>VXBZ01008222.1:226512-258632 GCA_013399135.1 Heliornis fulica
GCCTCTCTCTTTACCTCTCCAAGAATAGAAAACTCTACCATTTCATGGTCACTGTGCCCAAGACAGCCTCCAACCACCACATCACCCACCAGGCCTTCTCTGTTGGTGAAGAGCAGGTCCAGCGGGGCACCTCCCTTGGTTGGCTCGCTTACCAGGAAGTTATCCTCCACGCACAAACACATTTGTGTGTACAGAGAACAAAATATTGAATAGTCCAGCATTCTTCAGTTTAACAAAAGGAATGAAAGAATAGCACAGAATTTGAAGACCAGGAAAAAATAGAAGTATGCAGCTTCATTTTCACACTGATACAATTCACAGCGTATTGTGTAGTGAGGACTGTAATAGGTTTGACATAATGTAAAATAAATACATAATGGAAGTCTTTCTAACAGATAAACTCTAGCTGTCAGTTGACAAACTATAGGGCTTGGTAAACAAGCTCCAGTGCTTAGTATAATGTTTGGTATAAGGTATTTGGCCTGTGTTATTCAGCAAAATCATAATGCCGTGCTTAGGAAGATGATGGATTGTGGTATCTTGTGGTATCGTTTGTGCTTGCAAGATGTTAAGATGCTTGAAATCAATCAGTCAGAAAGTCCAGAAGAGGTTGTACACATAGCTTGTTTCTTATTGTGGCATAAGAGCTCATACTGGTTGGGGACCACTGGGCTAGAACAGCATAAAATCTTCAGTGGTACCATATAGTAACTATGAAAATATAAGCAGCAGGAGAAGTATTCTCAAATCTCGGAGGGTTTTTTATTCTCGCTTGACCCAAACCATACCTTAAACTAGTCCTTAGGAGTCTATATTTAATATATCAAGAGATCTCCTCAGCTGCCCGTGACCTGCTGTCTTTGTTCATGGTACCTGGAACGCATCTGCTGTGCTTGCATCCTCTCCCTTTCACCTCTTTCAGCAAACTGGGCCAGGCTCTCCTTACTGCCAGGGAATCTGTTGTCACAACAGTATTAAAAGCAAAGCAGGCCATAGTCTCTCTGTGTTGAATTGGGTCTAGTAATCTGTAACAGTCGAAGTCAGTGAGAATTTAGCAGGGGTCACCTGTACAGAATCGGAACTAGTGAGAGAATGCTCATATTGACCAAAATTCTGCTTTCAGTATTAATCCAGAGGAAGACTGAACATGAGAAGACATGAGTTAATTTTACATTTGCAAATAACTGTGAAATATAAACCAGCACATTGAATTTTCAAAGGATATATAAAAAAGGTGGCACAAAATAACACAAAGTAGAAGATCCTTTGGAAACCTTGATTGTATTCCTTTAGAAGGAATAATAGCTATATGCTTAGTCTTTATTTTTTCATGTTAAGAAAAAGAAATATTAGGCCATTTCTCATCTGTGTAAATTAACAGGTCACTTGAATTCAGTGTAAGTTTTCTGCTATGTGCAAGGCTGAGCAGCTGACATAAAATCTGTACATGCACAACTATGTATTACCTCTGAAAGGTATTAATGAACTACTAAGCTAATCCTGAAGTCATGGAAAATTTGACAGAGGGTGGATCCCAAGAAATTTAAGTGAATTAGTCTGATTTCATGTGGAAAATTGGAGAGAAATATGCATACATTAAGGAAATATGCAAGCTAATGTTCTAGATGTTTATCGTTTCCATGTGTTTATTTCTAAACAGAGTAATTTAAGAAACTCACTTTGGGCATATGGAAAACATATAGAAAAAATCTGACTTAAAAATAGGGAAGCTGACCTAAGAAGAGAACCTTTTTGAGCTTTTCCTTCAGTTCTTTCTATCCACAGGAGTTACTTTTAATAGCCAGTTCCTGAGGCCACTGATGTTACTGATCAGTGTGCTGGTTGATTGCATCTCTCTCACTGCTTTCTGCATTTCCTTTCCCTTCCCTTCCCTTCCCTTCCCTTCCCTTCCCTTCCCTTGTTCTGCCTCTCAGCTCTCTGGGTGAGCACTACAGAGCCTTCTTCCTTGGTCATCTCCCTCTCTTTGTTCCATTTGGGGTTTTCTCAGACTTGTAGCAAAACATTTCATCCTCAGAGCAGAATCAACCATAGCATAACCACTCGCTTTCCTCCCCACCTGTCAGCACCTACACTAGCACCTGCTCACCAATGCCTATATTCACACAATGGATGTTATTTTTCTATTTTTTAAAATTCTCTTCTGATTATTGTCATTACTTTCTCCATCGTGACTTCAAAACTCATTCCTACCTCTTCATCCAATTGCCAAAATATTACATCAGCCCTGCTTTCTTCTCCTTTTCCTTCACAGCAGCCACTCCAAATACATTTTCCAATAATCTTTCTAATACAAGCAGTGAGAGAGTGGTGGTGTCAGGGTTATACAGCATAAATGCTGTCTGTGACTTCGGTCCCTCTTGGGGTGTAACCTGGAGCTTTTGTAAATTCTCTTTCGCAGACATTGTCCATTGTCTTGGAAGTGAGAAGCTTCCTCCATAGTAGAAGAAAAGGGAGAGTCATTTAACATCTCTCATGACTACTCCATGTGGAAATCTGCTTCTATTTGGCAGATGCTCGCTAGTTGGTCAGGTGGTGTATTCTCACACTTCTGGTACTGAAGAGGACCTTTAGGGATGACTTTGAGTTGATTCATGATGAGTGGGTATCCTCCATTAAGAAAATGGTTCCCAAACACAGTGAGAGTGGCAGGGGATGCCAAAACCCGAGCCCCTGAGCTCTGCTTTTTGCAGCAGGCAAGCAGTTCAGCTGGAGGAAACTACTGCTGGACTGACCACACAGTCAACCCAGTCCTGGTGATAAAACTTTGTGAACAGCAGTGAAAAAAGATGAACTATAGCGATAATGATTTTCTTTCCCTCTATTTAAACACATTGGACTGAACACCAATGATTTCATTATTGTTTACAGTATTACTAAAAGGTGTGATGCCCTTGGGGTCCTGTTAAGTGCTGTAAAAACAAAGAAAGAGATACCTGGAGGAATTTACACCCTGGTTATAAGGGAAGAAACTTCAGATAGCTGTAGGGGAATGGGAAACTGTAAAATAATTTTAGTAATCATGGCAAACAGTGATCTCGGCACTCTAGCATTCTCACTAGCATTGTTTTGTAGACATTATGGAAAATATTGGGTGGAAACAAAACTCCTGCTTGTTATTATAAACAGAGAATTCAGAAATATTTTTGTGGCCTGTTACAATTGTAGAGCAATCCATTTTAAATTGACTGATACCAAGTTTCCTCATTGTGTAGCAACGGGACCAGTAATTTAATAGAGATAAGTAGAGCACTGGGGTTGTGCAAGCATGTGAGCAAGTGCTCATAGAGAGAGTAAGGCTTACCAAGCTTTGATGATACACAAACCTGGGGCCAGGACAAAGAATGTAGTAAGCACCATGCCACGATGTCATAGGCGTGATGTTATAAAAAAGAAGTGTATTTTACAGGATGAAATAGTAACTCTGGATAGTTTTGCAGGAACTAAACTGAGCGTGTTCTGTGAAATGCCTGGAACTGTGGGCTTTGGCCACAGGTTCCAGGTCCATGCAGAGGCAAAAGGGAGATGGCTGAGTAAGAAACCTGAAAGAAACCTTGTGTCTTCTGCTCCTCTCACAACAGTATTGGAGGGGTCAATGCAGCAACTTGCTGGTTCAACAGTATACTGTGTTCCCTCTGCTACCATGAGTCTTGTGCTTCAGGTGATAAAACTCCATCAGGACTGAGATCCTACTGTAACTGAATAGCAATTTTCTGACAATACACCATGGGATTTTTTGAACAGAAACTGTTTGCAGGTTCTCGATTTCACTCCTGCAATAAAAAAAAAACCAGCATATTTTAGCATAAAATTGCTTGGAAAAAATATTCTAGATGATCAAAAGACAAGTGAAATGTTTAAACATAAGAAATTGTTTGATCAGTGTTTAAATTCCTGAACAGGAACACATACATCCTATGTGGCACAGCCATGAAACTACTGGACTCAGTTCCGACATCTCTCTGCTCAACTCATCAGAAAACCTAAAGAACTGGGGTAGTGCAGGAGTTAACAGCAAGAGCTAAAGGTCTGTTTAGTAGTGGATGTCCGAGATCCAGAAATACAAAGTTGCCCAGAACATAACTGATGTGAAACATCTAAATCCAAGAATAATAACTGAGATTGTTGTAGGGTCCTAAGTGTTCTGGTAAAAGCTTTCAATGTCGCCAGTTCTGCTACAGCATTTGCTTTAAGGCATCTTTTGGTGCAGCTGAATGCTTTGGAGCCACGTCCTCAGAAGGCCGTATAGCTTTTACACAAGAATACAACACGTGGCGCCCGAGCTGCCTGATGCATGTACAACGTAAAATACAACATGGAGCATAACATCCACAGCTCCAATTAAAGTGCAGAGTTGGGAGAGAGGATGGGAAATTCAATCAGCAGCTTCTATTTCCCAGGGCTGTGGGTCTCCCGACAGATTGCACAATCAGACTTGGTTAAGTGTCTGTCTGTCTGGCCCTGTGAATCTTGAATTCTTGGCTGTGGCACAGGACAGATTTCAACACCTTCCCCTTTTTCTCTCTATGTGTACTTGCTCACATGCTTGCACAAACAAAGCATGGTGGATAACCCGCTGTTCAGAGCACAGGGAAGTGGGAGCTGAGGATTCCGGCTCTCTGTAGCCGAACTCCTCATATGTTCCTCCTGTTTCTACACCCTCCTTACAACAACTACGGTGTTGTAACAATGAACTCTTCCTCCACAGTTTCAAAATGAATGAGGTGGTCATGTTTCTGAGCATGTTACCAGGAAGGAATGAATCTGCGTTTGAAGGAAAAAAACAATTAATTAATTAAAGCTGAATTAATAGTTTCAAAATAAATTTTGTAGAAAACAAAGCTGATGTTGAATACCCTGTATGTCCCATGGAGCTTGTCACACATATCTTAGTAGTGTTGTGCAACATATGAATACAGTTATGGACTGATAGATTTCTGGTTAGTACAGTTGACATCAACCTATGGCTGAACTGGTTCTTCAAACATTGTCAAAGTAGCCCTGGTCTGGGTTGTCAAGTGCCTCTACAAGATCCAACAAAAGCAGGATCAAAGCACCGATAATTGTTACCATGTTTATTTGATGTTTCTTATTGTTATAAAATAATTATGTTCCAATGAAAAAATACACGTGTAAAATATGTGGATTCAGGATTAAGATGGGAGTGAGGTCATTGCAGCTTTCACAAAGTAAGACACAATCCAAATGGAAATCCTAGGGACATGACAACTGTTTTTTTCTGTGTGATCCCTGATTATATTTCTTCCCTCAACATCTCGTCCTCCTCTGTCTTCTAGTTCCTCTAGGAACCCAGACCATCCTGGGTATGTTTTTATAAAATGCCTGGAAAGAGGCAAATGCTGGACCAAATGAGATAGCTAATTTATTCTAATCAGATTCAAAACATTTAATTAATGCAAAATTCAGATGACAGAAGTTAGCCAAGTCTCTGTTTCTGTTGGAACCTTAGCACGTGGATTTCTTTACTGTTTATGATTTTTAACTGTAAGCCCATCAGAAAAATATTCTTCCTCTCTAATTCTTCCCTCCTCCTTCCCCCCAATCCTGCCCCAGATAAAGAGATTAGATCTTTGGGGGTGGGATAAGGAGTTGGGGCTTGCAAAAAATTGAGGGGAAGAGTTTAACTAGGTAAGATCACTGGCTTTTTGCTAAGAAGCTAGAAATTGAATAGTCATTGCTGGCTGTTAGTGTCACTCCACCATGGGGGACCTTGTTGTGCCATTCATACACCTGCAGTCAGTAAAAGCTCTTAGAGTAGACAGAGGGACTGTAAAGTAAAGCTACCTATGTTTGGATTTTATTTGCTGCTACTAATAGCAATTCACCAATACCTGATGTCACCTCTACTGTCTGCTGTTATTTCAGATTCAGATTCAAGTATCTGTGTGTGCAAAGCTATTCCTGAAAAATACACTTTGCCAGGCACAATGCATCAGGGCGGTGCAGCTCGGTGAGACTGAGCTGCTGAGCAAGGCTGCCCTGGGACCAGTGGTAGAGGATGCCTGGGAACTTTGTGACGAGAAAAGCCCGTAAACCTGTTTGGACTGTCCCACAGACATGATCTTGGCCCTTGACTTGCGGATTTGTCACAGTTGGGTTCTCTGCTCAGCTAATAGGTATATTAGGAAAAACATTCTACAGTCTGAGGGTGGTAGATCACTTGAACAGGTTGCCTAGAGAGGTGATGAAGGCCCCATCCCTGGAGATATTCAAGGTCAGGCTTGATGGGGCTCTGAGCAACCTGATCTAGTGAAGATGTCCCCGCTCACTGCAGGGAGGTTGGACTAGATGACTGTGGCATATTGAAGGCAGGGACTCAAATTGTGGTGAATTGAAGACAAGTTTCATAACAACCAAGCCAGCTTTTATACCTTCTAGGGGGCTGACACAGCATCCTGCAATCAGGTTCAGTACTTTTGGTACAATTAGTTAACAGCAAAAAGTGCAACTTCCTTATCTAAAGTGTTGTCCTGTGCTAATGGACTGCCCTTACCATTACAAAGTGTACCATCTCCCAACACACCATAGCACACTGCACTACAAGGTAATGATCAAGCCCCAGCAGACATCCAGGCACCCAAAGCCACAACATCGCACACATTCCATCTAGTGGTTTTACTGTTGTGACTCTTGGTCCCAGTTTCTCCCCAACAGTCAGTTATGTCTCTTTATCAGGGCCGCTCTTTGTCTCCCACAGATGACATCTAAAGGTCCTTTCCAACCTAACACATTCTATGAGTTTAGTTGCAGATTAAAAGTGGACTGAACCTTTCCTATCTACCATGGGCAAAAAATTGGATCGTGGACATGAAGTTGGGATTACATGCCCTTTAATTCTTGCAATGGCACAGGAGAAAATGATGGAGAAGGAAGAGAGTGAAGGACATTGCTTGAGGCAGCACAGCCTGGCCCTTCCCTTATGTTTGTTCTCTGCTGTAGGAGGGAGAAGTAGCCCAGAGGAATAGTAATGTGGTTCAGCTATAGCATATGTCTCACGCCAGATTCAGGTTCTGTTTCATCTGCATGACTAGAAGTCACTTAAAAAAGAGCCTGATCTAAAGTATCCCGGCTTTTAATTAAATCCTGTCACTCCAAAGTCCTTAGGCTTTTTGCAAATCAGTTTTATTTTCAGCATAATGCTCCAACATAACACTCAGAGTTGAAGTGGATGCTAACATGGGTGAGCCTGATTTACTTAATGGAATAATATTCTACTTTATTTAAGAAAAAAAATAAGAGCAAGAGGAATAGCAGAGCACCTCTCTGCTTTACAGCTGCAGAGAAATGCTTGTGCGCTGTTCCTGTCGCAGTCACCCTACCAAAACTGCCTGACTCACAGATTACTTTGATCTTAGTGATAGCCCTATGAGAATATACAGCATGATAGCAGTTATGAGAATATACAGCATGTTAAGGCCCTTAGAAATAGGTAACTTGTACAGTGGGTGCCTTGGTCACTGTGGAGACGATAATGGACCTTGAATCAAATAATGGACATTGGTTATATGGACCTTGAGCTAAAACAACAGGTACCAGAAGAAACCAGTTTCTGGTTTGGAAGATCAGCCAGTATGCTAATCTATACCCTCACCTCTTTGTATTTCAAGCAACCAGTAAAGTTAACCAATGATTTTTGTAGAATAGGAATATAGAAAAGGTGAGCTAACTGAAAGCCAATCATTGTAAAGGTCAAATTAAGAAACAAGAATTCTGTGCAGTTTTGAGCAAGAGCTTTGTTAAAAAAGTGTATAGATATGTTGTGCTTTGTACTGGTGAAACCATTTTTGGAGGATCTATTCTCCGTGTTTCCCGGCGCTGGAATAAAGAAGTGCCTGTTTATCTACTTTGTGTAGATAAGTCCTTTGTGATTGCAACCACTAACATTCCTGACCACCTCTCCTGGCTAACTGCAAGGGCTGAAGCCCTCCAGATGGCTTCCAAGGATCACTGGGCAATTAGCCTTTATCTCTTGAGCTAGTATCAACACAACCCACCTGAAGCTTTCTGACATACCTCCATGCTGTTGGGGCAGCAGAGGACTGCAGCTGCACCAGCAAATGCCTGCAAGACTTTCTCAAAGGGGAGATCAGTCAGAGAACGAGAAGGAAATAAAAAGCAAAATGATCCATTGCATTCTCGTATGGTATATTTGCTCACCCATTTGTGCCATGTATAATATTTCATTAACAGAAGGCAGTATGGGAGAGGCCAACAGGGTAGAATCCTCCCTGAGCATAGTGAAATACAACAAAAATTTAATTTTTTTCATAATAAAAATGAAGCATATGATGCATGAAGGATCAAGTTCCTTTGTTTCATGCAGTGCATGAAATATTTAATCCCAAATCAGCTTCAGTCTACTGTTAAGAAAGCAGCAGTGAGTTCAGAGGCTTGCAGAAAACTGCAGTGATTCTGTTAGGTAGCATCAGTTTAACTTCAGGGTTTTTCAGAAGCCCAGAACACAGAAGAATGTCTGGGAGAGGCTTAATAAGCAGAGGGACAGGACTGTATTCTGTGATAAATGGTGTACATAATGAGTAATGACAGCGCTTTTTAGCTTTTTCTTTTCATTTTGGGTCACAAATAAGCCAAATAATTAACCAAGTCTTCTCAAAAGGGATTTTTTTTTTCTCAGTGAACATCACTGAGGACTGTATTTTTTCAGCTGCACTGATTCAGAGTATTTTGTATCACCTTTTACAAAGCCAAACAAAAGCTTAATGGCATTTCCATTAAATTTCAATTGAAATACTTCCAAAACAGTTCTTCCATAAAGATAGGCTATTTGTCCTGATAGAGCTTTCTGATAAGACCTTATCTGGAATAGTGTGTACTGTTCTGGTAAGCATTTTCAAGAAAGCAGAAAACTCCAGCACAATAAGGGGAATTAAATTCTTATCAGATGAGATGGAAGTACCAAGCTTATTTAGTGCAGGAAATAGAGGTAAGGGGCACACACTTGCTGTTTGGTTGTGTGTTGGAAAGGGGTGAATACGCACCAGGAATGGCTATCAGATAGTCTTGGCCCAGGAACAAATTGAGATGAAATGGTCATAGAGTCTGACACGGAGAATTGAAAGGGTTTTAAGTATCATGTTATTGGCTAACATTCCAGGGGATGTAAAGGGCTTTATTTAGTTTTAGGGCAGAACTTGCTCACTTCTCAAAAGAAATTGCTTAATTCCCTCTGACGAGAATAGCAGTGCCTCTCAGTCTCATGTCCCCAGTGGTAGCAATGTCCTAATGAATATGTTCTCTACCATCTCCAATCTTTTAAAACAAGAAATAAAGGTTTTTAAACTGAAGCCAGCCAAACTGAGCAAATACTGACTCTATCTAATGAGAACACATTATTAAAAACACAAGCAAATCTGCCTCTCTCACCATACAACCATTCCATGGTAAACCAAAAAGCATCAGGTTGCATCAAGGAAAAAAGAGGAAACTGCTTTAATGGCTGTTTCTCTTCCCATTGGTGTTAATAAGTAATGACTGTGAAATAAAAAGAATTGTATCAATGAGACTGGAATAAAATCCAGCCTTTTTATGAGAACAAAATAGGGAAAATAATATCTCTTTTATGTGTGATACATTTAACTAGCTACTTACTTAAATTGGTGAAATACTTCTGTCAGTTGGATACAAATCATAGCAAAATATTGTTTACACTATAAAATATTGAAAAAATACTGAAAAAAAAATCCCTTGCAGTTAGTTTTTTTGGTGTGGCATAAAAGACTACTAAGTTTGATCATGTCTGACTAAAGGTTTGTCTTTCCAAAATAAGCAATTTGATGAGAAGAGTTCGTTAATTTTCAGCTAATGCAATTAACATGCTGTATTTCAAAATTACGTACATGGTGCTGGAGCAATTTTATAAAGTCTTGCAAGACTGTCGGTTCTTGCAGGCAGACACTGCAATAGGCTAGCCTCAGTTTGGATGAAAGAATTAACTATTTTTAAGACCATTACTGAAAACAGTGGTTCACAGAGGTACTTTGCAGAGCTCTTCTTGTTTCACATACACTTTATTCTAATGCATTATGTTAGAAAATACTGTTTTCTACCTTAAGTGATAATTGATATTATTTCTTAGGTGTTGCTTGCTGTTAGTATACTAACTGCAGTAGGTACTTTATACGAGAAAGACAGATTTTAGGGGCCATTTGTGATAGTGAAAATTGTTATCAACAGAAGAAAATTAGCAAGACGATATTTGCTATTTTAGAAAGATGAGGAATGTTAGTCATAACTGACAGTCCTCTGGATCAACAGGGTAATTTTATGCTGACTTTGCAAAACATTTGAGCTGTGAGCCTTCAAAAGGTTTTAATGTAGTACTTGAACAACAAATAAGAAATCTTTAGAGAGTATGATAACATAATGTATTAATACATATAATTACTACTAATACCTTAGAAGGTTTACCAATGGCACCAATCTGTGTGGTATGGTTGACATGCTGGAGGGAAGGGATGCCATTCAGGGGGACCTTGACAAGCTTCAGAGGTGGGCTTGTGCAAACCATGTGAAGTTCAAGCAGGCCAAGTACAAGGTCCTGCACATGAGTTGCGGCAATGCCAAATATGAATACAGCTGTGGAAAGGAATGGACTGTGAGCAGCTCTGAGAAGGATTTGGGAGTGTTGGTGGATAGAAGCTCAACATGAGATGGCAGTGTGTGCTTGCAGCCCAGTAAGCCAACTGTGTCTTGGGCTGCATCAAAATCAGTGTGACCAGCAAGTCAAGGGAGGTGCTTCTGCCTCTCTGCTCTGGTGAGACCCCACCTGGACACCTGCATCCAGCTCTGGACGTAGAAGAACACTGGCCTGTCAAAGGGAGTCCAGAAAAGGGCCACAAAGATGATCAGGGGCTGGAGCCCCTCTCCTATGAAGACAGGCTGAGAGCTGGGCTTGTTTAGCGTGGAGAAGAGAAGGCTCCAGGGACACCTTGTAGCAGGCTGCCAGTACCTAAAACGTGTCGACGAAGGGTAATGGGTTTAAACTCAGTGAGGGCAGATGACAGTGGTGAGGCCCTGGCACAGGTTGCCCAGAGAAGCTGTGGCTGCCCCTGGATCCCTGGCACTGTTCAAGGCCAGGTTGGATGGAGCTTTGAGCAACCTGGGCTAATGAAGGATATCCCTGCCTATGGCAGAGGCATGTGACTGGATGAGCTTTAAGGTCCCTTCCCACCCAAACCATTCTGTGATTCTGTGATTTGTAATAATGAGGTAAGGTTAATATAAACCATAGATAGGACATCCATCACCATCCCCTCTACCAAAGGAAGTTTCCCAAATACTAAATCCACCGTTTCCTTTACTCCTTGAAGTCTGTCTCATATTCCTGTCTGTGATGACTCTCCAGCCTGCTCATGGCATGGGGAAGGGTGCCACTGTTCAAAACTAAACTGAGATGGTTTAATGAGACCATTTTCTAGCTGTGGATCAGAAAAGGGCTGAACAGGTGGATGGGTGCCTTGCACGTGTACAACTGTGGCCAACTTCATTTGGGATCTCCTATCATATAATGTAGCCGACCTAAACCCCTTGCAGACTAGCCACAGAGTCTGCCTGAGCAGATGTCCAAAATCTGCTCCACAGGAAACATCCCAAGGGCATCGTACAAGACAGTGGGATCAGAGTTAAGTCAGCTCTGCTTTCACACAAAGTGGCATGAATCTTTAACATGCTTTCAGTTTAGAAAATGTCACTTTAGTTCCTAAATCAGGAAGGTGATTTCAAAATTTTTGTCTATTACTTGGGAAGATAATAAATCTAAATCATGTGGTTTTTTCCTAAATTAATTTCATTTAAGGAATAGACCTTAGGTCTCCTCGTTCCACCCCTGTTCTTTATCCGTAAAATTCTTCTTCCCCCGGCCCATGGCAGAGAATTCGAAAGGTCAGTGCAGAGTACGTCTTAGTATCTTTTATAGTATTATACCTTGACCAAACATTTAAATATGGAAAGTATTATAGTACTATGCTATGTTACATGATTAGAAGCACATTTTGCTGGAGATACGATCTGTGTTACCAACAAAATAAGTATGTATAGGATCTGGTTTAACTTAGTTATCCTTTTGTCCTTTTTTTCTGCTTATTGTTATGTAACAGTTGTGATGGTGAAATGCATAATGACTATTCCGGACAGTATGATAGAGCATCATATGGCATTTATATTGGAGGGTAAAGCATATAAACATATGAAAGTCATTTAAAGATACAATTAAACTTCTAAACAAAGAACTTCATAAATATTTCATTTGAAAACTCAGCATCAACCAACTACCTGAGGGCTAAGGGGACTTTTTTTTAATACAACATAATAAAGATTTAATAAAAACGCTGTTGTTAGAGGTGCAAGTGTGTTAACTCTCTCTGACAGAGGGCTATTAAAATGTATCCTTCAGTCAGTTCCTTCTTGCATTTTATTTAAACCAGCAAGGTCCTATGAGTTTACTGCCTGGGATTATGGTAAACAATAGAAGCAATATTTACACGTTACAATGTATTGTATATAACTATATAACCCTTGAATTTAGATAACTCTTTTAATCCTGGGGATTTTCTCCTGGTTGATATGAATTCTGAAATATCCCCACAGCCTGTGATCAGTTTATTCAAGTCAATTATCTGCTGAGTTCAATACAACAAAAGAGACTTGGTGTGTTGTCTTCCAGTGTAGGGATAGTGCTGCATCGCCTGTTTTTCATTACTAAATTCACCATTCCAAAGACCTGGTATATTTGCCATTACATGAAGATTTTAAATGCAGTGTGAATATGATTCTGAATCAGGTTCTGTAGCAAATAAAAAAATTGCACAAGTAATGCAGAAATGATTGTGGGACATTTATGGATGTTACACAAGAGAGATTAGGCAGTCATAAAACCCTCTTTGTCTTTAAAAAGTAGTGACTATTGAATAAATGAGATTTTTAACTATCTTAAGCACTCCAAACTGATATTCTTTGAACATCACTTCTGGATTTCATTCCAGGACAGTGTTTTGTAATAAAATTATTTAAAAGTCAGTAAAGGTTTAAGTTTTGGAGCCCTGGAATCCAGGGCAATCAGATGTTCTTCGGTATTTTGGGTATTGACAGAATGGGAAAATGAGAAAGATATATGAACAAAGAGGCTTCACCAGACAGTAATACATTGCAAAAATGAAAATACATTATCTGGAGATTCAGTATGCTACATTAAAGCATCCAGAACAACGTCAGAGGTTAGCCTGAGACTAGCCATGCTTTAATACAGAGAAGCAAGGGAGCTCAAGGACTCTTCATATTTACTTTTCTTTTTTTCCTGGAAGATTAAAGTTATGTTTTGTGTTCCTCTGGTTTTGGACTGAGGTAAAGAAAGCTCAGGACACTTGCTGTGTTAAGGTGGAGAAGTATATGTGCCTTTATTTTTTAGGGTCAGGATGTGATATTTCATAATTTTGCATATTTGTTTTTTCTTCTTTTCATTTCACTAGGACACTTTTTAATAGGGTTTTCCTGATATTTGTTTGCACACATAATATTTGGTTATGGTTAAAGGTTTTATAGGTGATAGAACTGCCTATTATTAAAATTACCTAATGCTTCCTATTATGAAACCTTGATTTTGTCTGCTTCTAATAGTGCCAAACTGTAACTGTTTTGATTGAAGTTTTCCATGCCAAGTAGCTGTCCCAGGCTGTACTTTTCTGGAAAGCTTCAGCCAAAAGAGTTCTGCAATTTCTAGGAATGATGCAAGGAAAAAATATGTATTTTTGCCCATGTCACTAAAGTTCTTGAAATCTGTGCTTTGTGCCAGTGCCAGTGCTCCCTAATACCTAGGAAAATAAAAATTAACTTTTTCAGGGGTTGGTTTGGCAAGAAGAGGTATGACTATAGTGGGTTGTTGTTTGGTGGGGTTTTTTTTTTCCACTTAAGTGAATATGTAGGTAAAAACACTTAAATTTTACGGATTAAGAACCCAAAAGCATCCACAGGTGTCTCAGTGTCCCTAGATCTTTCTCTACATGGTAGACACCTTTCCTCACCAAGAAACTGAGAGTTCCCCATCTCACAGCAGTAGAAACAAAGACAGACTTTCTGGCTTATGTGGACACTAAAATGGAAGCAGAGAACTAATCTTTCAATACACTCCTTATGAGAATTACCTGTTTTCAGCTATAACCCTTCATCAGTCACCAAAAGATAAGGAACTGTGTGTCCAGATGAAATGGAAACAAAGCCTGAATTGGAGAAAGAAAAGGACTGCATAGAAACCATGTATCTAGAGAAACAAGGACTCTAGTATGTATGGGAGAGTTGTAGTAAAAAAAAGAGGAGAGGGAAGAAATTTAGGTCACCTGGGCAAGGGTAATAAGAAAAATTGGAAGTGGGAAACATTACTGGGATTGAAAATTCAGAGGATCAAGGAATAGAAAGTTTTGCCTATGTGTCATGGCACAATTTTAGTTAAACATCCATATGTTTTTACTTCTAGGATCTCTGTCCCAATGAAAGGATGGAGGTTATCCCTCTGGAGTTTGTAAAACAGATAAAGTTGACTTCATCACCTGTTTGTTGCAGAAGTAGGAGGGAATGTAAAGTGGAAGCAAGAGGTTTCAGTAAGTGAGAGGGAGAGTCTCATGATGAAGATGTGGATGCTAACCTGGACAATTGACTATTCTTCCAATTTCAGCTCTAGATATACAATACTGGGAAAGTAATTTAAACCAAACGTTGCATAGATTTCTGCTGTCAGAATGTGCCTAATTATTTGGATACCCAGTCTCAGATTGTGGAAACAATTTTGAAGAAGTGCTGAAGATTCCCAGCTGCAACATAGGTCAGTGGGAGCTGTAAAAGAAACCAAAGGTATTATGAACTGGATACTCAAAATTTCTGGATATTATTAGTAACCCTTCTTCAGTTTTGTATTTGTAGGATGATCATAAACCCCCTCATCTCACATGGATATTGTGGACATAATTAATATTTGTAAAGCTCTCAAGACTGTACTGATGAGCATCATAAGACTCATGGGGAAGTTAATAAATGTCTTTGGAGAAGGGTTTGTGTGCAACAAAGATGGCATGAAGCCATCCATTGAACAATGGGGCCATGTATTAAACAATGAAGTAAATGTTGAGCAGCTGTTCATTAAGTAAGCACCATCCAATCTGAGCACTGAAATGGCTGGGGTGCTATGGAAAGAAGCTTGTGATCATGTAATTAGGACCTGTATCAGAATGCATATGCCCAAGATAAATCAGTTGTGGTTGTGTAGGCAAACTTATTTCTGCCAAGCTCTCACTTTTGCATATGATTTTAAAATGTTATTTTGATATTATTATTAATATGTGCATCTTCAATAAAAATGTGCTCACTTGCTAATGAATACAATAAGTAATAGAGGCAAAAAAGATGGGGAAAGAGCATGGAGGATATGTCGGTGAAGGAAAAGATGAATTAAATGGATGCAAGGAAGGGGAGAATATGGAAGGGTGTTCTCATAAGTGTCTGGGAGAACATGAAGACTTGCATTCTCCATCATGTGGAAGCTTCATATTTCCATTTGAAAACTGCACTTGAAGTAATGTTTTCCAAGTCCACTACTGAAAATGAGCCAAAGAGTACCTATTAATTGATTGATTATTGATTTAATCAACTGTTGAACATTTTAGGCAATTAAAAAAAAATACTCTAGCCATAGAGTTTTCTACATGCATTACAGATCAGTGTGTGCTTCACTGATGTCCAGCTGACTGCCTAGGAAATACTGCTTTTTCAGGAGCTTAGCAAAAAATGACTACAAATCCTCAATTATTCAATTATCCTTGTGCTTCCATCTCATCCAGCATCTTCCATCATCTTGGAATGACACTTTCCTATTACAAGCGTCGCAGACTTTATAGCTTGTATTTCAAATATTTCTCCCTTGCCTTTTATTATGAAATGAGTAATGCTAAAAGAATAGCTGAAAAAAAAATAAATCTGAAAATACTTGAGTTGACATTGGAAGGCAGAAAAATCCCATGGAACATGTAGTGAGCTGCCAGTGAGTTGCTCTTTGTAGTCAGAGAACCATGTCTGTTTGAGTTCACTTCAAATACACATTTATATCCCGTTTTTTTTAGGTTGCACACCATTTTCAGCATTTTGCAGATTGTTTGCTGAGTAATTTCTGTTCATATTCGTCTTGCTGTTATTTAATGTTCTCTGCCTTACTAATGTATCACCACTGTCTTACCACCTTATCTAAGATGGGTACTCTTTGGACAGTTACTGTGTTTTTTACAAGATTTTATAGTATTCAGGCTGACCAAGTTGACCAACTTCTAGCAGCTCTAACAAAGGGATATAAAAAGGTTTATCCAGAATGAATTTATTTTAAGAAAATTTAGACTAAGTCTAGACTACGTGTTACCCAAAATTGTTCTTAAAAGTAAAGGACCAGAAACACAAGGAAGAGTAAAATAAAAAAGAGGTTGAGTAGGTAGTTTCTATTTATAAATACTATTATGCCACACACACATCCCTATGATATTGCTATGTTTTGATCTCACAAGACTGCATTTTGAGTAACAGTTACACTGAAGATATTAAAATATGTTTCTTGACCTAACCGTTTAATTTTAACAGAGGTAGGGATGTTCATAATGGTTTTGAGGGTCTCTAGGTCAGAACTAAAGGTTCTTTAATAAAAGCTTTTTACTTCACATAGTTTGACCTTTATACTGGGGTTTTATTATTTCTATAACGTATCCTTTCCTTATAATTACTTGTGCTTCTACAAAATACTAACCTTGACTGTTTGGAATGATGAATTGTAACAATGATTTTTTTATAGTACTGTTAGAAAAATAGGAAGAAAAAGCTTTTTAAAGAGACTACTATTGCAATCTGAAACACAGGGCACTGTATTAAATACATCAAATTTCCCTTAAATACACGATACAACTTCATCGTTAAACTCCGTTTGAAGTTTTCTTTACTTAACTTACATTATCTCAGTGGGCAATCATTCCCTGGAACATTTTGAAACAAATGGTAATTTCAGTTCTAACAAGCACATGGTCCTTCAGAAAACACTCTTCACCAATCATCATGCAATGTTCTGGCCCATAATTTTAATAACCTTATCAAGCTAGAGAAGAGAAATGAACAAATCATGGGAATAAAATATATTCTGATTATGTAAATGAGCACTAGCAATATTATTTTTGCAATATATAGCCCACAGAAAGAGAGAAACTACAGAATCAAATAAAGAAGATTAATGAGCACATGTGTAATGGGTGAATATTAGTGTAAGTGCAGTACAAAACACCCATACTGTTTCAGGAATTTTAATTAGGCAATTACCCATAACATGTTTCTTATTAATTTATTGAGTTTTTACTTGCTTTGCAACATAAGAAATTTGGAACGATATGAATTCAAAGCAGAGTTTAAAGTTAAATAAAAGCAATATGAAGAAAAAAATATATATATTTTTACATTTATAACAGATGTCTTAGTAAATCAAATTACTTAATACATTATGACTCAGTAGTGTATTTTTTCCTGATTCTGTAGAGTTCTAAAGTAACAATTTTTATATTAAAATGAAATTGAAATCTGGCCTCTTCCATCCAAGCTTGTTGTTCAGTTTGTGAGCAGGGTTTTAATGTGCTTAGAATTTATGGGGCTATCAATCATCCCATAAATAGTTCAGTCAAAGGGAAGTCTCATGATTAAAGATTAGAAATTTTAACTACTTAAACATTCGTACACTGTAAGAGTACACAACCTTTTTTTCTGGTATACAGAAAATCCCACAGTTATTCTAAGGTCGAGTTATTGGTGTACACAGCATAGTTATTTCTTATTAATTATTCTTTAGTAGCTGATCAGTAAAAATTCATTTAAAGTCCTCTGGTCAATATGATTCTAAAATAAATTAATTTTCTTAGAAATTGTTTAAGAGTAAGTTCACCAATATTCTTGAAACTGCATAGGTAGAATTATTGTTGAGTGGTTATACTAGGATATGATTCATTTTCCCAGGTAAAACCATATTTTGATGTTATGGTTAAAAATTATTCTCAATTTGGCTTTTAAAATGTTGTTTTGTTTTGTTTTAACTTTGGTGTAACTGCCAGAAATTTACCCACATCCTAATTTGTTATAATTCTTCTTTGATGAAATTTTAAAACAACTGAGAATTAATAAACTTTCTTTTCAAACCTTGCTTCAAGTTTATTTTCTTTGTGAAGCAGTTAACTTCAAATTACTCTATGAGTGTGTAGAGGGCTTCTACTTTATATTTGTGAGATACAATTTTTCTCATATGTTTTTGAATACAAATTCAGTTTAGAATTCAAAAACATATCTAGAATGTGTAACACAGTTCTCCAGTTGTTCAGACTATTTACTTAACATCACCTATAAATTAGTTACAAATTCTGAATATCATATCTTAAGATAAGCCCATTAACCCTTCATAGATCAGAGGTACTCAGACTTTACGCAAGTCACTGGAGTGTCTCATTCATAATATTGTACTTCTTGGGGACCTCACCTCTTCCAGAGGTTGAATACATTTGAAACTGTTGAGCTATCTGGTTATAAATGCAGATGTCATGGAAAAGAAAGGATAAAGGCAAAAATAACCTTTATCTTTATCCAGCTATTATAAATGAGTGTCAAAATGGTGTAGGATTCTGGAAGTAATGGTAATATTTATAATCAGTGGTAGGAAGGAGGAGCTGTTGACCAGACAATAATGAAGACTTTAGAAGAAAAGAATTTGTAGGAAATGGTACTATTCCTTTTCAAGTCTAATGAATATTTGAAGTTAAAAGCATTCCACAAGATGTTTAGGACCCTATGTGGGTAGACATGGGTGCATACTCTCCTAGCTGTAGCAAGAGGAGAGATGCACAGGACTAGACATTGTAGATCCATGCTCCTGCAAGTCCTCCTCTAGACTCCATTGAATTACTCAGGGCAGAAACCTCACTTAGATGCTTTTAATCATTCTTTGTGGTAGCTTCTCTCTTTCCATCTGCTGACACCCTAAGAAATCTGTGAGTTATATGATAGAAATACTGATCACCTTGACACTTCTTGTATCTGTAATTATATGTTTGGGGCATTTGTATTTCTTGTGCACAAAATATTAATGGATTGCATTATTATTGGATCTGCATCTATTATATGTGTATTTTAAAATTTATTTTTTGCTTTGCCACTCCCATCTGTAATTGTTTTGTGGAGCTTCCACTAGGTCTTTCTTTTCAGAGTAGTGCAAGTTTCTTAATATACCCATGGGACTTCTGAGGTTAAAATTTTGTATGTCTGTAACTTTTATTTCTTCTTAAGAAAATCCATTTTGAAGCATTGTGGAATTTAGAGAGAGTCCTTCCATGTTGTTTTGGTTGTATTTAATTGTTTTCCTCATAAATCACATACTTTGTTTTGATGCAAAACACAGAGGCAAAAGAGAATTTGACATTTTATGTAACTGGCATGTCATTTATAGGATCTCCATTAGACAAAACATTTGTTTAGATACTCTGTTATTAATTTATTTTCATGTCAACACCAAAACCTACTGCAGAAATGAACAGAGATGAATAATAAGACAAACTGTTTTACTATCAATGTACTGTGCCTAAGGCAATATACTGTGCAACTGGTGAAGAATGCTTATTTCCTTCCCAAAACCTCTGCTGAGAACCAGCTCTTATAAACAATGTCTTACTCCTATGTCTAAAGGGACTATTTACTACTGTGTCCAAGACAAAATTTTAGCTGATATTCCACTTAAAATATTTTTATGGTAAATTGGTAAATAATGCCTACCAATTATAGTTATCTTCTCTACTGTTGCATTATCTTTGTTGTGTCTGCTCTTTGACAACTGCTTTTCACAGTGTAGTAAATAAGAAAAGAGACAGGAAATAAACAACCATGGTGTCATTAGCAGATAGATTTGACAAGATATGGCTTCTGACAGATCTGATAGATATTACAAATAAAAATAAATATTACAACTGATGTACTGCAGCAATGGAATCACAGAATGACAAGGTTGGAAAGACCTTTAAGATCAAGTCCAACCGTACCTGTCCTCTCCAGTAGCAATGTTCCTCTCATTACAGCTAGGAGGATAAGGTCTTTCTTGAAGATGGTAGCTAGGAAGTAGTTGAGATTACCCTCAAAGTGTGTATACCCCCAGGTTGCCTTGGAAAGAAAGAGGAGTTTTTCCAATTGCTAATAGCAGAGTTAGCCAGTTGCTGATCATCTTTGACAACCAACTAAGAATTTCCAGAGATTTCTTGGTGGACTTTTGTTGGGTTATGTATGTGCAGTATGTGCTCATTCCAAGACCTGTGTGATTCCTGGATTCAGGTATGCAGAGGTAATTCATGTGCAGTTCACATGATTCACAGATGTGCAGTACCTTTGCTGCTTTCTGGGAGCTCTGCGCCTATAGACATATAAAAATTCAACATGTGAACCAAATCTTTTATGGTAGGGCATATGTGTCTCCAAAAGTTCATAAAAAGATCTGACTTACCCAACCAGAATGGTTAAATACCAGTGATCTGGTTATCTTGCAAAAGATTAATTGTTCTCTGAAGAATAACTGAATCAATTAAGCTGCCCCATTTAAATATTTGGAGTCCTGAAGCTTCCTTTACTTTCTTTTGTAAACTATACTAAGGTTAAATTGGCGTCTCGGTTAATTTTGCCTGAACTCTCACTTTCCTGCTGCCATTCTACTCCTCCAATAAATTATGAATACCATCCTAAATCTGTTACAACTTAAGTGGTTAGGACTTTAAAATACATATATTTTGTTATGTTCTCTCTTTGTTTAACACTTAACCTTCCAACGTTCACACATTCATTGTAAATCAACTACTGTAAAACACTGGACAATTTATGTACTTTCCTGTGAATTCCCTCCAATTTGTCAGTAACTTCCAAGCATCAAAGTGAGGAAGACCATGGAAAATTCCGGGAGAGAAAAGGAAAAAGAACATTCCTTTTCCTATATATATATAGTTCAGAGCTATGTAGTCTCTGCTACAGCCATGTAACTTTGTAATCTTGCACCAACTTTGCATTTGCCTCTTATACTGAAAGTTTTTCCTGCATGACTACTTACTAGGTACCTTCCTCCATGGGAACTGAGCATCTCTGCTCTGAGTTACTTGTTCTAAGTGGGTTTTTTCATGTTAAATAATACTTTTTTACCTGTTAGCATGATTTTTATATCCTACATCCTTGTGTTAATTATCTTCACTCAGAGGGTCTTGAAAAACTTATTATTTAATACAATGATTATGAAGTTTCAGTGATACATTATTTGTCAGAGTCTTCCAATGGCAGTTGAAAACAGATATGTGAAGAATGGAAATCTAGTGAAGTATGTGCTGGGCACAGGGAAGTTAAGTTCTCTTTGAGATGGAATAATTAGCAGCATCAATCTTAAGAAAAAGAGAAAACATGCAAAACCGAATAGATGTAAGAACTTGGTTGTATAGGATACACTTAAGATGTCTTAGCTTGTGTTTTTCTCTACTCATAACTTACATTTACTTCATCACCACTAATACAAAAATGGAAAACATCTCAGGGATACTCAAAATAGCAAAGGAAAAGACTTATAAATGGAAAAACACATTTCTGATTCTGAACTCTGTTAGTTGCATTCTCGGGTGGGGGTAGGCTGTCTAAGCTTTTGGGACTAGGAGTTACACCCTGATGGTCTTTGCCTGTAGATGTTACAGCTACTACTTCTGTGGAACACCAGTGAACACATTGCTATTTCCTTCTCTTATTGTCTAAAAACTAACTACATTAACAAATTATTCCCATTAAAAAAGTCTTTTGCAGCCATATGGCATCCTGTTGGGTAAAAGAAAGAGAACTCTTGCTGTCAGTTTTCATATGAACAGTATAGCCACCAACACTCGGAAGTGTAGCTGTCCTCTGAGTTCCACAGGATGGCAGAAATTTGAGTAAGCTTTTTAGTAAGAGCAGAAAATGTAATTTCTGTATTACAGTCAGGTAAGAAATATACCTAGAGTAGCTCACTTACTTGCTTACTAGTTTGGCCTCAAATGTTGTTTTGTGCCAGCTGGTTTACAAATCTGGGTGCAGACTGAGGTGAAATTACCAAACGATTCCAGCATTCACTAGTTTATAGAAGAGTGTGAAGGTTCATGCTTTTTCATAAAGTAATTGCTAAATTTTCATATAAGTTGCATGATCAAAACTGAAGCTGAACGCTGAAGCCTGAAGTGAAGGACATTCCCCCAAAGAATAAAACTTGAGTAATTAACTTAAGCATCCTCAATATTTCTGACACAAATTTGTTCAGCATTTAACTGAGTATTTTCTCTGATACATGCCAATCTATATCTTTTGGTTGCCACTCAGTGCAGATTTTTTTCTATATGCTTATTGATGAGTGGTTTATAAGTATCATGACTGTTAAAGCCAAGATTTGAGACTGACAAGCATGTATTTCTATATTGATAGAGATGCTTCCTAAAATCAGTTGGGACATTGGGATGCAGGAGTCATTCCACTAGCTCAAGTTGAAGTTTTTCATTCTGATGTATTGTTTAGAAACGGTAAAATGGAGATAAAAATTCATTAATAATTTGTTTGCATTTAATCATTAACCACAGAATCATAGAATCAATTGGATTGGAAGGGACCTTTAAGATCGAGTCCAACCACAGCCTACCCCTGCCTAGTCCTCCTCTAGATCATGTCCTTCAGCACATCACCTATTTGCCTTTTAAATACCTCCAGGGATGGTGACTCCACCACTTCCCTGGGCAGCCTGTTCCAATGCCTGACAACCCTTTCAAAGAAATTATTCTTGATGTCTAAATCTCCCCTGGTGCAGTTTGTATGTGATAACTTCTTTGTGTTGTTGTAAATGTTTCAGTCAAGACTGAATGGCTTTCTGAGGATAATAAGTTCAAGGCAGGCAGTAAAAGAATATGATGTACTAGGAATTGTGCAAGACCTCTGGCACGTATATTTTGAGAGTTCAGACCAGTAGCTTTTCTCCACTTTCTAGTTCTACACAAACTGTTAGTACAGGACAAAAATGGTAGCTTTTTCAACAAGAAACAAAACCCCAAAAATTAGTTTTCTAAATATTGTCTTTAAGTTAGAGTGGTAAATTTTCCTATTACCATGTTTGGATGTAATCGGCTATGACAGAGTTACTCTTTCATTCACCATAAAATTTTCTGTTTACTCATTTTCTTCTAAACCGTTTTACTTATTCCTCAATCGGCTGTTTTCCATGTACCCATGAAAAGACTTGACATTGCCTCAGCTGTAATTTTGGCACTGTGGTGACTAAGCTGTGGTTGCACCTGTATGAAGTGATGGTTTCATTGAAGGGTTTTCCCCCTTTGCCAATAAAATGCCAGATTATTTCCTACTCTCTTGATTTGTTTTACAAAAAAACAGATTAATGTGTGGTTACGTGTGCTTTCCAGAATGTGACTGCTTTTTTTACAGCATGCTGGCTCTACTGCTAATACATTCTGAAGCTACTCCCTGTGAAATCAACAGGGAAGTTCCCATTTATTTATCAAAAGTGATACTGTGGTCTCACTTACTAACACGGTGAGTTTTGCCTGTTTGTTACAGTCCCAGTGTCAGACCCCTGTACTGGACTTAGAGCTCCACTGAAGTCCCCAGAGGCAAGTGGGTTTGATGCCAACAGAGAAGCTCTGTGCCTTGCAGTCCTATCTTGCTTTTCTTCGCCACGCTCTCCCAAGTATTGTTTTCTTTGAGAATACGGTTTCCAGCACTAAGCTCTGTCTTTAACCAGCTATTCACTCTCTGCAAATGGCAGGAATGTTTTTAATGACTGTACTTAGTGTTTGATATAGTGTCAAATTGATACTGGGAAGAAGTCTAGAGTTTAGCTCACCTGCTATCCCAGATGGTCTTGCTGTCTGTCTGCCAGGAGTTTTAACTTTTTTTTTTTTTTTTAATAAAATGAGACCAAGAAAATGGAAATAAAAATCACAGTTATCAGAACAATAAGAAACAAAAATTCAGTGCATGCATATATTAAATCCTGGTGTAACTAAAAGTTAACTTTCCTCAGGCAAAACACCGAAGTGGTAGAAGACTGAACTTGACCCGACAGATTGTATACACCTTATCCAGCAATATTAACATGCACTTGAAAGTTATTAGTGCCCCAAACCTTTCAATACCAAAGCGTGCCCTAAATGTTATTCGATACTAGATGTTACATAAATCTGTATTTTCATTACTAAGCAACTTTAGGATATGTAGTATGTGTTTGAAAAAAGGCACGGTAATAACTCACTAATAATGGGTGCCATGTGGGGGGAAAAGGCAATATTACCTACCTAAGAAATATAAAACATGGTTTATATTTTCAACAGTTTGAGAATGAAATGAAAACAGAATATTTGGTGCACCTGTAAAAACATATTTGATCATAATGGCAAGTACAGCATTCTTAGTGTGGGATTCATATTTCATAACTCATGTTCAAACAAGAAAAATGATTATAATGTTAAGTATTTCCTGAGTTTATTTTGATGGATGGCAGAATAAGTATCTTTTACTCATTAAAATACAGATTGGTATAATTTAATAAATGAATTTAATACACAGATGTTCAAGACTGTTTGAGCAGGGTGCATATTAATCAACTTCTCTATAACTGATCCTCTTTTATATTTTTTAAAAGAAATTTGCAGGAGCCAAGAGTTTATTAGGTCTGTATGATCTTGGTCCGGTATCAGATATCAAGTATGTTGTTTGAATCATGTCAGGTGATCAAAGTGTTTCTTTTTGATTGATGAACCTGTAAACACCAAACTATTTGAGCGGTCATTGCTTTTGCATCTGTTTTAGACACTGACACATCCTTTGAAAAATTGGCCAAGATTTTTAAGAGTGACTTGCAATACTCTCCAAAATGAGTGGAACCTCACTTTTGAGTGCCCTACAGAAGACTGACCTTTAGACAGTATTAAGTACCCTGGCTTGAAAAGCTGTTTCAAGTTAGATACTTCCAAAATAGGGCCCCAGAATCATTTGTCATGTATGAGAATTGTAACCAAGAAATGCAGAGCTGGATTTTTCCTATTGGTTATGTACTCTCCTGCTTCACTGGCTTCAGTGAGGTTACATCAGTGTTATATGCACATAAATGAGAAAAGAAAGAGGTCCAACTTTTTTTAAAGCTCATATTATAGAAATATGTGGAGCTGCAGAGTATCCAAGTGATACGTCACTGTCCTCAATGCACCTGAAGGATCCTGACCTCCTGAATGGAGCCTGTAGCCCTGAGATGTCCAAGCATCCTGCAGGGATATGCTCAGGAGGGAGAACCTATAAGCACCACCCTGAGGTGCCTCGCCTTCCCAAATGCTGAACACCTGTTATTTCTGAAATTAGTAATATATTAATATATTGATTACTAATATAGTAACATAGCAATCTGTAATAATATTATTAATATAAATATATCCCTTTCTTCAGGATCTGTATTTGTCAGTGCTGAAATAGCACTGTATCAGCTGGAATAGAGCTAATTTTTTCATGGCAGGAATATGAGGGTATGTTTTGGCTAATCACTGAAATTAATGTTTATAATATATAGATGGTTTTGTTATATAGAGATGTTTTTGTTGGTTTTGAGTAGTGTTTGCACAGAGTCAAGGGCTTTTCTGCTTCTCATCCCATCCCACCAGTGAGTAGGCTGGGGGTGCACAAGAGCTTGTGAGAAGGCATAACTGGGACAGCTGACCCCAACTGACCAGAAGGATATCCCATGCCATATTATGTCATACTCAGCTTATAAAGGGCTGGAGAAAGAGAAAGACAGAGAGGACCAGCATTTGGAATGATTTATCTTATCAAGCAACAATTACATGTGATGTAGCCCAGCTTTCCTGGGGATGGCTGAACACCTTCCTGCCCATGGGAATTGGGGAATGAACCCCTTATCTTGCTCTGCTTTGTGCACACAGCTTTTGCTTTGCCTGTTAAACACACAAATTTTCTTATGTTCACTCTTCTTATTCTCTTCCATCCCATGGAGGGAGTTGGAGTGAGCAAGTGTCTGCATGGTGATTAACTGCTGGCTGAGATTAAATCACAACAAGCACTCTGGGTTTTTTTTTTGTTTGTTTTTGTTTGTTGGTTTTTTTGTTGTTGTTTTCTGATAAGTTAGAGGGGATTGATTTTTGCTTTTGAAGCAGGATGTTTATATGGTGCCCTCCTTCTTACAGCAGATCAGGACATTGTATTGTGGGAGGTGTATGAGGATTCAAATTCATTCTCCTCCCCTGATAAGTGACTTAAAGGTGCTGGACAATTTTACAATGGCAATGATTGAATTTATGTCACTTTGCACACAGGACCTCACACTTTCTTATGCTCAGAGGCACCATAAGTGAGCATGATTCCCTACAGTCGTGTATGGCTGAGTGAGGATATCCATCCTTCAAGGATCATTTCCCCTACCCTGATTTAGAGCTTCTGCCACTGAAAAACTGAGAAAAAAAAATCTTCTTCTTCTTTATCTGTTTTGATAAAGGTTTTGGTCTGCAGCATTTGTTCTGGGTTTCTGTCTTGTAGGTGAGCTCTGAGCTTACATCTTGTAAATATAATAGTGCAGGAGCTGGTGGAGTCTGGACATGTCCTTGTAACGAACAGGACAGTCAAATGCAGATGGTCTGCTGGGAATGTTTCTTCACTTCTACTAGTTTCCTGACTGTGCCCAGAAATTGATGAGAGTGCTATGCTGGCCTGGGACATAAGTCTGCTGGGGAGTAGTACAGTAAATTCACAAAGTAGCTTACTGAATGCCATTACCTATGCTGGTGTGCTGGTCCTGATTAAGGTACTAGTATAGTGTGGCTACATGGTTCCTCCTAGATTAAACGCTGCAGGTAGATCTGACTTGGAGGTATCTGGTTTATGAAACTCATTTGAGAAGAGATGTGAGATAGTCAGGTATATGCTTCACCCTTGCAGTAAGAAGCTGGATGCTTGGCAGACGGGAAAGGAGCACCACTGAGTGCTGCCAGGGTTAGTGAACAGTTAAGAAGGTGCCAGTGTTCATAGCAAGTGTTGTAGCCATGTATCATGATGTTTGATCAGAAAGGACAAACTAACCTTTTATTCCAGGCTTTTTCTTTAAGGGGCATTACCAGAGGTAGAATGAAAGTGAAAACAGAGCATTGTGTAGCTTTCAAATTATTAGAGTTTTCTGTTCCACCTACTGCTAGGATGCTCCTGGGTTCATTCCCTGTGGTCAAGGAAATCATGCAGGAAGAGGACACTAAGCAAAAATATTAGGTGGTCCCATGAGTTTCCTTTCAGGTGTGGTTAAGCCTCTTACTGCTCAAATGAAATACTTCCTCACCTTCATAGCAGCAATCCCAGTCACCCTGACATCAAAAGTGGTACCCAGATGGGTCACTGAGAATTAACTGACTACTGTGTTTTGACCCTGCTCCTCCTGTTGACCAGAACATCTGGAGGGAGCTAGTGCTGCAGTGACCCTGACAGGGTTCATCTAGGGGCTGGTGGTGAAAAGGATGGCTTGATGGATTTGTACACAAATTCCTGAATCTTTCTGAACTGCATGTTCTTGCTCCTTCACTGCCCAACACCTGTACAGAATGTGTGTAAAAAAAGTGCCAGTCCAGATGGCAACAGTTCTCACCTGCTTTGTCCAGGTTTTAGAGCCTACATGAGCCACAGGGTAGCAGGAAATCATGCTGAGGGACTTCTTCCATTTCTGCTGTTACTCACAGGTACTGCGACTTGCATTTCTGCTTTGACTTCCAAGGTACATGGCATTGCTTCCCCAAAAGAGAAGGGAGGCAGGAGAAGTGGAAGGATTCTTTGCAGCAATCTTTTCATCTCTAATAGTCAAGAGGAAAAGTACAGCTTAACTTTTTTTTTCCAGATAACTCAGCTATGATATCATAATGATAAGAAGTCTGCCTTAGTATCCACTTCTGCAATGTATCAGCCTGATAATCAGTTTCTGCTCCAAGAATTTTAATGAGAGGTTTGTGGTCTGCAATCAGAACAGCTTCTTCCAATGTAAAGACTCATGGAATGTCCTCATACCAAAACACAATAGTCAGAGGGTGAGTCTTGTTTCATATGTTTCATGAAAGTGGAAGCAATTAGCCTCTTTGTTCCATTATTATTTTAGGTGAGAAGCCTCTATACCTACAGCTGAAGCATCATCAAATGACAGGGAAGAAGGGGAAATGTAAGAGTTTTATTTAATATCTAAACTTCTTGATTTCATTAAATACATTTATAAAGTTTTCAGTCCCAAACTGTCCAACTAACATCTTTGTTATTGGATTTATTAATGTTGATAAATTAGAAACTCGCTATGATAGTTAACTGTATTTAAAGAGGATCTATAAGAGTGTATTATTTGGCACAGTGCTTTTTTTGTCATAAGCTTACTTTATCTGGAAGCAGTTTAAAGCCTTACACATCACTTTCATAACCCAGTTAGTTGCCTGTGAATGTGAAAGCCATATCTGTCCTTTTCCTTACCTTTTCCTAATTGCATTAGACATTATGGCGCAGATTCGAGGCTTCTCAAGTGTGTTTTCTCACTTGCATTTGAATAAAAATCTCTCCACTTATACCTTGCATACTTGTTCTATTGTAAATTGAGATGTCACTAGTACACCAGCTTTGCACTGCTATTCCAGAAAAGAGCCTTATTCACGTTAATGATGATGTGTATCAAGACCCTGGTTCCAACTCCATCTGCTGGTAAGCCTGAGACAAACCTACCTTTCTGTAAGCTTCTGTTCCCCGTTCAGTGATGGAAACATTCTTGGGCAACTTTTGTGCAGGACCCGGCAATAATAGTTACATATGACACAAGTCACATTGTTCTGAGGTTTTACTTGACTAGAGAATCTGACCTCTGTGCTTCAGAAAGAGACACTATTTGGGGTAATCTAAAGGGACCCAACCTCTGGTTTTAAGGACAGGGGATTTTATAACACTTGACCTTTAACCCTTTTCTCCAAACTTGATGTTCTAATTATATCTATATTAACTGAAGAATATGTGACCAATTATGACACTATGAGTCATATAAGAAGTAGTTCACTAATTTGCATTTATGCAAAAGTACATCACACAGATTCAAAGATAAAAGTTCCTACTTTGCATCTAGATTAATTTTTACCAAGTGTCACACCCTACAGTTAATTTTTCCATTCTAAAGATAAACCAACAACTAACCTCTTACTAAGCATCTCTTGTCTTTCCCTTTCCTTCTTTTAATGTAAATGCAAACTACTCACAGGCTTGACAGAACTGACCTGCCTATAGCATGTTTACTGATGTTCAAAGACCCAAAGGCTTTAATGGACAGTCTTGAATAAGAATCTTTTTGAAGTGCTGCTGGCATCAGTGTTATGAACGAACCCCATGGTGATGTTTTCCTTTGCAGAACAGTATTGTGTTTGGAGACCTGCAGTTTTGATTCCTGTAAAATGGGACTCAGAAATCTGGGCAATCTTGGCAACTTGTAAAATCTCAACCAATGATATACACACTAAGAAATCTCTTTGTGTATACTGTTTTTTTTTGGTTTTGTTTTTTTTTTTTTTTGTGAAATAACTAACAGACTGCTTTGTGTTTTTTCAAGAATAATAAAGCTCCAGGTAAGTGGAAGGGTGAGACTCAAGGATTAGTTTTTTTTATAACTTCCCTGTCTTTTGTTCCTTTGGAACTCCATCTCTTGCAACAACAGATATCAGGTACCGCACTTAAGAACTGCTTATTAAAGCAATAATCATTGATCTTCACAGTGGGAGCTGTGGTACAGAGCCAAAGTCACAGGTACCAACACCACCATATTTGGCACCAAACCTTTATACCTCATCTACTGTCCTGCTGCTTTTTTGGCTGTTAGTCTAGAAATTCCAGGCAATTGGCAGGCTTGTTGAAGCTCAATAGCTCCAGTGATTCTGCCCTGTGCTCAGATATCCTCAGCATATGGCACTGTAGATAGATATAAAAATTTACTTCACATTTATCTAATGGATTAGATGCAAGAGATCTGTTGCATCAGTGCTGCAAGGCTGCAGCTAGTTGAATTCTGTGCTTTGCCCTTGCTAGTAAATCAGTCAGCACCCAGGGACGTTTCTGAAGGCTGGACCCCACTGTGTGTGTACCAGCAAAGCGTTCAAAGGCCTCTGCCACTGTTTTATCCCAGGCTGACTGGGAGCAGCCTAGCCACGAAACTGGTGCTACAGCTGAGTTCAAGTATGTTAGGGAGAGAGAGACCTTAGCTTGAACAGGGAACAGTACTGATACACCCCAACTGCTTTTGAGAATAAGCTCATATGCCCAACGTGAAGCATTTTGGGTTGGCATTAACCTCTGCATCTCTGCAGTAGACACTGCAGACATGCAGAGAAAAAGAGATCAGCAAAGCCTACAGGAAGAGGAGGCTCAGACACAAGAGCTGAAGTTGTGTCTTGACAAAGGCAGCCATAACAGCACTGGAGCTGTTATGCCCAGAGACACCTAAACTATCACCAACACCATAAGCATTGTTCAGCCCCTGAGAAGTGAGGTCATTTTCATTAGAATGGTGCATATCTGCCACTGAGAAGCAGGGTATATCTTCTTATCCATCACCCTGCCCAGATAGCGCTACGATGATGCTGATGCTGGATCTTGCAGTCTACTGCAAAAGGAAGACATGTCCTAAGGGTAGCAGGCTTCCCAAAGTCAGTACCAAATGCATCCTAAAAGTTCAGCTGTTACATGAACATCATCAAATTACACCTCAGCAGTACCTGTGCACACGATACATAGACTGCCACAAGTCAGACTGAAAATTGATCTGACACACAAATGTCAGAAATGAGAAAGAGGTAGTTCCACTATTAAAAGTTCTTCACAGTTTTGTCAAGTTAAAGCAAGTCACTTTGGACAGGAGATATAACCATTGCTAAACTTGCAATTGTCTTCTATATCTAGTAACGAAATAGAAGAGGTCCTTTTGGGTCCCTTACAGCTCAGTATATTCTATGATGCTAGAATTTAGGTTATTAAAAATTACCTTTTGTTTTTTATCTATGCTGATTGTTACAAGCTTTATTGCAGTTACAGGGGTATTATTGGAGTGACGAGTGAGTAATGATCTCATTACAAGAGAGAGGGAGCAGGGCTAAGCATGGGTCCCCAGGTGCCTGGAAAGTTGCCCTTTGCTTGTGCTACAGCAAAACCTTATAGCAGAAGTTGAAAACAGAGTAATTAATATATATATATGGACACCTGAGGCTTTTTATCGTACTTGTGTTTCGTTTAAATTCTGATCAAATAATTGAAAGTTCACAAATGGCCTTTTTTTTTCAGCATTGCTATCAATAATCCTAGCAAGTTCTTTTAAGAAAAAACCTTTTTCCAAGCTATTCCCAAAAATTAATTTCCCAAAATTTATTCCCAAAATTAATGTATATTATCTATAGCAGATTATTGGTTACCCTCAGGTTTTTCCTTGTACAGATCGAGTTTTAATTTCTACCTGCTTTTCCTGACTGACATCCAACAAAAAGCTAGATAGATTTATGCATATTTTAGTTCATTGCAGTGAAAATAATAAATTTTGGGTTAGCTTGTCAGTTCAGAAAACATGGAAGGTAAATAATTGTCAGTCAAAGCAGTTTAAATTATTTTGCTTTTTATTCAGACAGAATAATTTGAAAATATTTTTAGTCAAAAAATGCTTTGTTTCACTTGAAATGAACTATTTTCTATTCCTAAGGCATTTTAATTTTTGACATTTGAAAAAATACATTTGAAATACATTTCAAAGCTAAAAGTCACTTCAAATAGGAAACCAGAAATCTTTCAACTTCTAGGGTGTTTTCCAGTCCTTTTCTGTTAATGAGAAATTTGTTGGAATTGATTAGAAGTCATAATATATACTGTCTCTCTGGACCTACATTTTCCACAGGAAAAAAAAAAAAAAAAAGAAGTCTTTTAATTTTTCTACCCACAGGAAA
>VXBZ01008222.1:258649-285330 GCA_013399135.1 Heliornis fulica
ACAGGAAAAAAAAAAAAGAAACTAAAGAAAACCAAAACCCAAAATAAAGTGGAGGCCTTGTAGGCAGCTTTTGCGGACTTTCTTGCCCTTGGTTTCACATTTTTCTTCCCTGCTGACAGACCCCTCTCACCCACTAATTGTACAGAGAGGGAAGGAAGTGGTATATGCTCCTTTCCAAACTGGCAGTCAACTATTCAGTCACATGATTGCTACTCAGTAGGATTTTGCAGAGAACTGGTAATTTTTTTTATTTTTTTTTTTTTCTAATGTATTTTTCAGCTCCTGAATTTCTGACATGGCTTGTGGTCTGCCATGTTTTGTTACATATTGTCAGACACAGCAGTATGAAATAATACAGCGTGACTGCTGGTAGCCAGGCATAGCTTGAAAAGTTGTACAGCTGGGTGGCAGAGACTTCCACGTTTCCTTTTGAAGATTGTGTCAGAGAGACCTAAGTAAAATTAGTATGATACAAAAATAAAAATCCAGTACTCTTAGTGCACAATGACATTAAGCATGCTTGCTCAATATTTCTCTAAAGAAATGTACAACATGTACTATATCAAAGAAGAGCAATGAAAAATCTGTTCACTTTTTTGTTTAGGTAAAGAAATTTGACTGTTTAGTGGAGCTCATCAGAATACAATAAAAAATAAAAATCAGGTTTATGCTTATTAAATAGTAAGGCCCAAAATTACACAGTTGATCCAGACAGTTACTATCACTTTTATTGACATATTTAACAAAACATTGACATACTTTGATGTAGAAACGTGCCAATTTATTAATGAATTTCCAAACTGTATCCTATACCTCATACTTTTCATGCTATTAAAAGACATTAGATTCATACTAAATAAATATTTTTTTAAGAGACTGCTGCTAATGGGTTACAAATCTAGGTGGGTTTTATTATTTTTTTTCTCCTATAGCTTGGGGAAAAGTAAAAGCTTGTGTCATCTGTGGCTGGTGCCATGGCAAATTAGCAATGCCCGTGCAACGCACTCATTTAAATCAGCTACGTCATCTGGCTTTGGGATCCCAGCCATGCCTTCACTGCAGCTTGGAGGTGCGATGCCAGCTCCCAGGGACATGCCTTTCCACAGGAGGGGTGAAGGAGGCCAAGCACACCTGATCACCACACCACTGTAACCAGCTGGACTTACCCCCTTCCTGGCATCGTGCTGGAATGGTAACCGAGCCATCCTTGTATCACATTTGTCTGCCTTTGTCTGAGAGCCACGAGTGGATTCAGTTCAGAGATATCCGATTTATACTCCTCAAAGCAAGAGTGTTCAGAGCTGAGCCAGACTTCTGGTCAGCAGGCAATTTCTTTTCTGGTAGATTCTTTGTGTGAAAGCTGCATCACATATTTTTTTCTTTCTGTACCGCAGTATTGGAATTAGGCATGATTTTAATCTCTGAAGTTTCACATTTCAATAATTAGTATTTAACGTTTCGATGCTTACCAGTTAGCAATTCACTGCTGACTGGTTAATTAGGTATTTCATAGTATAATACAATGTAGCATATGATTTCAATATATAACACACGTACCTACACGTGAATTATATCTGTGCAAGCTCTTTGTGAGCAGATAAACACACATATAAAATACAGAGCACTCTGTGTACAAAGGCATATGAATTTCCTGAGCCAAGACAATGTTTCTTATGCACCTACGCAGATTTCATAGAATAAAGCTCTGCTGGAATTGGCCTGAAAATAACAGGGGGCAAATTAAATTTTCAAGTGGAATTTGGAACAATAGTAATATTTCCTGAAAGGCTACTAATTCTAGTGAGGCTATTTCAAAGGCCACATTCTTTGCAGGTCGCTATGGAAGGCTAGCTCATGGTATAAAATGATAGCACCCTTTTGTGGTCTGAGCTCTCTGTTACACCTGCTGTGTCCACTTTTTTCCCCCCTCATTTTCAGTTCTGCTTGGTCTAGCATAGACTGGTGCTGAATGAATAGAAAGCAGCAATATAAAGAAATCTGTTCCATATCTCAGAGATTTTTTTTTGTCCTTTTTGACTGTGTCTAAGATGCAATTAACTTCTCATAAGACATAAAATAACAATGTTCAAAGCCAAAATTACTAGCTGGTATTATTTCATGTGTTGAATTACCAGAACACTGAAGCTGAGGATGGGAAACACCCTATAAAATAACTCATTATGAACAATGCTGGTTTTCTCTTCTTGTTATTTTGGGTTTGCACATCCCTTTGATAAATTTATTTAAGAGGAACAATGCACCCACTCTAGTGCGGAGGGCTACAAGAAAAAAAGCCTGTTCCAATCATAAAATATTTTCAGATGAACCAGTAGGGAGTAGGCTATAGAGCTATTTTATATTTATTTAGGTTTCTCTGAAGATGTCAGTATATGTCAATCATGTTTTTAAATAAACTAGTTCAGACCCTGTGTAGAGTGTATCCTGTGGCTGTGTGAAGCTCAGCCTGCTTTTGCAAAATCTCTTTCTAACCTGTAACTACTCAGAAGGTGAATTGAAGCAAAACTCCCTCTTCTGTGGCTAAAGAGCTTCAGTTACAGCAACCCACCTGCTCATTTTTAATAGCTTTCTCCAGTATTTTTCCACAGAAGCTTCCTCACTGTTGGTAAGTGAAAAGCTTGTTGCTTTTTTCCAACAGTGGGACTTGCCTGGTTTCTCAAGTCCTACTTCACCTGTCTAAAACACTGTGTTACCCTGATTGATGTATCTTCATGCCTCATAATCTTCGGTGAGTGTAATTTACAGCTAGAGGAGATGGGAAAAAAATTGTTGGAGGAGTACAGTTCAGACGTGAGAGTCTTCCCATATTGGAAGAAATCAAAAGAACATGAAGAGCAGAAACTAATGCTTTCAGGGCACCTGAAATATAGTCTAGAATACCAATGATGTAAAATCAAGCAAAAATACATGGGCAAAAATAAAATAGAAAGGGCCTGAGGCAGTGAAGAAATGGTGCCGAAACATACAGAAAATTAGTTTTGGGCTCCATAAAAGAGAAAAGTAGCAGATCTTCTTTGCACAGCTCTACGTTTTCTCCTCTGTGCTGCTCAGTTCTGAAAATAGTATCATCAGAAAAATGTTGACAACCTACAGAAAGGTAGTGCAAGTAGTTCTGGAAAGAACTAATGGAGAATTTGAGTTTCCTACAGGTGAGCTGTGTTCCTCTTCTTCTCATCACTCATCCACTGTGATTATCTTAGATTCTTTCTACCTTTTGTCTGTTCCTTTTGTCTCCCCTCCAGTGTCTTTAGAGCATCTCCAATTCCCTACCTCATAGCTGCCAGACTCCCAAACTAGCAAGAAACCATCATGTCTGTTCTCATGCCGAATACTTTCCCACAATGGGCAGAGTAGCTGCATCCCTCTCCACTACTCAGCCCTTGGTTTCTCCAAGACTCCAAAACCATGCAGAGTAACCTCTGTAAATACTGAATTTGGCCAATGGGTTAAAGTGTTTTTAAGGGAGGACTGAGACATAAGCAGAAAAATCCTGAAATCATGTAACTTTCATTTGCGTAGGAAACCAGGCTGAAAAAGTTATAAACCTCACAGGATTGATTTATGAGGAAAGATGATCAGTGTGGTATTTGTTATGATGAGGTAGGCCTTTCTCTCTCTCTCTTTCTCTCTGTGGTTTTGACCAAAAATTCCATTGTGGACCCCAAAAAATGTTCCCAACAAAAGTTTGTTAAAACTTTTGCATGTTCCCATGAAACATGTTAGTTTCTAGGATTGGCATTTATACAGAGAAAAAATATTTTCTTGAAACACTTGACCAGCTCTAGAGAGCACATGAGCTATAATAATTTGTATTTACATACTGGAAGAGCAGAAAATGTTAAACAGCATCCACCCAAGCTAGAATAACGAAGAGGGATTCTCAATCCATGTGTCACAGGATACTGCTTTCTATAAACTGGAAGTAGGAAAGATTTCATCCACTCACAGAATTTTATAGTTTCAGGTTCCTGTTAGATAAATGAACTTATTTTACATTGCTCTGGGATAGAGAGAACAGAAAAGTCCGCATTTACTTTGAGGAAAGTCTTACCATGGTAGAACTTTTCCAGCGCTTTTCTTGGATGAAATATTTTTAAACTGTGGGATGCCTGTTCTCCAGTAGCACCTTCTTGCCCATGAGAACTGTGTTTTTCAGCAGAAAATGATGGCAGCAGAATCTATCCCTGGATGAGGAAACCAGTCCCTCTTATCAGTGACTCCAATGCCAGGAATGTTCACTGGGGAAGCAAGGTCATCATTTGCTTATATGAGGTGATGGGCTATAATTTCGCAAAGGAAATCCTTTCCATTTTTGTGCTGTTTGCTTGTTTGTTTGTTCTAAATAAAATTGTTAAGAGTTTAGCTAAACCCCTGTGCTTAGTTTATCCAGATTGCTTGCTTTAGTAAAAGGTTGCAGTCCAACCCCTGCAAAGCAATAATTAGAGAGCTTTGCTTTTTATTGTTGCCTTTAAGCGTTCCTGGAGCAGTGGCTGCTCTGCTGGAGGAGAGGGAGCAGATGATATATGCTTCACTTCTTTTTAATCTGTGGTCCAGTGTCACTGCTAGTCTAACAGTGGGCCTCCTGACTTTGTTCATTGTTATTAAATTAACTGGAAAAAAATTGCTTTTGAGAGGTGAAAGCATAAAGAATTACAAGCAGCCCTATCATCTTTGCTGCATCCTTCAGTGTACTACTGCTTGCTAGTTGTCCTAAATCATTAGGTGGGAGAGACTAGCCATTTTGGAGTACTTGTGCACTGCCTACACAAAGAGAACTTGGAGGGTTTTCTCTCCTTTGTCTCTTTCCATTTGTCTCCCTTGCAAGTGGAGGCTCTACTGACATCCTCTGGTAGCCACGGGACAGCTGCAGCCCTGCAAACCGCTTGTAACCCACCCGTGCTAATCCCGTCTCCTCTGCCAAGTCATTGATTTAGTACTGTGCTAGATGTCAGCTCAAATGTAAGGTCAAAATAATATAATCCTTCCAGTTTCTCTCTCCTTCCCAGAGGAATGGCCCCCTTCCCCTTCCATGGTGGTAAATAAATTCAAGAGATGAAAACCTGCTAGCAATTTCTTTGGCTGCACTCACCAATTAGCAATACAGAAAATCAAACCACAGTTTCCTAGGTGCAGTGGGAATTTATAGGGAATGAGAGCTACCAGGAACTTGAGCTTGTATGTTACTCATTATAATTTTTTTTATTTAAACTGCAGTAAATTAAGAATTAATGATCAAGGGTGCGGGAATGAGGATTAGAGACCAGATGGGAAGAGCTGAGAGCTCTCTGCTGTACATGCTGTGCCACTGACTCCTTCTAGTCGTTAATCCCAGAGCCTGTCCTGTCCAGAAGTACTGCAAGTACTGCAGTACAAGATGAGTGTGAAGATAGTCAAGAATATGCCTAGCTGCTTCTGGCTGTGGGTGACTCACTCCGGATCATGTAGGCATGTCTGCAATATAACAAAATTCATGGAGGTAATGGACTTTGGGTTGAGTCCCTGTGAATTTGCATGGCTTTGCATGAAGGAAATGGGGAAGAAAATGTGATGTAGATGTAGTGGGATGTAGTGGGTAAATCAGGAGCCATAACAGGGTGCTTGTTAAAGTTTGGCCAAGCATGTTATTTTCCATATAATTTTTATCTATAAATTATCTATATAATTTTAGCCAATTCTCTGTAGAACTTAGTTTGTGGAGAGCTGTGATGAGGGGAGTTCCTCAGGGGTCTATATTGGGACCAGAACTGTTTAACATATTTGTTTTCAACATTGACAGTGGGATTTGGTGTACCCTCAGCAAGCTTGCTGACAACTCCAAGCTGTGTGGTATGGTCCATACGCTGGAGGGAACAGATACCATCCAGAGGGATCTTGACAAGTCTGAGAGGTGGGCCCATGTGAACTGCCTGAAGTTCATACAAGGCCAAGTGCAAGGTCCTGCACATGGATTGGGGTGATCCCAGGTACAAATGCAGCTTTGAAGGAGAATGGATTGTGACAAGTCCTGAGGAGGACTTGGCATGTATACAGATATAAGGACAATTTTTTATTTTTTTTTTTATGATGAGAGTGGTGAGGCCCTGGCACAGATTGTCCAGAGATACTGTGACTACCCCCTCCTTGGAGGTGTTCAAGCCACGTTGGATGGGGCTTTGGGCAACCTGGTCTAGTGGAGGGTGTCTTTAAGGTCCCTTCCAAACCAAACCAGTTTGAGAATCTATGAGTCTGTGATCTCAGTTAATATTTTTGATAAATAGATTAACTAGAAATACCAACTTTTTTACACGTAACCTCTTGTGATCTTAATTTCTTGTGTGCATTTTGGTGTTCTTTTTTTTAAACCATTTTATGGTCAATGTACTCATATGCTATTGTTTCTTATTCCTGATTGGATAGATCTAATTAATAAGAAGGGCTGGTAAAGAACAGGAGGCCACAGGTCAAGCCACTAGCACTTTTGTTCCTAAGTATTTCTAGAGCTGCATAAAGTTCTCAGCAGTGGTAGCTGAGAAACAGCTGGGTCACTGAAAACAGCAGCGAATTTGATGAGCACATGTAAGTCTGAGGTCCTCTGTACACATAATAACATTGCAGTCATGCAGTCAGTTTTGATGTACGCTGTGTTTGCTATCTTGTTCTGCTTATGAGGAGCCTTACAAGGAGAGGCAGAGTTGCCACGGCCATGGTGACACTTGGCCTCTACATACCTGTAGGTACTGCTGGAAAGATGTCTGTGAGGCAATATTCCTCATGAGCACTGTGCCCATGCTCCCTGATCTTCACCCCACAGCCTGGCTGGCTTCCAGCCTGCCTACAGGAGGGTCACTCCAGCCCTTCATCCTCCTGTTTCATCCAAGCCTGCTTTGCTGAAGAGCCTCAAATGAGTCCTGCAGCAAACGGACAGTAGTTTTTGTCCACCAAGGTGTGGAAAAGCCTTCTGTTCCTCAGTTTCTGTAGATATTTAAGATTTATATATTTTTAAAACCACAAATGATTAATCTGCAAGAAAGTGAAGATGAACAGACGAGTGGTGTGGTTCCCAGGAGGTGAAAGGAGTTATCCAAGCAGGCTGTTAGTGGAACCTAACTTTATTTGGCCGGGTCTTGGAGTTCGTCTGTTCCCCCAAGCTATTAGATGCTATTTTCCACTGTACATATGCATCTGTTCATGCAATTTGGAAATTAATAGTTTAAAAACACTCCAGAAAATTACTTAGCATGTTTCAGCCACTTTTAAAATAAAACCTATAAATTCCCTGTGAATGAAACTTGGGGTGAAACGGAGCGTACCGACCTCGTTACCCCGGCTTTGATGCGCTGACTGGTGCACACCATCTTTACTAAGACATCCACCACCTAACCTCGTAAGGATAAGCACAAACAGTATTTAAATTGGAAGTTGGAACGTCGAAGCCGAGAGATCTGAGTGTGCCTTTCCCTTATGGAAAGTTCAGTGCTTGGGAGTTCTTAATCAAGATTGTCAGACGTTTCCTGCTCATTTTCAGCCACCAACGGCAGGCATAGGTGACTCCCTCCTTGCTGTCGAGGGGCGGACAGAGCAGTACTGTGTGATCTGTTGCCCACTGAGCCACCTGCAAGTCGTTTCGCTCCAGCTGTGGTAGGCTTCATGCAGAAACACAACCTCGAAAGAGCTGGCTCCCGGCCAACAACACTGTTAGGGGTTTTTAGCTTAATTCTTTCACTGACCTCCTCCTGAGGAGCATAATTCATTAAGTACAGTATCATAAAGGCTGTGGCGATTAGAAACAGAAAACACTGCCACCAGTGTAGCCCATAAAGGAGAGATCAACAATATAGTGTGCATGTGTGGATATATGTGTGTGTGTTTATATGTATATAGATCCATATGAATAGTTCATTTCAGTTTATCCTGATATTAGGAGCTGAGAAGGAAATGTCTCCAGCTTTGCTTACTTGGGATCACTATGTAAGTATAAGTTTAAATGGATAATATTTAGTCTGTGCTACTGTAAATCCCAGTGTGGGGCACAGCAGGCTGTCCAAAGAGATCATGCTCCTAAGCAAGGACGTGTGACGAGGATAAGGGTCATAAGTCAGAGCACTCCATGGAGTCTTCTGCTGTGAATGGAAATGCAAGATCTCACATCACCTCACAGCATCACTACTTAAAGACAAAAAAAAAAAAAAAGGTGGGATAGTAGGATATGCAGGGTTAAGCATACTTAAAATCCATTTTGCCATTTAGTGCATTTTCACATGCTGATCCAGAAAAAAAAAAAAAACGTATGTTTAAGCAGCCATACCATTCTCTTACCCTACAAGATGATTTGGGAAACTCATGGTTATGATTGCCAAACAGAGTCTTGTTGATGGAGATAGTTTTGAAACATTCTGAAGGTGTAAGACACTAGATAACCTTTTCCTTTTTCTATTCAATAAGCTATCATCAGACTATACCCACATTTATTTTGGGATTGCAGCCAAAAGAAAAATATTGTTCATCTTCCGAGTGTGATGACTCATAGAATCATTATTACCAATCACAGACTTTGAGGGCTTGTAAAAGCAGGAATTTCACAGGATCCAGAATCACAAGGTTGGAAAAGACCTTTTAGATCATCAAGTCTCACTGTACCTGTCCTTTTCTAAACCATATCCCTGAGCACCTCATCTACCTGTCTGTTAAATAGTGATGGTGTCTCAACCACCTCCCTGGGCAGCCTGTTCCACATCCCAACATTTTTGTTGTGAGGAATTTCTTCCTAACATCAAATCTGAACCCACCCTGCTGCAGCTTAGTGCCATTTCCCCTTGTCTTATCACCTGTCACTTGGCTGAAGAGACCATCACCCACCTCTCTACAACTTCTTTTCAGGTAGTTATAGGCAGCGATAAGGTCTCCCCTCAGTCTCCTCTTTTCCTCATTAAACATCCCCAGCTCCCTCAGGTGCTCCTCATAAGATTTGCCCTCCAGACCCTTCATCAGCCTGGTTGCCCTTCTCTGAACATGTTCCAGGACCTTGATGTCTTTCTTGTAGTGTGGGGCCCAGAACTGGACACAGTACTTGAGGTGCAGCCTCACCGGTGCTGAGTACAGAGGCACAATCACCTCCCCAGACCTGGTGGCCACTCTGTTTCTGATACAAGCCAGGATGCCATTGGCCTTCTTGGCCACCTGGACACACTGCTGGCTCGTATTCAGTCTGCAGTCAACCAACACCCCCAGGTCCTTCTCCACCTGACAGCTGTCCAGCCACTCAACCCCCTGTAGTGCTGCATGGGGTTGTGATGTCCCAGGTGCAGGACTCTGCACTTGGACTTATTGAACCTCATCCCCTTGGCCTCATCCCATCGGTTCATCCTGTTCAGGTGCCTTTGAAGAGCCTCCCTACCCTCAAGCAGATCAACACTTCCTCCCAGCTTAGTGTCATCTGTGAACTTATTGAGGAAACATTGAATCCCTTCATCCAGGTCATTGATAAAATATGGTGAACAGAACTGGACCCAGGCCTGAGCCCTGGGGGACACCTCTTGTGACTGGTCTCCATCTGGGTTTGGCTCCTTTGACCACCACTTGTTGGGCTTGGCCATCCAGCCATTTTTTAACCCAGCAGAGGGTGCACCAGTCCAGGACATTGATAGCCAATTTCTCGAGCAGAATGTTGGGAGATACAGTGCTGAAGGCCTTACTAAAGCCCAAGTACATTTTTTGCATGTATTCATTGTTCCTCTTCCTTAAATGGTTAAAAAATATAGAAGGAAGACCAGTGTTACAGATAACGGTCATACTGTTTAACCATTAGATGCTTTATCACAACCGTCCCGAATCACAACTGCATTAGTCTTCAGTTTTTCTATTTTGATTGGTTCTATTCTGTGTTGGAATTTATGAGTCTTTAAAATCTTTTCAGATTTATGGTTTATATAACTCCTATGGGAGAATGAGAACTTTAGGTCCATTGAAACAAATACTGCAGTAAACACTGTGGCATCAATTTTCTTGTCTTCCATTTCATCATACTGTTATTGTTCATGCAAATGATACAGGTTACCTCCATGTAGAACCTGGTGACTACTTGATGATCAGACCATTTTTTAATCTGTAATGACTATATTTTTAATGTACAACGTGAAACCTTTAAAATTTAATACACATCCAGCCTTTCTGGGTATGGTTTCCCAACTAAGTAGCCATTTATCTGAAAACCTGCAGACACGGGACTTGCTTGCTTTATTGTCACCAATATAAAATCAGATATTAATCACCTGTAGGACTTGAAGCATGCAATCTCCCCTCGTTATTGAAACACACCACAGTATAGCACACTGAGGGCTAGGTCATGTCTTGTACATAGTTAAGAATGAAGTGTTGGGGATAACACTGTAGCCATGAACTCCTAGGGTTTTCCCACTCAGTACACCTGTCTTCAGGGATATGTCATCCTTGAAGAAAATGCTATGAGAAAAACTCACACCTTTTCATTTCCTGTGCCTTTGGAGGTTTAGTCGAGTGTAGGAGCTTGGGTCTGATTTCTACCTGATCAGTTCAATTATCTCCTACTCTTGAGAAAAGAAGGTCATGAGAAAGGAGTCAGGCAATTGTCCCTATTGGACTTCTGGTCAAGTCATGCCATTTGGTAGTCAGTTGTCCTTATTTGATTTCTTGTTGGGTACTCAGGGTCACATTCAGTAAGGAAAGGAATCATAGTGCCCAGTGTTGTGGTATTTCAGAGTTGTACATGGGAGTGATATTCAAAATACTGCGGTGCGAACTGAAGTTGCTGATATGTAAAGGTATATTACTTATCTAGAGCCCTTAAATTGAGGCAGTCACCAGTGTAGGCTGCTCTGATGAGGGGTTAGACAATTGCAGGGAGCAAGTCAGTAAGCAACCCATCTGAACTGCCCTCTTAGGGCTATGCACACTACTAAATAATGCCAAGGTTCCCTCTTTGGCCTTTAGGCCAGCTGGTACTCTGTGATCATATCTATATTATTAAAGCATGAAGACCATGCTGAAACTGCCCATGGCAAAAGGTCACTGGTCTGTGGTGATTCTAAAACTCTGAGAATATAAAAGTTCATATGGGTCAGCTGTAGCACATATGTTCATGCCCTGACTGCCTGTATAGAAGTAGCATAAAGGCACTTCTTTCTCACTTTAAAATGATCCCAAGATGATTGGTACCCTCATTTAAGAAGTCATTCAGGTGCACAAAGCCAATGGTATATATATGGGTCCAAGATGTTTCCAGAATTATCTGTTGGACTTAGTGTTCTATGTTATTCAAATGATGCTGATCACCACTTTGATCACCATATGAAAGGGTTATTGCATCTGCACATTGATGTTATTCCATTTCTGGACTGATTTATGTTGTTCTATCACCAGTTTAAGTACATCTGGAAATCCCACCAGCTTATGAGCCATGCTAATGTGAAAAGAATGATGTCACTCTCATGTGGGAGACACATCTCTGACATCTTTATGCTTTGTTTTGTTATCTGTTCTACTCTTCTTATTGGTGATAGATCAAGGTACAGAAAGCAAAGAAAATGGTTGGGAAAGTGGTGGTTTCTAATTCTTCTCTTTGGGTAGTTTCTCTCCTTTCTAATATCATGCATTTATTTAGTAGCTGGAGGGGGGTTGGTGTGGGGAGGGGCTTTAGTCAGTGAAGGTTAATATTGTGTAAAAGTTGATCTATAAAGAAGCAGGTGGGTAGCAGGAAGTTCCACAAAGGTTTTATCTGCTGTGGAAGGGTGCCTTGAAGCCAGAGGATTCGTGGTTTTACCATATTCTTTATCGTAACGTAACGTAACGTAACGTAACGTAACGTAACGTAACGTAACGTAACGTAACGTAACCATACATATTTATTTTGTGTTGGTATTGTACTTATTTCTCCCACAAATACAAAAGAAAATGCAAACACAGTGTCTGCAACCTGGTCATGAGTTTGTATTAGGAAGATCTGTAGGAACATGATAGCGGGGCACAAAAGGAAGAAAACATTACCTCTTTCTTTCATTGTTCCATTGTCATCTGGACCCAGATATAACCATTACAACAGGTCTGGGGGCAAAGTAAGATGAAATGAGCATATGTTTAAATTAACTATGTTTTCCCTTTCCTTTTGCTAGAGCTGTCAGCCTTTTGTTCAAGGTGTCCCACTCTTAGCTGGGCTACGTTTCTGGCCAGAGATACATCTAATTTGACATTCACTGTGGAGGGAGCCTTGGGAGTAGATGGATCGGTAAAGCACTAAAGGGATATAATTATGAGAGGTCTCCCTGCCCAAGGCAGGGGGGTTGGAAATTGATCTTTAAGGTCCCTTTCAGTCCAAACCATTCTATGAATCTATGATAATTCAGGGTTATGGATCAATCCTTGGATCAATCAACATCAAAACATCCTTGGATGTTTTTCCCAGTGGTTTGGCTGAATAGTTACATGAGCAAGAGCAGCTTCCTCATTGCTTGGGGAAGAGCAGCCCTTTGTGAAGCCTATGAGTTTCATCCCAGGAGATCAGGAAGGGTTAACCCTTCAGTGCTCACTGGAACCATTTAAGAAGTCATTTCCTAAGGAAACAATGCAAAGCATATGCTGCTTGTTAATGCAGATGGGCAGTGCACTAGCAATGCATTATGAAGTCTTTCAGTGCTTTATGGTGCAGTGAGAACATGCACCCTTGAGCAAACCTGAAGCATGTTTGTCCACAATTTCATTACTGTATGTGTCTGAGTTAGTGTCTTCATTAAAATGATGAGTTTCTCTAAAAGCTGCAAATGACAAGTGACCTTATAATGTAACATGGTCCCGCTTAGTCTGCAGAAAAGCATTAAATGTCAGGACTTATAATTGTAAGGGTTTGATATTTATGAAGGTCAGTTCAAGTGTGAGTAATATAACATAATACTACATTCAAACTAAGATCTGTGTTCATAGAAACCTTTTAAAAACACCCAGCTGCCACTGCTGAAAGAGTGCAATGATAGATGATGATTTTTTTAGACTTAACACATATTGTGAATTTGCAACTCATTTAGGGTTTGTATTAAAAGCTGACACGATATTTTAATTTAAACAGAGAGTAGATAATTAAAATTGGTGAAAAGCCAGAAGTATATCAATGTTAAAAATGTCCATCTACTTGACCTTTGGTCTCCTTTGTTTTTACTGGTAAAATACATTTAAAAATTTACCAGAATTGTTACTTATAATTAATATTTCTCATTCAAAAATTGGCATATTTTGCCTTTATTTGAGGCTTGATATCACAACCAAGAGTATACTTTTTTTTTTTTTTTACTGATAAAGGGAAAAGAAACCCTATTTCAAAGATTGTGTAGCTCACTAATATGAAATATATTCAGATCAATTCAGTATTCAACATGATGGAAATTAATGACTTGAAGCAGCATTTCTATTGTGCGTTTCTTGGAAAGACAATTTAATGGGGAAATCTTGTTCCCCCTGAACCTTGTGTGTGCACAAGTTATACAGACACAGATCAGGCACATTTCATAGGAAGTTAGTCTTGATGTATTCAGAATGTCCATAGTTATCATTAGCTATAAAACCTCACCAGATGCCCAAAACCTTTCAGCATCTGTCAGGGTTATGCTATATTCCTCTTTCCATCATAAGGACATTGCATATATAGTTATAGAGGTATGCAAAAGAAAAAGTGACTGTGGAAGACATAATGGATCAGAAAACGATTTGATTCTCTTTCTGTATTAATTATTTGCTTGGTCTAATCATTTAGATGAACACTGCATCTATTTGGACCACTGAGGTATGCTGACCAGGTGGCAGTACTATCAAGAAGCCTGCCTCACAGTGAATGCCATAAAAGAAACAAGAAAGGTAGGATATCTGGTGATTCATGACACAGGTATATTACAAGGATGGAAAAGGTTTTTTAGTTACTGAGAAGTTAAAAGAATGAGAAAAAGTTTGGAGTTGGGCCATTTATGGCTGTAGATTTATTGGTAGAGCTACAACATGTTATTTGAGGAGGATCAACTGATGTGATTCTGACTTAAAATTCCATAAGCCTCCTGTCAAAGGATGTAGATACCTCGGACAGCATTCACACCGCCAAATGTAGGTAGTTACAAGTCTGAGCAAATCATCAAAATTCCTCCTGTAGTCAGTGGAGAGGAGCAGAGACTTTATTGATGTAATTACCAAAGCACACCTCTAAGTGAATGATTCTCCGAAGGAGTCTGTTTCTCTTGCTAACGAGACAATTGAAGATTAATATTGCAAATATAAATATAGTAGCCTATACTTGCTGTCTATGCAGGACAACAAAATAGAGGTCAGAGGTAATGTTAGGTGGGTATTTTAGGTAGGTGGGTTTAATTGTTCTTCATTGAGGACTATTACTGTAGGCTTCAGCCTCATCTTGTCTAATTACAGGCATTTTACTGATGTGCTTAATTCAGGAATCCCATTGACAAAAGTCACCCTACAGTTTTCAGTTGTTCTACAGCTTCTGTTTTATGCCAAAGAAATAAGTGCATTCTGACTCGTGGCTTAGCTGGAGTGATAAGCTCTCTGTATCAGCTGATTTCTGGAGTGACTGCTGCTACCTGGGAGTTGTCATGTGCTACCTGAGTTATAGAATGTGCGGTCTCCTTCTGTCAAACAAAGAGATACCTAGGTCCAGAGTCTTATAAATCCTGAGTCAGAACAACGAAAATATTGTCAGGGTTAAAAATTTTCATAAAGACAAAGAATGTCTAAAGACATAAAGGATATATGCTTCGGCTCTCAGTGACTGCAAATCTTTGCTAGAAGCAGTTTTGATTGCACGGTGTCCTTAACAAACATTGTTTCTTACCCATCCTTCCTTCAGACTTACCTCTGTTTAAGCTGTAATGTCTTCCTCTCCCACATTTATTCCAGGTGTGGTATCACTAGGGCAGAGTGGATGGGGAGAAGGACCTCTCTTGACCTATAAGCCACCCCCCTTCTAATACACCCAGGCATGACATTGGCCTTCTTGGCCACAAGGGCACATTGCCGGCTCATGGTCAAAAGCATAGTTTCCCCATGAAGCACAGTAGAGGCAGGAAGAGCTGTGGCTGTCTTGGGCTTTTGGATACTTTTCTTCCTCATTCTCTCTACCTTCACTGCCCTTGAAACAGCATCATCTTCCCAGGCGAGAGAGGACTGCAGCACCCCTAAGTAATTCTTGCTGGGAGAGGTCAAAAAGCCCATCTGTGCAGTTTTCCCTTCAGCACAACTAAAATGTGAGAGCTGGTTCATATTTGGGAATTAGTATTCCACATACTAGTGGCCCACTGAAGCCTACTATATGGTCTGTATACAATGAAAACCAAAGAGCTCAAAGGTGTGGTGCAAAATAGACACCATGTGTGAAAGTTATCAATGTACATGTTCCATATGAGAACAAGAATGAAAGAAAGACTATAGCATCTAATTTGAACAACAAGTCCATCTACAACTAATGGGTAGAACCCGAGGTGTTTTCACACTTCTGCTGATTGGATCATTGAAAAGATAATTATAGTATCTGTACAGAGGAGGATGCAAGGAGAAAGAGGAACCTGAATAACATCGAGGCAGGTGGCTGATGCAAAAGGATTGACATATGAGCTGGGGAGAGGAAACTGAGTGGGACCTTGCATATGGAGAGAGAAAAATTTCAAGTCATACAATGCAGAAAATAGGACAATAGATGTGGCAGAAAAAAAAGGTTTCTTTGTGCTTGTGGGCAGTGCAAAGAGGAACGACACATAAAGAGAAGTTCTCTCGTTAAAAACAAACAACTTCCTATAAAGGATTATCAAGTGCATTCCACATCAGTGCAATCACATGTCAGTTAAGCAATTACTACCATAATTTCACAGAGAAACAAGTAGAAAGAGGTGGTTATTTATTACAGGAATGATGATTAAAAGCTCATCCTTTCTTCATAGGGGGTGTGAAGCTTAAACTAACTTCCAGAGTGTGAATGAAAAAATTAGCACTGCTTGTAAAAATGGTGGAGCTGCATGTAGAGATGGGGACACCTCAGCACATCTTCAGCACTGGAAGTTTATTGTAAAACTAAGGAGGAAGTAACACGTGTGCAGATGTTGTGCACGTGGGAGGTTGTGTTGAAATGTCTAAAGCGTGGTAGCATGGTGGAACACAGAGTTCATCCATGCTGTCACTTGTGGTTCTGCATAGGTGGGGGCTGTTCTGAATGCTGAATTCTTTGTGAAAAGTAATTCCACTGAGTTTCAGTGATTGCAGAGGTGAGAAATATGATTTAGGAATTGTGTTGTCTGAATTAGGCTGCGTATGAGTGTCTGTGTAACAGCAGTTTAGACTCAACCAGCTGTTTTATTCTAACAGACCAGGGTTTTGAGCACAGTTGCTTTTTATATGTTTGTTTTCAGTGTTCTATAGGATTAAAATGGGTTATGAAAACATTGGTCAGCCCAGGCCTCCAGCTCCAGCACCATTCACTTTAACTGCAGATGAACATAATGATGAGGTGAAGGCCTAGCTCTGATGTATGGGAAAGAAATGAAGCATTTCCTTCTGCAAGGACCATGTGTTGTCTCTCATAAGAAAGTGTACATGCTTTTTTCCCTTTTGATCTTTACACAGTATTTTCTCTGTACTGCTGAACTGCACCAAATGTCTCTTTGAGAGTTAGGCAAACAAATGTCAACCTTTTGCCAGCTGGTGTGAAATTTTTAAAAAGATTTTTAAAAATATATTTCAACTACTTTTCTGTCAGACAATGATTGTATAACTGAAAGACATCCAGTTGATAAAAAAGAACATATTTTTTATTGGCAGCACAGTAACATGAGTTCAAAGACTGTATTTGCCAAGAGTGCATAACTCTGTAATGGCCGGCATACTTTTACAAGTGTTCAGTGGTATTACTGACAGAAAGATCGCTTTGGTCCAAGGCAGATGTAAAATACTTCATTTAACAAATATTTACTCCACAATTATCTGAAAATGTAGAAAGTACAACCTGACATGTTTGAATATCTAAAGAACCTGTTTATGGGGTATTCTAATATTGTTCCTACATAATAATCCAAAAAATATAGTTGCAGGGGAGGCTGGATGATTTAGGATATTGGTAATAGGATACAAAGCCTTTCACTTCTTGGTCAGCAGTTCAAATCAGGTTTAGTTGGTAGTAACTCAAAATGATTGCTGCACTATTTGACTAGGGTTAATCATAGGTTGGTGCCTTCTAGCTTTCAGAGTCCACCACCATACTGACTGCATCAGTGTGGTGACCACAGGCTTTTGTCACTTCTGCAGGCCAAGGAGAAGACTGGGAAGGTGGCTTCAAAGGTATAGGACCCCAGCAGCTTTACACAGAAGAGTGCAGTTGCCTGCTTTTTGTAGTCTCCAGCAACCCAGCAGGAGGTTTTTCCTAACTCAGCAGTGATAGAGACAGGAAAAACTTGTGCAGATTGAGCATCACGGAACGTCAGCCTGGAAGTGTTAGAAAATACGCATGTCATTATGCTGTCATAGCAATAGCCATGCTGACAGAGAACTGCGTGGCATAAATATTAACAGGTATTCAGAAGACTAGCTGAAGTGTGAGAGCTTACCTCAGTTTTTATTTGGTGTTTTGAGTTTAGCAAGCGATGGAACAGAGTGTGTAAATGTGTGTAAATGCCATACCTAATAAACACCAAGGCATTTTCTCAGTGTGTTACTGTATCCACATAAAAATCAGGCAGGTACTGGACATTTCAAACATTATTCCTTTCTGTCTTTGCTGCAAAGTACCTAACAGTTATGGTTAGTTACCAAACCAAAAGAAGAGACTAAAGAACTAGTTGTGAAATGTAGATGACACTATTTGTAGCTTCTACTCTGTGCCCATGAGGAGCACACACCCTAGCGACATGGCTTGGGGAAGAGAGAGGCAAACCAGGTATGTCGGGAGGAACATCGATAGGGAAAGGTGAAGGATGGAAAGCACACACAGGTCCTCTTTCTGGAGGAGAGAGGTCCTTTAATAAGAGCAGGCATAATAGTGAGAGGTATGTTTAGGAATTTTAATCTAATTAGTAAGGTTTGTGTTAATTATTAAGCTAACAGAAGGTTTGCATCCTCTAAAACCATGCAAGTTTTACAAAGTCAAAGGTTACATCTGCAATTTTCCTATCCCTGATTTCCTTTCCCAAATAGCCATGGAAGGCTATTTGCAGGGGCATGTTCTGCTGCTTTTTGTTTGTTTGGATGGTTGGTTTTGTTGTTGATGTCAGAAAAAGGTTTTAGATTTTTTATACTTCTTCCTTGATTTTGGTTTCAGATGCTTCACGACAGAAGGTTGCATACTGACACCATTGCTTATAGGAATTGCCTGAAATGATCCAGTGTGTTTCTACCATTGCAGTCCTAAGTTTCCTCCAGGTAATAATAATGGAAGTCTTTATTTTAAACCATATTCTTTCTCTGTGTCAAAGGTTGCAATCTTCAGGAATGACTGATAACTTTTCACTTTAAAAACTTGTTTAAAGATACACGTACCATCACAGTTGGTTACTTAAGTTGCATAAGTTTAAAGAAAGATATTTGATTTCAGAGGTCTGGATTCAGGTAACTGAATTAAAGTGCCTGAGTTAGGATCAAAGCCACTGTTTTTTCTCTTTCTAATTATTGAAGAAATAGGCACCACTATGAGTGATTTGGTCTCCTTCAGCATACAGATTGCTCTAGAAGACCTGAACTGCTTTCTGCAGATATCTGTCTGTACTGGCTGATGGGCAAAGGCAAAACCAACCCCATTCTTGATGGTGCTGCCCCAGTATGGCATGAACCCAGGACACTGCAAACAAGAGTTCGAGATAGCTAGTTATATTTTGAGTTCCCATTTTTTATTTCTTAGAGGAGCTGACTTTCTTGGCTTTCAGCTGCTTTTATAGTATCTCAAATTGAACCTTGTGGACAATTTGGCTTATGCTTTTACCTAAAACACTTTCTGATTCCTGAGCCCATTTAAACATGGAGTCAACAGTTGTATACAATAGCCCAGTGGAAGGCAGAGAAGTGCTCCTACTAGTTCTTACTCTGCAGCGAAAGAAAGCAAAGTGCTGTAGCAGGTGCAGAAAGCACTGCACCCTGATGGCCTGTCAAGGGGAAGGCAGGACTGTGTGTTCCCTGGGTCATGTTGGTTGTTTCCTGTGGCATTCTTGGCTACCTGCAGTAGCCCCAAAGGCTTTCTTGTTTGTTTTGTGAAAGTTTTGCATAGTGAAATGCAAATCCACTCTGGCAGCTATAAGAGACTCTGCACCCTCTGACTACTGGGTCAGACCAATAAAGGGCACTAGCCCATCTCTATGCCATGAATGGAACATCAGGGTCTGTTTTCCCTCCTGGCAATGTGCAGACTTGTGCTAGTCTACAGGCAAATCCTCCCTGTCTCATACCTGCGTAGCAATGTCAATTTGACCATGGCTGCTCAGCTACAAACAATGAAATTAGGTCCAATGATACTGAGTGATGGTTTTCTATCGTGCACGCACTAGTAAACGAAGGAAAAAAAATAGGTTATATCCTTTAAAATGAAAAACAGATTTGAAAAAGTTGGTCTAATGATTTTTTTAAAGTGTGGTTCTACTGACAAAGCTTATAAAAACATTCCAAAGTAATGTAGTGTGATGACCCTCGCTCATAATCACAGAAAACCTCTCCAAGTTTTTGATTTTTTTTAATAAGCCTATCATTAATCTTCAATGAAAATAATATAGATTTTATGAAGAAAGCTCACCAAAGTTCTTGGAAAACTTACAAGACATTTAACAGCTGAACAGTGTATCTCACAAATGGACTTTAAAGGTGCTCTTTCAGACTGAAGCCTTTATTTGATCTGGTTTTATAGTTAGCAATTGCTTTGGTCTGAAACCTCACCCATCCTTTCCAACTAATAACCCAAAGAATCCTGACATATAGCACTTGTCGGAGGTACAGCACGACAGCCCCTGAACCAATTAGTATTACTCTTAAACTTGAGGTTGGATTTATTATTTGTTCCAAGACATCCCTCTTTACCAGGACTGTGTATGTGAACAAAATATTCTGAACAAAATAAACTACAGGATTAACAGTATTTATGTATGTATAATAAACATGTTGCTGAAGTTACGGATTTTTTATTTTCTTTTGAGATTTTTTTTTTGTGGGTTGGCTGTGGGGTTGTTTTTTGGTTTGGGTTTTTTTTTTGGTTTTTTTTTTTTTTTAACATTGAGCATTACTCAAATGTTTTCTCCAATAACTTTAATCTGGATTTCCTTTCTGATAAAACTCTGGTTGTTTGCAGATCCACCCGTCAGTTTTATGAGGATATCTTTGAGACATCACAATTATAAAACAAACTGGAAGGAAGAGCAGCTGTACTTACAAACAAACATCACAGGCACAATTAATCTGCTTAAAGGGTTTATGAGGGGAAGCATAAAATATCAAATAAAGGGTAATGGGAAATATTTAAAAAATGCCGAAGCTGGTAACAATCTACAGAGCAGAGCAGTCAGTGCATGTTCAGGAAACAGAATGTAGCTAGTAACTCATTTGGTTGGAAGCCACCAGCTCTCTACCTCCCAACCTGAACTGAAGGGCTGTTTCATGTTTCTGAAACAGATACAGTTCTAGATATATATATATATACGACATTTACTTTGTAGATTACAATTTAAAGGATATTCCTTTTTCAAAAAGCGAAGATGGTAATAAAATCTTAAGAGGCCAGTTTTGTTTTCCGTTGTTCAACTTAAACCTAGTATTATTCCATTCCTGTGGTTGAAATTTATGTCCCTGCTTAGATAAGAGAAAAACATATACGTACATATGGTCTTTTGCGCTCTCTTCTGCTTTCGCTCACGCACATGCACTCACCAGTGCCAATAAGCATAGTGGAAACAGGCACTGAATCAAGCAGGTGTGTGACTAATTTCGACACTTTTTAAAAATCTCACGATACACTATAAGATAAAAAAAGGTTTCTTCTGTACCTAACAGCAAACGTTATCTTCAACTCCAAATGCGTCTTGAATATGAATTAGCTGGAAAATGTATTTGTGATTATCTTATGCTAACCTTAACAGGAAGTTTCAGCATGTACCAGACTGAAATAGTTTGGTATTTAAAATGTCCTGATGTTTCTGCTTCTCCTCATGTCACATGCAAAGCATCTTTATCTCTTTCTCTCTCACTGTTTACAGAACCATAGAAGTAACAGAGAGACTGGTGGTCTGATCAGGTGGCTCTTAGATTTCTGCCATATCTACTATATATATTTTTAAATCATTCTTTTTATTTGAATAGAATGTACATTAGTGTTTAGATGTTGGCATTAAATAAAAATTCCCATTCACCCAAGAGACGAGATTTTGTTCAATATGATACACAACAAATAGAACAGTTCCTGAAAGAAAAACAACTATTGCCCCCTCTCGTGGGAATACAGGGCAAGAAAACTCCTTTCTTACCATAAGATTCACTTGGTCGTGGTTGTACATAATTTTTTTATTAACAGACTATTGACTTGGGACACTTCCTACAAGCTGGTGGGGTGTCACGTACTGTCTCAAAAACAGCTGTGCGTTAGGTCTTTCTTGTTTGAGCTGTATAAGCATGGAAGGTTTTGCCACAGGGACAGTTCCAATTTAAACTTTGGTCTCAAAGGGTGATTTAATTAGTGGTTTTGAAAGGCCCTGTTTGTGTGTGATTCTGATCTCAGTTGTGTAAATGCAGTGTGGGATCCTGTCTTCTTGTAAAGTGGTTCATTGCCCCTTATTTTTAGGAAAATTAAAATTTATTTTTTAAAAAAAGTTTAGCAGAGAAAACAAATATTATTATTTTTTTTTAATAAAATACAAATACATGAAAAAGAGCAACAGTCCGATGAATTTTCCAGGAAGATGAAGGCATAGTGCCTTTGGATTTCTGCCCGTTTGTGCACATGAGGAATGTTGGTATCTTGGGATAACCACGATCCTTGTCATGTATTATGCTTTATACAGACTCAGAACTGTCATCGCAATGCACATAAACATTTTTTATTTTCTTCACCTGCTCATGTGGTGCACACCTGGGGCTTGCTGGCAGCATGCTTGGCTTCAGCAGGCGAAGGAGAGACATTGCCAGGTTGGAAAGCTAGCCCTGTTCCCTTCATGTAAGTTAAGCTGAGTCGATCCCCTACTGTTTTTATGGAGTGGTTAAGGACAGGGCTGAAAAACTTTAGCTTCTACTGAAAATTCAAAAACGTGGGGGAGCGCAAACTATTAGAGACTCAAAGAGACCCAACACTGCTTTGCTTAGACCTTTAGAGGAGTCCCTCTTCTTTGTCTATTGACTCTCAAGTGTATCCCTGGTAACTCCAGAGTTTTCTGTCTTTGCAGTGTATCTGTGCGAACTGCCTTGCCAGGTGGGACAGTGAGTGGACCTTTAGAAGTTAGATGGCACAGCACTCTGTTGTTGCTCAATGAATATAATAGTTTGGACTGAAACCTTTGTTTCTCCTTAGTGCTTCCTGGAGTAGTGGAAGTGTCAGATGCATATTGCTCAGAGCTGGCTGAAACGTTTATAGAGGAACTGAAGTTTTAATTGATTTGAGTTCATGGGCATTACATAAAAATGGAAGGCTTCCTGCTAGGTTGTTTTGGTTTTTTTTAATTAGTAAACATTTTTTTGAAAATCTTTCCAGTGGCTGGTTGTTGGTCTCCGCAGCCTGAAAGCTGCAAGAGAATGGAAACACGGAGAGGGGAAGCTGTTGGAAGGTGCCTTTTGATGAGCAAAAAATTGAAACCCCAGTGCTAAAGCATCTTCTGGGACATGAACAATTGGACATACTGACACTAACAGACTTTTATATACGTGACAATTAGGGGACTGAATGCATATGCCTGCACATAAGGAAGAGGTGTTACCTCTTTCTGTGAGAAAAAATGGAGTCTTACATCCTCTTGTTGATCCTGTAGCCAACTTGCTTAGGCCATTTGGGGTTATGGGGCTGCCCATGGCTGCCTACTCCTCATTCATGAGCAGATCCTCCCTCACTTTGCCGTAGCAGGACCTGCTTTCTCAGAAAAAAATGTTCTTCTTGGCCTCTTTTATTGCTGCAGGTGCAAAACATTGTGGGCTTGAAATAGGAAAATTTTAGTGGTTATTCTGAGAAAACAATCCATGCTCAGAGTTAAAACTGATATTCATTACTGACAGGGCTGAAGAAATTAAATTGGATTTGATTTATGGCTGTGATCTTTGAAAATGAAATTCTGCGATGATGGTTATTCTCATATTTGAGAAGTCACGGCAGTTCTGTGAAGTTCCCACTGGCTGGAAAATCTAACCCCCATGTTTAAAAACTGAAAAAAAGATAAAGATCTTGCAAACTACAGGCTGGTTAGTCTCATCTCTGTGCCTGGAAATATCATGGAGCAAATCCTACTGGAAATTATGCTCAGACATGTGAAAAATAAGGAGGTGACTGGTAACAGCCAACATAGCTTCACTAAGGGCAAATCATGCCTAAAAATGTTTGTGGCCTTCTACGATGGGTGTTACAGCACTGGTGGGTAAGGGAGGATTGAAGATGTCATCTACCTGGACATGTGCAAAGCATTTTACACTGTTGTACACGACATCCTTGTGCCTAAATTTGAGACACATAGATTTGGTGGATGGACCAGTCAGCAAATAAAGAATTGACTGGTTGGTCACACTCAAAGTGTTGAGGTCAATGGCTTGATGTCCAAGAGGAGACCACTGGTGAGTGGTGCTCCTCAGGAGTCGATATGGGGACTGTTTAACATCTTTTTTGGCAACACAGACAGTGGGATTGAGTGTATCCTCAGAAACTTTGCTGATGACGCTGAGCTGTGGGGTTCAGCTGACACTGGAGGGAAGGGATGTTGTCCAGAGGGGCCTTGAAAGACTTGAAGGTCTTAGGTGGGCCTAAGAGAAGAGCATGAAGTTCAACAAGACCAAATGCAAGATACTGAACATGGAACAGGGCAAAAAAACCTACACACTGGGTGAATGGAATGAGGGCAGCTCTGAGGAGAAGGACTTAGATGAGATATTAAGAAAAAAAGTCTTCCCTGTGAGGGTGGTGAGGCCCTGGCATAGGTTGCCCAGAGAAGCTGTGGCTGTCCCTGGATCCCTGGCAGGTTTCAAGGCCAGGTTGAATGTGGCTTTGGACACCCTGGTCTAGTGGAGTTTGGAGTTAGGTGATGTTTAAAAGTCCCTTCCAACATCAACCTGATTGTACTTCTTTGAAACTCTAAATAACAGCACCAGACACACCAGTTTGGAAGGATCCATGTCCCTCTGGCTTGCTGTTTCCAGTACATACCCCAGTTATCCAGAGGATATGTGCCTACATGTAGTTTAAATTTAACTAATCCGCAACTTTAGAAGCGATCGGAGTATTTTCAGGTGCATTTCTTCGGGAACAGCCTTTCAGTAATCCCTGCAAGGCTGACTTCAACAAGTTTTCCCACACACAGTGTGTGGCATTCTGCTGCAAAAAAACCCAAGGGTGTTTCCAGTTAAAATTTGGCCATCACATCAAGTCCATCCTTTGGCAGAAGAGTTATATTATGTCATGAAGAAGTCCAATAATCCTGCACATGCACATCCTTGAGGTATGGAGCTGTTTTAAGAATAGGAATATTTACCATGTTATCAACATTTATCCAGCTGGTCAGAAAATGAAATGATGGAGAGTGAGAGAGTATGCAAGTATGTATATGTCTTTAATAGATTATTGAAACAAGCAGCAGAATGATTCAATTCTCTTGGGCCAATTCCACAATGTTTAAAAGAAATGTTTATTACAAAGCATAGAGTTCAAGCTGTGGAATTCATCTCTTTGCTTCCTGCCTCTTTCCACTCACACCCACTGGCACACACCAAATTCAGTTCCTTCAAGACAGAGTTTGTGATGGTGGGACTGGATTGATGGACCTGCTTTAGGGGTAGGAATTCTTTCAATAGTTTTGGACTGGACTGAGGATTTTGATTTCAAAGTTCACAGCTGTTCAGATCCCTGCTTTTGATTTTTGTCCACTCCTGTTAGCATTTTTGCTCCTTGCCACTGCCAGAGACTAGATGGACCTTTGATCCAACGCACTACATCTGTTCTTATGGCAAGTGATGTAGGTAGTACAATTCCATATAGTACTGCTTAGGTCCAGACTGGAGTTAAAGATGCTCACTTTTTTCCCATTCTGGACTTTGGCCACCATACAGATGTCTCTTCCTCCTTCAGGGACTCTCCAGCTCTGATCGAAGATAAGGGCTGTTACTAACAAACTATTAGCCTCACTGAAAATGTTTTTTTTTTTACTTTGGCCAATAAAATACTGGTTTTTAGATCTTTGGAACATTCTGTCTGGTTTATTTGTTAATTTATTTATTAACACTTCCAGGCAGAAGGACAGAAGTTACCTATTTGTGGGACACAGATTTTGATTTTTACGTTGACATCCTCATGATTTAGATTAAATTCTGTTACTAAGTGTCTCTGGATTTAAAGGAAAAAAATAAACCTACATAGTATCTTTTTCAGTAGCAATTATTTCCTTTTAACTGGTATTTGTGTCATTATATCTGGACTACCACATCCAGTTCTTAGCTCCCTGGTTCAACAAACACATGGACATACTGAAGCAAACCCAGTGAAGGTGAACCAGGGTCTTCTGCCTACAGCTACCTAATGGAATAGTATTGAGAAGGCAGGGCCAGACTTGTCTCAGAGATGTTCAGTGATTAAATTCTGAAAATCAGCTACAGAAAATTCCATATTATGAAACATTTTTTCACCATGAGGGTAGTCAAAGATGTTATCCAGAGAATCTCTGGAACTTCCCATCTTATGGATACTCAAACTTTGCCTGAGCAGCCTGACTTAAGTAGACCCTACTTTCAGTAGGGGGTTCTTTTTGGATTAGAGATCTCCATAGATTCTTTCCAACCAAAATTATTATATGAGTCTATAACCAGAAGATAAATCTAATACAAAAATGTCTTCTTCTCCACCACAGATTATTAATACCGAAGGTTTGTAAGTACAGGAGAGCATATATTTTATTATTTATTTGGACTTTTCCCCCTTTCTTAACACCAGATGCATTCATGTTCACGGAATTCCATGCTTTTCATATAAAACACTTATGATGTGATTTATACTCAGTAAAGCATTTGACACTGTGTCCCATAGCATCCAGGTGGACAAACTGAGGAAGCCTGGAGGGTAGAGTAGTGAAGTGGATTGCGAGCTGGTTGAAGGGAGGAAGCCAGAGAGTTGTGATCCATGGGACAGAGTCTGGATGGAGTCCTGTAACTGTTGGAGTCCCTCAGGGGTCAGTACTGGGACCAGTACTGTTCAATGTATTCACTGATGACCTCAGTTGTCGAGGCACACGGCGGCGGCAAGCAGCGGCAACAGCAGCGGCAATGGTTTTTGTGCTAGCTTCGGGGAAGCCGCCAGCTCTTGCGAGAGAGGCAGGCGGGACTTGGGCGTTGCTGGGGCACCCGCGGGAGCTTTAAACGGGCCCCTAAGGAGCGCAAGCGACCAGGAGCCTGGCGAACAGGGCGGGCAAACAGGGCGTGGCGCGGCAGAGAGGGCGTGGCGCGGTAGTTTGCGCTGCAGTTCGCGCAGGCAGAGCGAG
>VXBZ01008223.1:0-71616 GCA_013399135.1 Heliornis fulica
AACTGCCTGCTCGCTCTGCCTGCAAGCTCTGCCGCGCAAACTGCCACGCCACGCCCTCTCTGACGCGCCACGCCCTGTTTGCCCGCTCTGTTCACTGCGCTCCTGGTCGCTCGTGCTCCTTAGGGGCCCGTTTAAACCTCCCGCGGTTGCCCCAGCAACGCCCAAGTCCCGTCTGCCTCTCTCGCAAGAGCTGCCGGCTTCCCCGGAGCAAGCACAAAAACCGTTGCTGCTGCTGCTGCTGCCAAGTGCCTCGACAACTGACTCAACATAGCCGAGTGTCTCGACTATGTATATGACTCAAGTATGGGGCCATCTCAGCTAGCAATTTTTGTTGCAGACTTATACAGGATTTCACCTGTGATGTCAGCTACGGACAATATTCATCAGTGGTTGTACAGTTGTATATGTGGCCAATGTCTGGGCATGTGATCCCAATTGGGAGGCTGTTTTCCTAAGTTGGTTTTTTTTTTTCCTTCCCATCCTTTGAGACATGGCTTCCCTTAACCCTTTAAATCATTTTCCACTAATGGGAGGTTTCTACTTTTACCAAAACTTAAGTTTAGCAGCAGCACTAAGCCATGTGCTGCTTTTGTTTTGTTCTAGAACTGTTTTCCCTCCTGTTTACATACAAATTAGTCAGTGGCCATCTAAGCCTACAGCCATACAGCCTCTGATCTTCATTTTATAGATCCCACGAAGACCAGAAAAGATAGCGTTGATTATGTGCACTTGGGTAGATTAGTATCTACTGCCAGTATTTCACACATTCTCTTAGTGCAAACCCAACAGCTAAGCAGGCTCACCTTCAGCTTTGTAGCTGTTTGTGACTCCCCAAGGCTGTTTGTTCTTTAGCTGGTAATCCTACAGGTATGGCTAACATTAAAGAGACAGCTGAATACAAGAGCTAATGTGAACTTCATACTGTCCCCAAAACTAATTTTAGAAATCCAGGTCATAAGAGAGACTTGCATAGTTCATTACTCCTAACCCTAGGACTGACTGAATACATTACTGTCAACTTGAATAAACTTGGACATAGACGATAGTGTCACACTAAGATTAATGAACATGCTGAATGGTAAAATACTGAAACAAGACCAGAGTTTCCAAAGCCAAAACCTTTTATTGCTGAGGTGTTAAAATGCTAATGGTTTGTTTTTATGCAAGTAGCTTATGTGAAGCATGGGAGATTTGATAGGCACTTTGAGCAATTGCAATAATAAGACAGTAGTGTGAGCATACAAGGCATACCAGGCTCTGAAAGAGGTGTCATGCAACTATCTGCTGATGCTACTGTTTTTGACCTTTTGTGTTTTTATTATGACTTTAAACTGAGAAATCTGCCCTCATTTTCTATGCAGCCTCTTTTTCCTTGCCTAGAAATTAGGATATGATTCAAACTGACTATTTTACTGTTGTTTATTACTTTCTGGTAGACAAACATAGTCTCTGATAAATCAAATAATTCAGTAACAACAGCAACCTACAGTATTAGTTTATACATTTTTATTTACTTACAATGTCATTATCTTTAATGAACTAGAGCATTATCTAGTTTATTATCTAAACTTCTTTATTATCTAGTCATTACCCTTAATAAACTAAACCACAATAACTCTTGGAAGATTGCAAAGTATTATGAAGTAAATAATAAATGTAATGTGAGAGTAAATAAACAAAAAAGAGAGGAAAAAACATCATCTTGGGAACTATTAATTCTGATGACTTATTCCAGCTTTAACATGAATTGGGGGGAGAGGGAGAAAATCATTAATAATAGAATTAGACTTATGAAAATTAGCTAAAAAGCGACCCCCAAATCATATTTACCTGTCGCACAGCAGCTTAACAATTGAGTTACATAGTTCCTGTCACAAAATTACTACGCTATCTTTTTTGTTGATTTGCCCAGTTAAATTTTAATGCCCAATTGACTCTGTCCTAGGCCACATGTCAAATCCACTGCAGAAAGCTTTTCCTTCTTTGCCCGTGCATTGATGTAGTGCATGAATCACAGAGGGGAAAGGCGACTGCTGTACAGAGCACCTTGATAGGGATTGTCTGAATCCCAGGATGTGCGCGTGCTCTGCTTGTGTAACACCCTGTGATTTTCCTCTGGCTTCATCTTTCCTAATATGTATCGGTCTGCTGTTAGCGTAGAAGCTGAGGAAGAACAGATTTTTGATGGTAACATTAAAAATCACAATTATTGTAAGATGAAAAAATTGTTGCAAATTAAGTTTGGCCTTTTAAAAAAAAAAAACAAATCTTCATTTTAAACATAAATTTATCTGTCTTAATTATTTTGACTAAAAAATGGTACATACAAACATACTAGAGATAAAATTTTAAGCAGCAGCACTTCAGGAACACCATCATAATATTTAATTATTTTAAAAAATGAGTCAAAATAAAAGAACATAAGACATGATTGGTTTCCTCACAACTTCCTACGATCTCCAAAGTGCTTCATAATTTAAAGTGCTACAAAACTTTTGCGACTCTGCACACTGAAAAATGAGACAATCTTGAGAAGAAGACTAACTACCTCTGCCTAAATTAACCAAAGTGTTGCTGTCAGCAGGAGGGAAGTGATCCTTCCCCACTCCTCACCTCTGGTGAGGCCACGCCTGGAATACTGTGCCCAGTTCTGGGCTTCCCACTACAAAAGACACATGGACATACCAGAGAGAGTCCAACAAAGTGTCATAAGGATGATGAAGGGATTGGAGCATCTCTCCTATGAGGAAAGGTTGAGAGAGCTGGGACTGGTCGGCCTGGTGAAGAAAAGGCTCAGGAAGATCTGATCTAAGCATGTTAATACTTGTAGGGAGAGTGCAAAGACGACACAGTCCACCTCTTCTCAATGGTGCCCAGTGATGGGACCAGAAGCAAGGAACTCAAACTGGAACACAAGAAGTGCTTCTGCTTAAGCATCAGAAAACATCTTTTTGCATGAGGGTGACCAGGGAGCACTGGGAGCTTTTGGGGTCTCCACACGCAGAAATATTCGAAAGTTGTCTGGTCATGGTCCTGGGCAACCTGCTCTAGGTGACCCTGCATGAGCAGTGCAGTTGGAACAGATGACTTCTAGCGGTCGCTTCCAACCTCAACCATTCTAGGACTCCATTCTGTCATGTTTTTGTCAATTTAACCCAAACCTTCACTCATCATACCAGAAACTCATAAGAATCAAAAGCCCCAGCTCCAAGAAACAGGACTAATCTTGTGCAAAGTAATATCTAACATCCAGGAATTTAAGTACATCCCTCACTGCCAGATCTACCTTGTGTCAAAGGCCAAAAGTGAAACACTGTCAGTGTATTTACTCAGTACTAGGTGACTCAAATTTACCGTTCCTTACTTTACATTGCTCACTTTATACTGTCAGGAAAACGGATTGAATAGCAATCATCACAGGAACAATTTGTAAGTCTGATGGTCAGCAGAAGATTGTTAAAAGCCTTCACAACAGAGTAAGTGTGGTGTCATACAAAACAAAGAGAAGTAAAGGCTCAGCAGTGCTGCCTGTCAACAAAGTACAGCCGCAAAATACAACATTAGGCTTAGAAGATTTTTGAGAAGGAGCTTATTCTCAATGAGGTTAATCGGGTTGAGTAAGGTCTGAGAATGCTTAAGAACAACGAAGAGATGCCTTTACGCATTTACTTGGATGAAAGCATTACACTTTTCCCCAAAGCCACCACCAAAAAACTGGGGTGAAACCTATTGTGTACAGGAAGTCACCACATGCAGGGGTGCTTGATCCTGCTTAGTACCAAAGACAATAAATGTTTTGGTACCAACATATTTGGGTAAATTAAGACTAATTTACTGACATCCACTTCAACACCTCTATGGTAGTTCACAGAATCACAGAATGTTAGTAGTTGGAAGGGACCTCAAAAGATCATCTAGTCCAAACCCCCTGCCTGAGCAGGATCACCTAGATTAGGTCACACAGCAGGTAAAAACCATGGAGTGGTTGCATGGAGAAGGAGACTCCACAACCTCTCTGGGCAGCCTGTTCCAGTGCTCCCTCACTCTCACAGTGAAGAAGTTTTTCCTTACATTCACATGGAGCCTCCTATGCTCCAGCACAGACCCACTGCCCCTTATCACTGGTCATCACTGAGAAGAGCCTAGCTCTGTCCTCCTGACTCTCACCTGTTATATTTATAAACATTAATGAGATCACCCCTCAGTCTCCTCTTCTCCAAGCTAAAAAGACCCAGCTCCCTCAGCCTGTCCTCATAAGGTGTTCTATTCCCTTCATCATCTTGGTGGCCCTGCAATGAACTCTTTCAAGGAGTTCTATGTCCTTCCTGAACTGAGGGGCACAGTATTCCAGGTGTGGTCTCATCAGGGCAGAGTAGAGGGGGAGGAGGACCTCTCTTGACCTACTAGCTACCACCCTTCTAATACACCCCAGGATGCCATTGGCCTTCTTGGCCACAAGGGCACATTGCTGGCTCATGTTCATCCTGCTGTCCACCAGGATCCTCTGGTGGTCCCTCTCACCTACACTGCTCTCCAACAGGCCAGTCCACAACCTACTGGTACTTATACAAGTAACAAGTATAAACCACGCTCGAGATAAACCCAGGAATTTTAAGGGATCTTACAGGACAGTCAGTTTAATGATGTGTGACTGAAAAGGCAGTAATGGATCCTCAGAATAAAAACATACCTGTTTGTGCATTTTAAGAATAAAACACAAAATTCATATGCACGTTTCTTTTTCCATTCAGATGTTGTAGAAAGTCTTTCCTCTACACTGCTGAAATCCCTCTTTGAAGAGTAACATTTTCATTACAAGAACTGTTTTCTAATATAACCAACAATGCAATGCATTTTTCTCAGATGGAAACACCTGCTGACAAGTACCATATCAAACATTTTCAGAAGAAATAAACATCTGTGGAAAGCAGCAGCAATTACGCAGCAAATTAGATTAGGTTGGTTCAAATTATTTTATGAAGTTGATCTGAAAAACATTAATCTTCATGGTTCATCAGCATCTTGTCAACATCTTGTATATATATTTTGTCATCAGGCAGAAGTGCAGGAAAGTAACTTAAATTTCTCTTTTCTTCAAAAATGTATAAATTAAAGGGCTACTCAGTTTCACTATTGCACATATGGAAATTACAGAAAGGACATAAACTGAGATTGCCAGTTAATATCATGTTCAACCTGGATGTAGTTTCACTTGCTTTCTGTTAATTTCTGTTCTTAAGTATTATTTTCTCTGTGCACAGACAGCTATTTACACTGTAAGGGAAAAAAATGCCACACAACAAAACAACAGAAACCCAATCCCAAAACTGTGTTTAATTTTACTTTCTAAAGCAATTGCTGCCCAAAATGCATCATGGAAAAAACACCTCTTTAATTCTAAGTTCTCCCTGTGCTGAGTAGGATACAAAAAACCCCTTACTGGTATTCAAGCAGGACATTTTATCTCTAGTTCAAGTGAAGTTTACACGTCAGTCTGTCAGGAAACTAAATCTGGGACATACGCATCATAAATAGAGAAGTTACACCAAGTAGGAGGAAGTGAATTACGAGCCAGAGGATCACTAAAGAAAAATGGTAATTCATTGAAGATAGTTGTAAATACACAAAACCCTCCAGAGTAGCATTTGAGTTTTGCAGTGGTATTTTGCATGGAAGCATTCAATACTGCTCACTAAAGTGCGGACCCAAAAATCAGACTATTGAAATCGTTCCCCCAATTTCACATCAAACCACTGACAATTACTTTGTGAATAGTTGCAGGTTTTTAAAAAACCTGTCTCTTCCAGGTGATATTTGCAAACAAGATAACTGCAAGGCGTTAAGCAGGTGGGCAGCAAATGCTTCCTCCCCTTATATTTAATTTCTGTATTTGTGTTACACATTTATAGAGCAAAAAGAAAGTCTTCTCCTTACACAGACAACCACTTTTACCCACACAATCGCACCTCAGGGCCAAGTTTGTTTAATTCCCTTGCGATAGCCCCAAGACAATCTTCCTTCATCAGCCTGAAAGAGAGCAGTTGTCTCACACCTTCCCCTCCAAATGTGAAGATTTTTGTTGGGCATTGGTGTGTGCTTGACTGGCACCACGTTCACTATCTCAAGAGTTTTTCTGTTTATAACACCACAAAAGTGGTGCCCATAGTGGTGCACTTGGGAAAAGAAAACCAGCAGCTACATATAACACTGTATAAAAGGCAACTCGCATGTTGCTAGCAATTAGACACAACGTGAGCCAGAAAATCCAGCTGTTTTATGTATTAATTCTGCAGTTAAAAATAAGTATTCCCAAAGCTGCCCACTTGCAGCAAGAACATCAGAGAAACCTACTTTTGACGACCTACCAATACCAGAAGCAGAAAAGACTTCTTACCAGCAAAAAGTTTTAATAGGATTGGGAAATGCTCCTGTTGTGAATGTAGGTGGTCTGTGTGTTTTGCTCCCTCTAGTGTAAAAAATACAAAATCACCGTCAACAAACATTAAAAAAAAAAAAAAAAGAAAATCACCTATTTTCATAAGGTATGTTTGGCCTTAAATCATTCTCTATCCACACTTTTCCCTATATATTTGTAACATGATTCCTTACATTTTAATACAAGAGAAGACAAACTTTAGCTTAGCTTCAGCTTCTGATCCAGGATAGTCCCCTTTTATTTGCAGGAAATGACTGCATCAGAACATAGTGGTGAATATGCAGTTTTACACCCTATATTTGCTGCTGTAATGCTCCCCCACAAAATTATGAAAATACAATTTCCCTTCCCCTGCCCAACTCCCCGCCCTTAAAAATAATTATTTGTACTCAGTTATTATGTTACAGTGATTAAGGGTGTTACAGACCTCTGCCTAAAATGTAGTGAAGCACATCAATACGCACGTGTTTGTAGGACTTGCTGTACCTGGTTAGGTCCCACAGCTGGGAAATAAAAAGTTTTGGAGTCTGGGCTTCCTCTCCTAAGTATGAAATCTCTTGGAAACACAAAAGTGACACAGAAGACTGATAAATCTCAGGAATTCTTGCAGATTTCAACCCAATCTGCAGAGACACCAGATGACACTCGATTTGGGTGTAAGAGCATTCCAACAGCCATCACCACTGCTGCAACCGGTTCCATCATACTCAAATGAACTGTAGAGCCTTTCACGCTGGTTTCATCCAAACGCGCAGTGTAGTTCGTCAGGATGCTTAATGGGCCTCCTCTAATCAGTCAGGTTTTCCAGCCCAAGGGTTCTCTTCAGTGCATAGACACCTGTAAGATCAATGCAGCAAACTGACCTTCTCCGAGACCAGATGCAGCCGTCTCTGAACATAAATAGCAGACAAGGAAATTTGGAAGCAAAACTCAAACTAAAGCTTTCACTGAAGACATGATTAAACAGTGCTACAGAATGAAATTAATGCTCTGCTTGTTTACATGAAAGGAGCTCTTTGTTCCCAGCTCCTACATTGCTACCATCACAGGCTGTTGAGTACCTGGGAAGCCTTCTAATGAATCATTTTGCAACTGTACTTTTTTGGTACTTCATACTTTACAGGTATCAAAATTCTTATCAAGTACCAAATTATCATCTTCTCACTCCCAATGTAACTTCCATTTCAGCTTCCCGTGGTCTGACACATCAGAAAACCTCATTTTCTCTGCTTGTCAGAACGTGGCTGTGAGTCATTACCCTCTTGCACTAACAAGAAACTTGAGTGTACTCGGTGGAACAAGTCTGAAATACTACCTGATGCAGATTATTTTCTTAAAGACTCTGAACAGACAGTCCTAACAGGTCATCGGGGGTTCCACTGCCTGAACATCACACAAATTGATCTGCATTCACTTCAGAGGAGAATGTGGTTATATGGAGGTTCCTTCAAGTAATTACTCAAAAGTTCTATTTAAAGGCAAACAATCAACTTTTTTTGTGGTTTTTTTTTTCCCTTCCCACCTGATGTGGCTGTTATTTCTATCACAGCCACACACCTCAAGAATGGCCCTTACAGGATGCCTGCCATCCTCTATTCCCCCTTATAGCCCTGGCACGACTGAGGAAACCATTCCTTTGATCGTTTGTGAAACTTAGCCAACTAATCATTGTAATTACTAGAGTCGATTATAGGCAATGGGTCTTATCTAGTGTAGGGGTAAGGAGAATACCTACCGGGCAGAGGGCTTGGTCAGGATGAGGCTGCGTGCCACAGCAAGGCAACAGTCAGGTTCTTGAACTAGCGCCTCTGTACAGCTCAGTCATGAGGTAAGGAAATGGGCACTACAGCGAAATCTCAGGGGCTAAATTCAGGACAAAATTAACAGTTGAGAAAGAAATTTTATTTCAAGCTTCTAAGGGGGTATTACAAACAATAGAGAATAAAAACATTAAAAACTATTTAAAAAGTAATTGTCCCTTTAAAATAAAGATTCAAGCAGGTTTAACAATGAAGTATGCTATTCAATGAAGTTTTAAAAAAAGATTTAAAAAGTATTGGTTTTGCTGTATTTGCTAATCCTTTATAAAAAAGCTGGGCATAAATACTTCGTGCATTCATATGCATTATTTGGTGTTTCATATTATATAACTTGGTACAGTATTTAAGATATCACTGCAAAAGAGTTCAAACACAGTGCATTTATAAATAATGGAGTCATTATAAATCACATTGCAAACATACCTTGCCATTTTCATTGTTACAAATTCAGCATCTCAGTGAAGGTAGGAATAAAGTAGCTACAACAATCAATATCTTGACTTTATTTTTTTTTTTTTTAATATAAAAATGCAGTTCTGGAAACCCACCCTCCTTCTTCCCCCTGCCCAAACATAATGCTTTACTTCTTAAAAATAAAAATAAAGTACTAATTCTATATACATCACATGTACCATACAAAAATGTATCCAAAGTTTCTATTGCTACCAAAGTGTTCTAAATTAAAAGGTACATAAATCCCCTCATTGGAAACAGAAGATTACAAGTTACAAAAAAATCGAATTACACACAAACCATCAAGTTATTTTATACAATTTCCAATACATTTTTCTCCCAAAGCAAGTTGTCTTCTCATGTGCCTGTATAAAAATGCATATCAATATATTTGTCAATTTTATTTTTCATTATAAAGCAAATTATTACATTTTCTACAATAAATAAAGCACAGGGAGGCACACATATCAACAAAATTAGATCAATGGGAGATAAATGGGATATGGTTTTGAAAGAAATAATGTGCTTGCAGGCTTTAAGCCAGATTTGTTTAAAACAAAAACAATCTTAAGCTATTTTGGGCAACTACGGAGTGTTTTTGGTGATTTGCAAGTGATGTACATAGTATAATTTTTTTTCTTGATGTCTTTCTCACAAAGTACCCTCCAAAATAATGCAACTTCCTTTCTTAAAATACATATTTGTAATTGTAAATTTACATCAATCTTAAATATGTGGTACTTTGTGCAAAGAGCAACGATTTACACAAACATTCAGAAGTCTTTTTCAGAAGCTACAGACCAAGGAAGAAATGATACAAGCAGCACCATATTGTATATGATTTAGGCAAACATATATTTGATGCCATTTTGATATTAGGCTTTCAGATCTACTAAACACCTTAAGTTGGAAGATGGTGCTTAGCTAACATAAGCTCAGAAAGAAAAAAACAAACAAAACCAATAAAACGCATGGAAACAAAAACCAACTCCCTCCCCAGCAAAATTATAAGAGGAATTAAGAACTACTTCTAAAATCAGAATAAGTTAAGTGTTGAATATACATTTATGTACAATTATGAACACTATGAACAAGACATTTTAACAGGTTTAGTGGAAAACCCTCCAGACTACAACACGATAAAACCAGTAATCAATATGGCAATGGTGATTTAGAAGAATTGCTCAATTATTTCAAGTTTGCAGAACTCAGCCACTGAATCAACAATTAAGGGGTTGTATCTTCAATACATTCTTTTAGACAAAGAGGTTCATTAGTAGAGTTCAAGTGTGTGTGGTATTTTTCATGCCTTGGTAGAATCTCTGTTAGTCAATATCACTGAAGTCACTGACTGGTTCTCCATGGACTCTACTCAGGTGATTCATAGCACGATCAAAAGCAATTCTTACTGCTTTTCGTATGCTTGAGTTACGTCCTTCCATCATTTTTAACTTGTCTATGGTCTCGTCTATCCCAAGGGGAACCATTTTGGATTTGGGAAGCCACTGCCTGTAAGAACGGGTAAAGGAAGTATGATAAATATAGAATAAAATCAACAAGTTTCTCCAGAAACATCAGGACAGCTATCCTGTGTTTCTCAAATAGTAGATCTGCTTAATCATCTTAAAAAGTGACAGAATTTCTTTAAAGACGAACACGGAATATTAAAAAAGCCTCTTTCACAAAACAGAATGCATTAATATTAAATGATACTCAATGATTAATTGAAAAATAGAATGAAATACTGGTGGGGTTTATTTAATAATAGGCAACAGCAATTAACAACAAATGTGGCTCAAGATTCACTTGACACAGTACTGTTTCTCTGCATCTTTTTCCTTCCATTATTACAAGGAATTTGCAGATGATGAATTTTTGCCTTACATTTAAAATATCTCAATTTGATCTAAAGCTAAATTGTCAAGGAAGTTCTGTTTATCTTGCTTTTACCCCGCAGCATGAAATCCCAATAACTCAATATTGAGAGGACTTTTCCATTTCAAGCTCCATGGTTATTGTTAATTGCTGGTCATAGAGCACATCTATTGAAGTATGTTACTGTAGTCTGTAATCCCAACCCTGCAAAAGGCAGAAGCCACACTTCTGTTTAAAAACTTATTTGGGAACTCATTTATAGAGCCAAACCAACTGCAAATCAGACAGTGAAGTCTGATATAAAACACTGTATTCAAAGATTTCTTAAAACTGAAAAATTATCTCTTGAAATATTCTCTTTAATAAAAGCATTCAACTACATTCCTATCACACTGAGCACATGCACTGAAACAAAAAACTCACAGTCAGTACAAGTAAACAAACAGACCAGTAAAGAACAGTAACATCAGCATGATAAGCAGCAGTTTATTATTATGGGTTTTCATACAGATCAGAGGGAAGTTTAAGAAGGTATTTCTAACTGAAAGCTTGCCAAGTCCTCCAGATGCAGGCAGCAAAGGAGAAGAAACAAATGTGATCATGTGAAAAAATAATAGGTAACCAAAGCTGGAATCAGACTGAAGATGACACATAACCTGCAAATGAATGACAGACGTGGGTTCAGGAGTCAAAGAGACAAAAGTAAGAGCAAGTGCCAAAATAATCAGGTTAAAATAACCATTGCCAAAAAAGTCAAAGGGAGTGGTGGTGGTGGCGAGGAGGGAAAATGGGCTGGAAAAAGTATTCCACCTTTCCTATATATGCAGAGTATCTGTTACAAACAGCAGGAAGCTTTGTGTAATACTCTGAAGATTTAGGACCACCTGCATGTGGTGATGAAAAAGAAAGATTTAAGCTACAGAGAACTATCAAGATCAAGACACAATTACAGCAATTAAGTGGCCTGTGAGAGCAACTAGTGATTCAAGAGAAAAACGAGAAACAGAATATTGAGTATGTTTAAACTTGGGTGTTCTCCATGAACACAGCAGAAGAATGCAGAATCACGTGGAAACCTGTACAACGGAAGAAAGATGATCATGAAGTAGTACCAATTAATTAAGAAATTAATTGAAGATCAGACAGAGCAAGCTGAAGAACTGTGATTATGCAAAGGATCCATGGGGAATAGAAAAGCAAAAATCAGTTCTAAATTTCAGGCAGGATGTTATGTAGGCAATAGTGTACTGGGACAGAGTGAGCAGAATGGCAGCACTTCCAGCCATCACACATTATGAGCTGAGAAGGAAAATGGTATCTGAAAGTGGAAAGCAAGTTCAAGACTAAAATTGAGATATAGACACATTTGAGGCTAGCCTGACCTGTGGTCCAATCCTTGGAGAGCAGCAGGATTAGGAGTAATACAGGAAATAAATATACAATCTGATGAAAGGATGAAAAATAGGTGGATGAAAAGCTTCTAAATCTGGAAAAAAAATCCCTAAACAAACAACCAAAAATACACCAAAAACCTGTTAATAACAACAAAACAAACAAACCAGTGAAAGGGGAAAAGAATGTTTTGTGTGAATTACACATTCAGACTTCAACAGTACATTGCTGGTACTGAAAGAAACGTCGAAAGTAAAATTTTCAGAAAAAATATGGCTAAGAACTTAAAATGAAATTGTTAATGAAGCATTTAACTACAGAGGTTAAAAATGTCAAGAAAATTCACCTGAGTAGTCTGGGGGAAAAAGAATTGTTGTCATTTGGAAAGCAATGACAAAGGCTGATACAGATAATGATACTGAAGACTTTATCCTTTTAAAAAAAACCAACAAAACAAAACCAAAACTGTTTCACCCAAGAAACAATTTTATCGGGTCAATAAATGAAGCCAGTGTGTAAACCAAACCAAAAGACTATTTAATGACTTATGTTCCTTTCTTCCAAACTGAGCATAAAAACTGCTATCTTTTTATCAGGGATGATATGCATTGGCCCAAGAACAGACTCAAACACGAAATTCTAACATTACAGGGGCAATAGCCATATAAAGTATTAATTTTCATTTAGACTAAAGGTATAGGTTTTAAAATTTTAAGACACAGAACCAAACAATACAACACAGTAACATACCAACTTCTTTTATTGTCAAAAAATAGTACTAAGAATAGCTTCTCATCTGATTTGGTCTGCATTTGTTCTCCAATTTTCAGTACATCCAGCGGTGGCACTGGTATAGTAACACCGTTGTGATGGCCAGCAACACGAGGCATCTTAGGGTCAATGATCTATAAAAAAAGAAAAGGACAGTTCCTATTTTTATCAGCTACATCATTTATTTTAAGGAGGTACCACAAATAAAGCTAATCATAAACTAAACAGCCACTGCATATAAACTGGCTTTGTGTTCATGCAACTTCTTGACATAAACTGAATAGGCATATTGGAAACACAGCAGTAGTTTTAGCTGAAAAAAATTCGAGAGCATTTTTCACTTATATCAGTTCTTAAGTCATATCTGAATTTCATTTCTACAGCTTTGCAGACTGACAAGCAGATTTCAGCATGAGAACGCTGATCCAGGAATTCTAAAACCTCAAAGGTTGGGTTCTGAATTTCAGATACCTTAAAGAAACAACCTATGTTAAGGTATAAATATTTGTTTCTGCAAATTACAAGCCCCACATTCAAAAATCTAGAGCAAAACACCCAAACAGGGGAAAAAAAAAAGCCACAAGTCACTTTCAAGTATCTTGCATATCCAATTTAATGACTGCTTTTCAGCAAAACATGCAGCTACAGTCACAAACTCTTTCTAAACAATGGCTGGGGGAGGGAGGAAGATGCTGCTAACAGCATTAATCAGCCTGATGGTAAAACTCCCATGTAAGTAGAGCACAGCATTAGCTAGTGCTCAGCTTCCACCAAAAAAAGGGTTATGTTATTCCATGCATGTTCCACCCATCTCCTACCCTACAAACTGCTGTTGTTTTTCCACCATCCACACTGGTACTAAGCTTAATCCCCAGTAAATTGTGAATTATGGAAAATAAATCAACAGAAACTTAACACTGTGCAGTTAGTAGAAATCAGAACCTTCTCTGGACTGAGGTTTAATTCCTCAATCAACTCCTCACACGTTCAAGAGAAACACCAGGGTGGACATAAAGGAGTGGGCAGAAAAGGAGTCCTTTGGTTACAATCAGCTTACAGAAGTATGAGCAACATTCAAGAGAATCAAATTTTCGTCAAATTTGTGTCATTTTCTGCAAGTGACACGAAAGAATTTGAGTCACCCACTGAGAGCACTAGTTTTAACCTGACTGTATTGATTAAATTTCCAGATGTCCCTAATACACATATATTAAAACAGGCATGATTATACAGTTTATTATATAAATCAAGCCACTGTATATGAATTATTTCTATAACCCAAAGGCCTGAAGCCATTCATTAACGCCTTCCCTGCAAAGCACAGGGAAGCACAGGGTGCTTCCTATACCACCCACCAGCAAGTTGGCAGGGGGTGCAAAAGCAGCTGGAAGGGGACACAGCTAGGATAGCTGACCTTGACTTCTCAAAAGGGTGTCCCATACCATGTAACATCATGCTAAGCACATAAAGCTGGGGGCTTAAGAAAGAGGAGCATGTTTGAAGCGATGGTGTTTGTGTTCGCAAGTCAGTTACATGTGTTGGAGCTCTGCCTTCCTGGAGATGGCTGAACCTGGCTGCCCATGGGAAGTGGGGAATGAATTCCTTGCTTTGCTTTGCTTGTGTGTGCAGCTTTTTCTTTGCCTATTAAATTGTCTATTTCTCAACCCATCAGTTTTCTCACTTTTACCATTCTGATTCTCTCCCCCATCCCACCGAGAGAAGTGAGTGAGTGGGCTGTGTGGTGCTTAGTTGCCAGCTGGGGTTAAACCACACCAACAGGTACTGCACATCTCAAAGATGCGTAGGGTAGAAAGACTGACTCAACTTCTGAAATTGCATTAATTTTATAAACTAGATGCATGGTAAAGGGGGCAGAATAATCCACCTTTATTCAACCTGAATGGGAATATGCTAATTACCGTAAGTTCACACACCAGTATTTTCACACCAGAAACAGCCTCACTAGTGTGCTAATGCAAAGCCATGTACTTACCAGAGCTGGGTAAGAGGGATATCCACTGCATTTGGCCCATACTACTTTTAGAGGCTCAAGAACAGATGTTGCAGCATCAGTTGAAATCCACATACTGCTATGCCCAACTTCTAAGAACAAGTAATAAATTACAATGTTAAAAGAATGAAACCTCAGACAAATCTACAGTTCTACATCTCATCACTATCTCATATCATTAGAACAAATACCAATACTACCTTTCATGCAAATACCAGTAAAAAGCAGGTATTATTCATAACAGTTCTTTAAAATTATAGTAGTACTGTAATCCAAACCTACATATAAACAAGTTTTCAGACACTTCTAGAAACAGTGTATCTTAAAACACCTTAATTCTCAGAAAGCAAACATTTGCTAAATTATGATAATCCTTTCCCTTTGAAAAAGTTCAAAAGAAAAAAGAATTATGATATTCCAAATAACCAGTTTCTTTCAAAGCTACAGTAACAATCCCATCAAAGCAGTGATGCTAGTTGCATGGCATGTTTCTAAAATGTTGGATATCCATAGCAGGATTAGCACCTGTTAACTTATAAATTTGTCTGGTATATCTTTCTATTATTATGTGTAAATTCTAATCTGCATTTTGATTTCTATTAATTTATTTAAACAGCTCTCTCTACCCAGCCCTTTCCTGCAGCAAAGTTCAAAAAGACCAACAGGGCTCAAGGAAGTAGCTGCAACAGTGTTTTTTTCCTACTCAGCAGGCAGCCTTACAGAAAATTCAGTTTATGATACTGCTGGCTTCTACCAGACTCCCTCCTTTTCTTCTTTGTTGCTCCCTGGATTGAAACATGGGACAGGTTTAAGCCTTTCACTCAACCAGAAGCACAAATAGACTCGTAGACACACAAGGATCTGGTCAAGAGACCTGGCAGAATACACTGAGTTATCCCCTCAAGATGAAACTGGGGGTGGAAAAAGTAGAAAAAAAGTAACCAAAGTTCAGAAGCTGAGGAAAGACTTCTTGTATGGTGAAAACTGGTACCAAAATACAACTCAGAGACTGCAGTAGTGCGCTTTTTTTTTTTTAGTGGTAAGGCAATGCTTGATAGCAGTAGTTGTCTACTTGCCAAAATACAATTTGTTCCTCAATTCTTCTCTATCTGCTCCCATTTAAAATGGAGAGTGCCTATTTATAATAAAATGTGGCATAGAGATACACATTCTATCTCAATACAGCAAAAGAGTACCAGAAAAAAGTGTTTTCTAAGCTTGTTAGAAATTGTTTCTTGTAAGAAAAGAAACATGTAAAAAGTGTTTAAGGTGATCACACACACAAAAGGAAAGAAAAACCAGATGTCAAGCATTCTCCACAATATATTCTAGTTAATTTTTCAGCCATACCCTAAGTAATTAGATTTTTAATCTATAACCATATCAATATTTAAAAAAAAAAACAACCCTCCTTGGGAAGTCTAACTTTAAAGACCAACAATGAGGTAAAATTAGTTATCAAAATGCAAACATTCAAAGTTACTTGCCCACATAGCATAACAAAGACATGAGATGTTTATGGAGCTAAAAGTTGCTATAGGTTCCATTATAAAAGTTGTTATAAGTGTGGGTATCATAGGAGAAAGAGAAACAAATACAATTTTTCCAGTGTCTTTAAGAAGACTCCTAAAGGAAACAGGGCTCTTCACCATCAATCCCAGCAGGCTTTACAAAGTAGATCTTTAATAAGTGGATTCCATTATACACCACCATTAAAATAATTTGTCTTATTTACACTATTTCTTATTGAACCTTAAAAACAGATACTAAACCTATTTACTAACTTACTTATCTGTTCCCTTATGTGTATTACTGTGCAACCAGCAGTACTGAAATATCACAAACTGGGCTTAAGATCCTGCATAGTTTAGGATAGAGATAGTAAGATACCTTCCCTCCCCTTACAGATTTTTATGCCTTACAAAACTTTTAAAACAACTACTGTTCTTTTCAGAATCATTCTTACAACACAGTCATGTGTTTAGATTTTTTTGTGGGAAATTGAGCAAAATGTCAATTAGATGCCACCGTCACAAGACTCAAAACTTTATGGCACTTCTGCCTTCAAAGACAAAGCTAAGAACTTCATACCCAGTGTCTGCATACCTTTCAGCAAGGAATCCGAGCTCTTCACAGGACAATTTTACTTTAAACTAGAAGCTTTAGCCACAGAAAAGTCCATTTTACTGGAAGACCTTATTAACCAAGTACTGGTTAATAATGCACAGCAGTGTTTTCTATCCTCCCCCAAATTACACAAAGGAAACTGATTTTGACACCTAAATCTGCAAACAAATCCACTAACAGTGAGCATATTTAAATTCCAAAACCACTTCCACCCAAGAGGCAGCTGTGGTAACTGCATGGTAGATGGATCACTCTAGCACAAAGGATAAAGAAAAACTTTTACTATATAACTTGTGGCTGGGCAAAGCATTCTCTCAGCTGCCAATGTTGCCTGTTGACATTAAGGCCATGCAGAAGGATTAAATGCAGCAAAATGCTCCCCTACCACCTGTCCCCTGCCAACTCTTGCTTAGCAGTCTGATGTGACTGAACAGAAGAAAGACTGAACAAAAACAGCATCAAGGCACTGCTGGAAAAAATACCATTGCTAAGATTGCGTTAGGTGAGGGCTAGGGGGAACATGCCAAGGCAGCAGATCAACTGACTAGACAAAGATGGAGACAAGAACTGAGAACTGGGACAAAAAGCATGAGAGAGCCTGGGACAGGAGAGCTACGTAAGAATCCTATGTCAGGGCTCAAGAAATAGCCAGGCAAAAGGCTTGGACAAGGTTTGGGAGGGACAGGCAGCCTCTTCTGCATGACTTCCTGGCATTACAAATGAATCTAAGGCTCTAAACTTTGGCACACCTCTATATGCAGCAGCTATTAATGAAAAACACTCCTAGCACACATCTATTCATCTTCCAGTGCTTCTGCGGATCAAGGACAACAAACCACTATATACGGGTGTTTCTATCTGAAAGCCAAGAAAACCCTACTAAGCTCACAATTCCAAACCCCAAAAGTCAGACAGAATTTTGAGGCACTTAAAACCTGAATTAATCCTCTGTATATATATCTCAACATGATTTCCCTTTTTCAAGGCAGAACATATTTTTCCATCATGCCCTTCCTTACCTTGTCCGGTACACTGAGTGGACACAGCATACTTCAGTCTCACAGTCAGAAATGCTGAACCCAGCAGCCCCAATATGGAAGTCAGCATGCCCAAACTCGCATGCTCGGCTTTGGGGTTTCAATTGCGTTCTTCTCTAACATTGTTTGTGTTTGAACTAGCATATTTCAGCGGGTATCTATTACAACGTTTACAACCATTTATCAATGCCAAACTGCATCCTGTCATAACTGCAGTATTACAACATACTGTGCCATAGGCTGTGAGACAGCATCTTGTAATTAGAAACAAGATATTCCTTGGATCTAAAGGCAGAACTGTAAGCATGGTGTTTATTTCTAAAGCATACATACTCTGACAGAGTACCTCTCTTGGTTCCAGCTAGGATAGAGTTAATTTTTGTTCTACCAGCCAGTGGAATGTGTGCTTGGGAGTTAGGACAGAGCAGCACCGATAACACCCCACCCCCACCCCACCCCCNGTTTTGGCAACGGTCCGGTTCAGAGACAGCTCTGAGGCATACAGACCAAGTTGTGCTGTTCAATGAGAAACTGCCTTGTCTATCACCTGTTTTGTGTATTTTGCTACTATTCTCTCTCTCTCCCTCTCTCTCTACCTCTGCTGTTCCAGTAAACTGTCCTTATCCCAAACCCAGAGGTTTGTCTGTTTTGTTGTGGTTTTTTTTTCCCTCCCACACTCAGACTGCAGCCTCCACCCCTCTCCTCTGACATTTAAGAGAGTGGCTGCATGGTGTTTGGCTCTCGGCTGGAGCGAAACCATGACATTATCTGTTTGAGGTACTTTTCCAAGAATGAACACCACTATGTTTCTTTGTAAGATTTGTGATTTTGCTACCAAATCATGGTAAAATTCCAGTTATGCAGAGTGTAAGCAGGAGTTTTCACTTCACTCCTACTTACTTCCTTAACTGAGGCAACAAGGTGCAGGAGATAGCTGAAAAAGTTCAAGTTAGACAGAATATATAGTAATATATAAAATAATGCCGTCAAGTGTCATTTACTCCTTTTAAGCAGCTGTAGAATGTGTCTTGAGGACACAGACAGAATCAAGACAGATCAAGAGACCTCTGAAAAAACAGGTGCTGTATTCTAACGAGAAATTACCCAGGACAGAATAACAAAAGCAAATGCAAAAAGATTAAGTTCTGTATAAAAGGTTACCATACAGATAATAAAAGTCACAAAACCCAAGAGTAATGAAGCAGTAGCTGAAAACAGATTAGCTGCATGAAAGAAAAACAAAACTAATCAGACAGGGAGGAAAGCACAGACTAAGGCAAACAAAGGCTCAGATGAAAGCACTAGAAAGACATGAAAGAGTCCTGGGACAAGGAACACTCAGGATGAGGGGGAGAAGAGCTGTAAGGTCAGAATCTAAAGACAGGCCTGCTAGACACCAAGGCCTATGCCTAACTTCAGCATGGGAGCACTGCATTACACAAATAAGGCTCTTGCAGAAGAGCTGACCTACTTAAATCTTGTAATACAAATAAAATATTGAAGAGCTGGAAAACATATCAAGGGAACATATTTTTTCACTAAAATCTGGTAACTTAGTATCCTCTACATTCCTAGAAACTTCTACTTTATAATTTCAGTTTTTTTCCAGAATCAAAGCAGACAATTTCTTACCTGCCTGTCAATAAATAAATACATTTATGCAGAACAGTATGAGAGTACTAAACCCTAGAGCAAAAATCCCAACAAAGAGAAGCACTGACAGAAGAACAAGTAGTACTTCAGGTCAAGCTTTGCTTGCATTTCTAGATAACTTTAAATCACTTTAAATGCCACTTATTAATTATTAAAAAAAAATATTAAAAAGGATTTTTAAATTAAAAATAAGGAACATTTACTGATCTTTACTTTTCAGAGTCTTTAAAGACTCAAAAATCAGAAACTAGCAGTTTCAACAGCATTTTCAGTACACTTAATGTATTTCTGCAGCAAAAATAAAAATGCTGTAATCTGTCAAACAGACAAAAATATAGCTGTACAATATTATTTATAATGCAATTATCTGTAGTTACCAGCTGCGATTCTTGCTGCTTTGGCATAGTTTCCATTTTCAATGCATGATATCAATTCACTTCGGTCTTCCAGTGTGTGTCTTCGTATAAGTGCAGGTTTACCTTTACCACACTTCGGTAGGCTGAAACTATGGAAATTATTAATATTAAAACCACCACTTGATAATTAACATCGTTCATTATAAATCAAAGACTTTGAAAAGCCATCAGTACATACTAAAATTAGAGCAGCAAGCTCTAACAAACTTTATGTAACAAATGCAAACAACAAAATAACCTCCAACAACAAAAAACCAAACTCGCAACCCAGATTACTCTCATGCCCAGAACTGCCTGGTTATCAGCAAAAGACAAACAGTATGCAAATGCACCTCAACTCAAAGCAGAAACTGCTTTGTCTCCAGTGTTTCAATGGATATTGGCCAGGTGAAAACATATTCCCTCAGCTCCAACAGTTTCACTACACAAGAAATGTGATTATTTTCTCTTTCATTTTTCACTAACAATTCAAGTCTCTCCATTGTGGAACATCAATATACAAAATGGGAAATATGTTCTGTTTCTGAAAGCCTGTTTAACATGAGTACAGTAAGACCATTCCCTTTAACAGTTTAATACTGGTCTTCAACACATGAATAAAGCCATCTTTTCCCCTTCCGTCTAACAGATTCATCCCATCCTCACAGCTCAAGACTGAAGAGAGCTACCCTTTATCCAGAAATCAGGAAGGAATTGTGCACCACAGGTGATGGAGAAATATTTATCCATGGTGGCAGAGGTGATGTCTCTGACAATCCTATCTATAACACCAGACTTCACAAAGAACAGGTCAATAGTTGGTATACAGGCACTACCATACAGTAACCTGCCAGTAATCCAAACCCCAGACTGATAATCTACAGTTCCACAGCTACTGAATTGACCTTCCCTGTGTAGAAAACTGTTTGGAAATCAGTTCTCTCCTCTCCAAAATAAACACACCCGATTTTAATGTTCAGGATTATGAAGGCAATTAAAACAAAATACTATACACACAAACATATATATGGATCTATACAGAGCAAGAGAAACATATTCAAGTATAAAGTGTAACTGCCTGGACTTGCAATAACCAGATTTCAATAGTTTTACTAGAAATTCGAAAAGGTGTCTCAGATTTAACACACAACTAAACAGAAGAGTACTCCTCTTTTTTTCTAAGATTTATACAATCCTCTGATGTGAGTCACAAGCAGCATAGGAAATGGATATATTCAGTCTCAAATTTGTATTTCAGATTTACAGTTTTACCTTGAGTTACACAAAAGACTGTTACTAGATGAAATACTAGATTCTGAAGCACAGCGACGACGAGGTTCAACTTTTCTTCCTGGAGTATCATCTAATGCTCTCTCTTTACTTCCATCTCCAAAACCATTTGACAGACCTACAGCATAACACAAAAATAAACTGCATCAATCTGGAAAACACACCACTTTCATTAACAACTTTCTGTATTCACACATTATATCATTATTGTTCTGTACTTCAAATATTTTGATGTGATGCAAAAGAAAAAACATGGAACATTAACAAAATATTTCATTTCAAAATACAGTATTATAAATAGGAGGCTCCTGTGGTCTAGATTTTAAAGATAGGATGGAAATTTGGGTAACAAGAAAAAGGTGAAGATTATAATATGGGAAATGCCAAATGGAATATCAAATCAGTCTTTGTATGTAATGCTTCCAACTATTAAACAGTCAGGCTGCAGAAGCCAGGTAGAAAAACACCAAAAGAAAGTTACTAACCAGGTAGATGTACAAAGTCAACACAAGACTTCTTCGAATACAATGTTACAACAGTAAGCCAAGAAATACTTAAAATCTTTTTCAGACACTGGAGGTAAAGAGTGGTAGGGACTCCCTTCTAACTAGGTCTTCCTCAAATTCTTTCCATTTCAGTAAATGCAGACCACCACATCTGTTTTCTGTCATCGCCAATCATTAATATGCATATTAATGTTTTTACTATCCTTCTTCTGGCACAAGTTTACATACACCCAAGGATACTCTATTTTAATCCCATAAATGTAACGCAAATGTAAAAAAAAGGCTTTTTAAAATTATATATTACAATCTATTGATATGCTGAGTTGCCACAAACCCTGCTCTAGGTTTGCCAATTCACCAACAATACAGTTCTTATTAAACCATCTCCGTATTTGATTAAAGAGACAAATAGGAGGTTTATGACAGCATTCTGAAGACTTTCCCAAAGTGGGGGAGGAGGAGAGGAATTAGGACTTAAAAAAAAAGAAAAAAAAAAAAAGAGAAAAAAAAGACCCCCACAACAAACTTCAGGGTATCAACAGAAATGAACTAAAGACTAGCCTGCAATCAGCTACTGCAAGCTGTAGTCTGCAAAGAGAAAACAATTTTAACACAAATTCAATCCTGAGCACACTTATTTCCTTTACAGTAAATAAAGTTTATACTGAAGGCATACGACCAGCATGCTTCTCATAATGCAAGGGAGCTAGCTACTGGTTCCAGCCATCCTATTATCAGTCTTAAAGGTCATCACAGTCATTGTTTCATTCAGACATTGTCAAATGCACTTATGTAACTTCACATGCCTCTCTCCACAGAGCTTTGTTCTGTAAGAAAATTACGGCAGAACTCCCTTTATGAAGCTGCAATTCTTACAGTTTGTTTGCTACAAAGACCTCTGCAAAGAACACTGACAACTAAAGAACCTGAGTTTAGCAATTTACTTTGTAGGATCCAGTTGTATTTCAAGTCATTTCCATACAGTGATTTAAGGGATTTACCCGTCCACCCTCAGGAGACCTTCCGCTTGGATTATCAATACAATTTTAGAATTTTAAGAGAAAAGGGAAAAATTATTCAGTGGTCTGGAAGACTTACAGGTCTTCCTGTAAAGAATTCTTCCTGAAAGAGAACGCTTTTTCTCTTTCATTATCATTTAGTTGACACTGTAACAGTGTTTCTTTCACAACTCCTGTACTTGCCTTTTATTTCCTAAGCAAGAGGAAAAAAATTGTAAAGGTTCCATTTCTTGAGTGTTCACACACCAAACTACATGTTATTAATTTTGTTTTCGTTCTCAGCAAGTCAGTACAAATTAAGGAGTTCAGTCCTAGACTATATGCTGAAAGACTCATCAAAACAGATATGCTTTATCAGAAAGCCTAAATTTGCCTACAAGCTATCGCAGCACAGAATCTGAAATGAAAAACTAAAAAAAAAACCCACCCAAATAAATTCTGCAGAAGAGATCTTTTTGGTCTCTGCAAATAACTATTTTTGATTGTTAGATATTCTGTCAGACCTATTTTTCAAGTGAGTTGTAGAAACTGTTTTGTTTTCATCCTGCCGCAAACCAGACATATCACTTGAATATCATTCAGGCATGCAGCCAATATAAATCAACTATCAGCAGATACAAGTGAGATCACAGATCACAATTTTTAGTGTAAAGGCAGGTCAAGGCATTATTGCTACCAGAACCAGAGCACAGTTCAGGTATCTGATGGGTTATGAAACTGGAAGGTAGTATCTGTTTGCTCTTTAAGAGTATCTATAAAATATTTAACCATATGTGCCAAATACAAGACGAAATATCAATATGTACAGTGGTCCTGGATGCGTACAGAATCATTGAATATCCTGAGTTGGAAGGGTTCATCAAATGCAACTCCTGGCTCCACACAGGTCCAGACAAGTCAGAGCATGATATATGTCTATTGCGGACCAAAATAATTAAGCAGTAGCTTCACATCTTGATTGCTTTAATCTGTTTATGACAGTACTGCCACAAAACTTGACGTTTTGGTCCTCTCAGTCCCTTGCAGTGGTTTCTGCCTGAGTGCTGATACTGAGAAACAATGGACACAACCTACATTATGAGTTTAATGACTCCTTTAATTCACTAACCGGTGTTTAAAATTACAGTAAGCAAGGTTTTCTCACTTTGTAGAATGGTTACCAACAGTGGGGAAAAAAACCCAACACTTCTCTAACAAGGAATATTATAGTGCAAAAGAATTTAGAGCTGCTCAGACACATTTCTCTCTTGCTTGTGAAAGTATGAAAAACAAAGAACAGCTATCAGCAGGAGTCATCTTCCGGAATATCAAGCCCTGAATGACATAAGTTTATGTATAATCTATGAGCCTCACGTTTATACAGTCCATTTTTTCAGAAATAGTATGGAACAGGCATTATTTTAAGAAAGGAAGACCTCAGCACTCATTTTAAACCACACATGCTCATATCTAGTCACCAGTGTGTAAGTTCCTAAGTAACCTTGCTACCTGACAGAAAAATATGGGCAAGAAAATTTAAGTGGTTTATGGTATGATGTAAAAAAAGCAAACCAAACCAAACCCAAAACCATTAGGATATTTACATATGATGACTGGAAATTTGGGGTTTTTTTGATTGTTATGAAAGTTTCTGTCTCATGAGTCAAGAAACATCTAATCTCCTGTAACTACCAGAACAGGGGTATTAAAGAAGATCCCTATTTGCTTTAGGGAATTTGCACTTTATTGGCTCCAAAGATATTACTAAGAAGGTCAAATAAAATAACGGGAAAAGAAACTCATCCTGCTTTTGAGGATTAGTAGCCTGAGTAAGCCTGCAACAAACCTGTATGATACATTTACATTTTCCAAAAGCTCATGATTTTGTTAGATCCAACGAGCTTTCTCTACAGTCACAGCGAGGAACTTTATCAGGTCAGGTACTGAACTTCACACAAAACCCCTCCTCACCAACACCTCTGATTGAAAACAACCCCTGTCAAAAACATCCCAAACATCAAACTAAAACCTTTCATTACTGGATGATTGCCTTTTATTTTCCCCTGTAACTTAAACCTTTTCAGAAAGCAGTCCACTCTCAGAGGCAGAACCTCCTCGTTAAAAAAACCCAACCATAACCAAAGGGAAACAAAAAACCAGCCCCCCAAAACCAACCAAAGCATTTGCAAATATTGAAGCCTGCTATCAATCACAAATGCAAGGTTACTGCCGTTTCCAACCTTCATCTCTAGACTTCAATTTACATAGAGTTTATTGCCACATCAATCATGGCATATAACACACACAACTTTAGAAATAACACTAACGAACAACTGTATCTAAGGGGGTGGGGTGGTGCCTAGGATGGGGACCCAAGCCAAAGAACAGCTTAATAGTATTTTATAGATTTCCCACTGCCCTGAAAATTGTATTTATCAGGGAAAGTTTCAGCTTTTTCCTCAAGAGTAGCAGTTTATTCTTAAACTGCCCTTAAAACTTCACCTGACTACCTGCATCAAGAAGTTAGAATCTTGTTGCCTGTATCAAATTAACTGAAGCAGGAAAAGATTACTCTGGAAAGACAAGAGAAGTTGGGAGAAAAAAGCAACAGAGGAAAAAACCTCAGGATAGTCCAAGGCACGGCATGCTCATACTGCCGCAGAACACAGAATTGTGTATTTCAGACTGCCATCGTATCCTGCAGTTCTGCTGAAATAAAGAAGCAGAACTCATATAAAATCATTCTAAAGCAATTAAAGCTTTATTATTCATAGCTTGATGCAAAAATGAGCATATCCAAACGTAAGATGAAGTGCTGCATTAAAACCACAGCTGAATGACTGAGAAATAATGAAAATTGATAAAATAATTTCAACCACTAAAAAAAGTGAAAGCATTCAAAAAACAACTGCACACAGCACACCAGCACTCTTAGAACACTACTTAGGTTCATTTCACCAAGCAAGGACTAATCGAGTCCTGACTTGTGCACTTACCCAGCATACATAAAATTAGTCTTCATTTAAAAATAAAAAAAAAATTAAAGAAAAAGTGAAATCAATTAAATTTACATAAATGCACAAAAATAGGTAAAATGGGTTTTTGTACATTTTAATTCTCCAAGGAAGACTAGACCGGATTTTGGGGAAGGGAAAAGGATGGAGATGGAACATTCTTAACTAATCTGCTCTCACAGAGCATGTTCTGGGAATAAGAACACTGGGACTTATAAAAATCTGCGACCAATTTGTGTCACATATACTACAACATGTACAACTTTATAACTTACGGAAATGGGGCAATATATTGAATGAAGAGCATAGTTTCATATATGTCAAAGACTTCCTCCAACAGTGTTCATATTTTTTTTGTTTTAAGGATGGCTGGTGTCTCCAACATGATCCAAAATAATTACTTCAAATGTAATTGTCTTTCTGCGTTCCAAAATGATCATTTTAATTGAATTCCATTCCATGTTGAGGATAACAGAAAATAATTAGGATCCAAAGAGATAAATACCCAGCATGATATTAGTTAATATGAGAACCTGGAAGACAGTGAAAAAGCCATTAAGTCTCTCTGAAAGGAAATAAGAGCTTTCAAATAAATAAGCCATCCTTACAGCAGCGTCCAGAGACAGTGAGAATGATACAAGTGCTTCCGCGTATTCTATCACTAATACTCAGCTAAACTTTCAAAAAGGGCAAAACTAGATTAAAAGGTTTCACTTTCATTCCATCCTCCTTCTCAAAAAAAGGAAATATATGCAAGTCACAGAAAGCACAGAATACAACCTCCATGTGCAAGAACATGATTTTGAAATGTATCTGAAAATCCCTCAAGAGTAAGGAGGGGGATGACCCTAATTTAAGAGGATTTATAAATACAGGTGTGCACAGACAGGATAAACGGATTATTTTATGGTAATAAATAATCAGAAGTTTTGTATTTTTAAATATGCAAACCCTGAAATTAGGAGTATTGCAGCAATATGAAGACATCTACATTGTCTTTTAAAATGTGAATCAGAGTAACCCTATAAATATCTACTTCCAACAGCAGTATCTGGAGTGGACTAAGAACATTAGACACAATCCTTTTTAGAATATATGGATGAGTCTCTGAGCATGTCAAACAAAATGAGAGTCGGTGACTCACAAAGATGATAGCTCGGTGTGAAGAGTCCCCTTAGAAATAAAGCTTTTAAAAAGTACTTAAAATTTGGTCATGGCCAAAGATAACAAAGAAAGCTCAGTGTGAGCCCATGACGTGGCACCTACACACTAAACAGCAGCAGCTTTCAAGATCCTAAACAGAAATGTTTCATCTTCATCATGGTTAAAGTAACATAATGAATATAGTTTGGTGGCTCACTGAATGAACAGTTTGATATGTTTCAAAAGAATGCTTCAGAATTCATACTAACTTTCTTCAAAATCTGGAATTAAGAAGTGCCTCTGCCTAAACAGATGAGAGTCTGTGAAAACAGCTGAATCTGACTCACACAACAGGAAAGGAAACTAATCAACATTAAATGACTGCAGCTTCCACAAGATAAGGATTGTCTGTTGCTCTGTGCGCTGCAATAAGATCACTCTATCAGAGGACTGTTTAAGACATTTTAAAGTGGGAGGCAACGCTAGTGGAGGAGTATAAGAACATTCCAGAAAAATCTGAAAGGGAAAAAAGAGCATACAAAAGAGAAATGTTTCTCACAAACACATTGTAAAACCTCTAGAGAATATCAGCTCTTCAGTGATACAGAAAAAACTGATGACAGTAGTAGCACAGTAGAAAATGCCATTAAAACCTGCAAGCACAAAACTTGAAGACTTTAAAGCTAACTTCACAAATTGAATTCTTTAGTTCTAGTTTATATGATTAATGACATGTAAAACACAAACAGATGATTGTAAACTACAAGATTTAAGTGCCTGAATCAGACATACATCAATGGTATGTCATTCAGGATCCAAGAAAGTCAGTAATATTTACGATCATTTACTTATATTTGTCTTGGCAAAGACTACTTATAAGGATTTAAGATCAGAATCTTTTTTTCCAAGAAACATTTCTTGTGAATTATGCACTAATACAAACAGTAACGATTGTCAGAAAAATATACTTTCTTACACATTTTCGTACTTCATCACCTACCAAATCCTGATATAAAGAAAACTGAAAAGAGTTATTAAAAATTTCAATCTATAAAGATTATTTAATTCTCATATAATGAAACAACATCTAATCAATATATTGCATAAAAATCCTCGTGCCTAGCAACCTTTCGGAACTGCCCAGCAGGGCCTACCAAGGCAGGCAGTTCCATTTCCTAAATGGAACTAGCTAATTTTTCTTAAATTTCTATATACTGACTATATATATAGTCACTGGATTCATTTTTATGATCATCCACCTCTTAGATGTGTAGGACAGTATGTGGTGGCTGGAAGAGATGGCCTTTCAAGGTCTCGTAGTATTACTACTATTTCATGATGTTCCGAAAAGGAAATCACCACTTTTTTTAATACCTTCCACTAAATCCCACAGTTCTCTGTTTACCATCTGCACCACACACAAAGATTAGTGTTAAATGACACATATGAAGCACACAAGGGACTATGACATTTAATTTTTTTAGAAAGCCAAACCTGGGCCAGGAAATGAGCTAAGCATTAAAAAACCAAAAGTGCCAGGACACAGTAAAATGCTCCACAATTCCTACAGGATCAAGAAAAACAGAAGTGCATCTAGAAATACTTCTATTATTACAAAAGATACAGTTGTACTGATCTTGGAAAACACAGCAGTTGGGTGCTATTAATTAATCTCTTAAAAGTAATCTGACAATAGTACTTTCAAAGAAACTAACAGGTTTAAGACCCAAGAAAACAATTCTAAAGTATGAATGTGTAGTGTATGTTCTGCATGCACACACTTCACAAGCTTTGAGAAAGGACAACCCCACCCATATATCAAGACCCACTATTCTCGACTGCTGCTCAAAATTTCCTCTAGTAAGAAAAGGAATAAGCAAAGGATTTTAAATGGTGAAGAAGGTAATACTATGGATTTTTTGATTAAATAAAGCCCAAAGGAACATTTATTCTCTTTACTGTCACTGCAACTGATGAATGGTATAGGATAGTTTCCTCACTCCCCCAAACCCTCCCCCTTCTGTCTTAGGCACTTATTTTACTTCACACATACTACAAAAAAAATCCTCTATTTCTCCAAAATTTTCAAAAAATTAACCAAAAGTTTTAGTAGGACTGTCTAAATCTTAAGCAGGCCAAATATAAAGAAATGCAGCAAACAGTTGCTGCTTTTTTTTCCTTTTTTTTTTTCTTTTCCCTATTTTATTTAAATTTCTCTCAACTTGCCTGATTTTCTTAGCAGGTGATCAAAGTCTCTCAGTGGTCTACCATCCCATTAAAAAAAAACCACTTGCCCACAAGCTTGTCAAAACCAAGCAAGAATGCACTAGCATACCTCTCTCCTCAACAATTTCGACAGTGTCCTTGTCAAATGACACCTTCTCTGTCTCTCTGGTGCTTATGGTACAGTCTGGTTTTGTCTGGAAAACTGAGCAGTTGAGCTCCTGTAGTCCCCAGGTCTCTACACTTGGATATTGAAGAAACCAGGGATAAACCCTTTTAGGCCTTCACAATCTCCAATGCTTTGTTTGCACATACACCTTACAAAGTTTTATGTTTTCAAACTCCTAAAGGCGGGCAGCTAAGTTTTTGGACATCACTAAGGGCATGAATAACTAAGTTTCACATCAGATTTTAAAGGAAACAATCACTATATATCTGAAGGGGGGGGACACCCCAAAAAACAATAAAAAAAAAGTTTCCAGTTAAGGTATAAGAACTCTATGTGTCAAATTACTGTATTATATTAGTCATATTACTGTATTTACTCATGAAATATATAAAAGAAAAAACACAAAAAACAACCCGTGGTCCCATTTTATGCCAGATATAACCTCCATTCTTATCATACCAAATAAAATTTAAGTAGATGTTGTCATTGCTACAACATTAAATTCTATGAAATGTAAGTGGAATTCATATACAGGTTACTCGCAGACAGTAAAGTGCTGTAGCAGTAAGACAGAAACAAAGTCAGCCCAACATTTACTAACAGATTTAATAAGGCATAATTACATTTGTTATATACCGACAACTACACACAAAGTATATATTAAGAAACAATAAATTCCCCCATTTTCCAAAAGCTGTGTTTTTTTACTGTGTTAAATACTGAAATTCACTGATCCAAGCTACAAATATTTGTTTACATCCATTTCAGTGCCTTGAGAAAATCTGTTGCTGGAAGAGTTCTAAACTCTGTAGCTTAGAATACTAAGGAAATTATATGCTTCACTGAAATTTTCTATGACTACTATCTATCCAAGAAATAATAAAAAACTCAACATACTATAATAACCACTATCTGCAATCCCAAATTGAAGCGATTGCTTTGAGATAGTATATTCTGATTACTAAGGTTCTAATTAAAATAGACAGTAAACACAGTAACTGTGAATCACTATCTTAAATTTACAAACGCTTAAAGGTGACTGATAAAACCAAGTATAAAAATTTAATTTTAGTCTAACAGTTTACAGTGCTCAAAAGTTATTTTAAAACAGTAATTTGTTCCAGGAGTTCACTGTACCAATAAACTGATGCGGGTAATTTTAAATGGTGCTTTCTATCCCCTATTCAGCTTCATATTTCTCAGATATAGCATTTACACCGTTGCAACAACTAATTTCATGACCAAAAGGATTACTCTTTGTAACAGAATAGCAAGATTAAGTATGCAGTAGGTATTTTGAAAAGGTCACTGAACTCGTCGCAGTTAAGATCTGACATTACTGAACTTCAAGAATCATACATCAATCTCTGATAGGACCAAAATTTCCTAAGTAAAACAACCCACCATCCTTTTGAAAATGCTAGATACCATACGAAGCAAACCCGGGATATATCAACTATGTCTTGGAAATGTTTCAACACATCTCTTCATTTTGCAGTTTTCGGTTTCCACATAGCAAGTATGGAGAAAGATGTGAGATATACATATATATATACACACACAAAAATATAAAAATATATATATTGAAACATATATATTGTATATATATTATATATATAAGTGATAAAGTCTTAGTAGAACACTATGAAATTAAAATTTAAGGTTACATTACACTATTGCTTATTATTTAAACAAAGATTCACATAAAAAGGGAGTATTAAAGTGAACTGCTTGCACTCCTCTTTGAAGGTTAATTCACATAAAACAGTCCCTTATTTCTGAAAAAAGCTAGTATTTCAATAATTATTTTGTACATGAAAGCTACCAACATATGGGACACCATACTTACAAAGTAGTGTTCCAATGACTCCTCCATGTGGCTTTCTTGAAACTAACTGGCAAGCAGACTAATCTCAAATGTAACTTAAAAAAGCATAATAAAAGGCAGTCTATCAGAATAATGAAACCAGACAAAGTAGTTGAGGTTTTACTTAGTTAAGTAAGCTTTAGAGTCTTCCTCTGAAGTTCTTCATATAACAACACATATGTGTGACATGAAAGGGGGAAACACTGAAGAGACTGAATAAGGTGAGGTAGAAAACAAGGCATCCTTAGGTAAAAAAATCCACTCTTTTTATGCATAGATAAGGAAGGAAAACATGTGACACTGCATCCCTTGACCACTTTAAAAGGTCACTGCTTTGTTTATAAAGCAAAGACCTTCTCAAAGGACTTTTTTTTTCCTATATCCACTACAATTGAAGATATTTAACATACCAGTCAAAGAAAATCCCAGAACGTTAGAAGTTGGAAGAGACCTTGAAAAATTATCTAGTCCAAACCCCCTGCCTGAGCAGGATCACCTAGATTAAACCACACAGCAATGTGTCCAGATTGGTTTCGAATGTCTCCAGAGAAGGAGACTCCACAACCTCTACTACATGATTTTCTTCAGGCCGCCTGGCTACAGAAGTCTCTTTGCTAGGAAACTCCATAATTACTTCTTTAAAAATACAAAACTACTGAAGATTGTTACTTATATTGTACTGCTCACAGTTGTAAGCCTTTTTGTTGTTTATTTGAAGGCAGCTTAGTCTAAAAGTCACATGTCACAGAATCACAGAACTCTGTCAGGAGTTGGAAGGGACCTTGAAAGATCATCTAGTCCAACCCCCTGCCTGAGCAGGATCACCTAGATCATATCACACAGGAATGCATCCAGATTGGTTTTGAATGTCTCCAGAGAAGGACAATACACAACCTCTCCGGTCAGCCTGTGTCCCAGTGCTCTGTCACCCTCACAGTGAAAAAGTTTTTCCTTTCATTCATGTGGAACTTCCTATTCTCCAGCGTGGACCCATTACCCCTTGTTCTATCACGGGACATCACTGAGAAGAACCTGGATCCTTCCACCTGACACTCACCCTTTATATATTTATAAACGTTAATGAGGTCACCCCTCAGTCTCCTCTTCTACAAGCTAAACAGACCCAGCTCCCTCAGCCTTTCCTCATAAGGAAGGTGTTCCACTCCCTTAATCATCTTGGTAAAAAAACTGCAATGAAAATTGATGAAAGCTAAATTAAAATGGCAATGATAATTCATATTCAAAGACTGATTGCTCATGAAGTTGCTGAAACACAAAAACACATCAGAAGCTTGATGGCATGCCTTTCCTATCATAGCATGGTTTTAAGGGGAAAAGTTCATGTCTGCTGAATTCTTTGGAATAAAAACCAGTAACACGAAATTACAATTTTGAGCAAAAGAACTAAACAGAGGGAAAAACACCAACTGTACACATAACCTATTTTTATGAGAACACAGATATCTGCATTAACTGACACCAGCTTGCATATGCAAAAGTAAAACAATTCAACTGGGTTTGAATTTTGGAAAGCATATAAGCTTTCTGCAGGTTTCCTGATGAATTGTAGATCAAAATAGCTGTCAATTTCTCAAATTATCATGGAGACACAAATTTGAAAATAACATGACAAAATCTCCAATGTGGAAATGAAATATCTGATTGCAAATGGAAAAAGAATGAGAGAATTTGATAAGTTGACACATCTGTGTTAAATGCATATGCTTAAAAAACATGTACTGTTAAAGAGTAACTAGAACACCTTAAGGTGAATTTGTATAATTCACCTTAAGGTGTTCTAGTTATTTACCTGTATTCTTTAACTAGAACACCTAGTAAAAGGTGTTTTTAAGTAAAAACACCTTACATAGTTAATGTATAAACTGTTTCAATTCACATGCAGTTTCTTTTTGAACAAATAAAATATTTAAATGTAAATGCCCTCTAAGAATTAGTTCTACATAAATTTAATTCTATGCATTCTCTTAGTTTTAGGAACCAGCTGCAGATTTTTTAAAAATTATTATTATTTTTAAAAATAACCCTTTTGGATTTTTTTTCTATTTCTAGCATATGTTACATTAATAGAAATGCAAAACCCTACTACTTCTGAAATGGAAAGAGTACTAAAATTAGAAGAAACTATTCATAATTGCTTGAGCTGTGGTTCCATTTTTCCCCTCTCTCCCCTGTTTCAAGATAATTATATTTGCCCCACATACACCCAAACACAGAAACAAATCCCAAACAAAATGACAGATCCGAAAGCTATTCAGAAATCATCTTAGATACATACTCCTACATAGTAATAATAAAAAAATATTCAGAATGTTTAAGAGAAAACATTTGAAGCTATTAGTACTAAGTTCCTAGTGTGATCGAGCACAAAATAATTCGCTGCACATGTAATAAAAGACAATCTATAGAGGTACATAATGAAACTGCTTACATTAAAGACAAATTGGAGTATTTGGAAACCAAAGCTTTCTATGTCATCACACTACCTTGACATGATTCCTGCTTCAGAACTGATCAAAGCACCACATCAAATCTAGTTTTTCTAAACTACTGTGAAAAGGAATGGAAACTGGGGCTTTCCATAAAGGCAAAAGAACAACAAAATCATAAAGACACCCCATTAAAAAAAAAAAATCTTACTTATAATTTTCTCATGTTGACATTAGAATAATTTTCCTCCTCACCTGATCAATAAAAAAAACCCACAACACTATCTGAAAAACAAACAAAAAACCTTCACAAAAACTAAACAAGAGAACACCAACAAACAAAAAACCCCCAACCATCAATTCCCCAATCTCCCCCCCCCACCACTACCCAAACCACAAAAAAGCCACACAAAACACAGAAACAGCTTTTGGAACACACCTTCACAATAAATGTTCAAATTAAATTACTCTACCTTCCTTCATTCAAAGACACAAAAACCCACATGCTGTTTTCGTGTCTGCATATGAGTTATCAACTTGACAATGAAACAGAGTATTTATTTAAAATATATATGTCATAGCAATGGCTATGGACAACGTAAAGGGAATATACTGAAGTAATTTCCTTATGCTGCTGTTCTTCCCCAGAGAGGGTATCATTCAAGCTTCACTGATAAACAGAACCTTGGTTTGCTATGAAAAGGTGTAATTAAGGTCTTCAACTGTACTGTACAAATGTATCAAGATACCTGCTTTTTTAAGTGTTCTTTAGAGAAGTCTCACTGTGGGTGTAATCTTACACTTAAGATTCTTCAATATTAGTTATTTTAAGTGCATAGACTAAAGAAAGGGAACACAGGAAATATCATTATACTTTTAAGATTTTATCAATTCCATAAAGTACTTGGGTATACAAAGCACCTCATATACAGTTCTCAGTTTCGTAACATGAAAATACGCTTGGAGCAACACTACAGCAAAAACAAAGTCATACGTGAAACATCTATTTTCCATGCTACTCTTTATAAAAAGCTCTGGTTTTGGCACCATATATGAAATTTCCATGTAATTTAATGTGGAACTTCCAAAGAAAAGCAGCTGATTCTTTTACTACTGGTTGCAACCAGTACAGATTTTCTATTTCCAAAAGGAAATAGAAAACAGCTTTATAAAGAAAACCCACCCAACCATACAAGTCAATGTGAAGATTCTATTGCTGAAGCAAAAACCAAAAAGTAAAACCAGAAGTTCACTAACTTGTACAGTGTCAACACAAAAAAAAAATCAAACAGTAATTTTCTGAACTAACATAGTTGAAACTATGAGGAAAAACTTTTAAAGTGCTAAAATCTGAAGATTAATGATTAAACGTATGCAAAAAATAATACAACTGGCAGGTTAATTTTTGAGATACATCCATTCAAGTAATTTCTGTAACATTTACCTGTATCCAAGCGCTTTACAGGGGACTCATCATCAACCTCAGAATCTCCACATGCACTCCTTGATCTTTTCCTTGGGTGCAGAAGTGTCTCCAACCTTGGAAGGACTACAGACAAAAAGGTTTTGGTCCCTAGCTGTGGAGAAGTTGGCTGGGTTTCAGTGTTCTTTGCAGACTTTTGGGGGCTTATACTTTTCGATTTGCAGAAGAGAATGGATGTACGTCTGTTTACATCAGTTGATGACTCAGCTACAGCAGAAACAGTCGACTCATTGAGATTACTGTCAAGTAAGTGTTCTGGAGTGTGTCCATTTATTTCTTTCTGAATGGAAGTGCTATATAATTCATTATCAAATTTTACTCTTTTGTAAAGCTTACTCTGCTCTGGATTGAGTTCTACTGGTTTGAGGGTTGGTGGTTCTGAATTAGTCTCCAAGTTTGAAGGAAGAGGTAATGCATCTGATGGTTCAAGTTTAGGGGGAGATTTATCTCCTGAAAAAATTATAAATAGAGTGTGATTTTTGAAAATCTGTAGTTATAAATTCTATTATAAAACTCACTATAAATGTGCAGCCCACCAAATAAATTGTTGTTTGGAAACAAAGCATAACATTTTAAAAACAAACCTTGTCTAGCAACAATCTGTCCTAGTTAGTAACTCCTACTTTTATACTGGGAATGTAGTAGGGATAGAAAAGTAGGTGTTTATAGTTGGTGTTAACAATTTACACCTGAATAAATACTTTTTACTTCTCATGCAGTTATGTTAGTTTCATTAACTAAAAACTAAAATATCTATTGTTTTTTAAATAGAAAGTTGGGGTAGTGGATGATTATTTGTTAAATGCAATTACACTGCCATTCAAGTAAAATTTTGATAATATACATTCTTACCTATTTCACCTTATCAATATCCACCTTACCTAAGACGTGTTATCAGATAAGCATAAAANNNTTATCAAATAAGCATAAAAAAAAAAAAAAAGTTTCTGTAACCTAATCTACTAGAGTGAGCTAACGTGTTGTCAAATTTACAGGAAAGCAGGATTTTCAAAACTGATTCACAGTTGCAGCTAAATTTAAAAAAAGAGAGAAAAGAACCCCCCAACACATCCCCAAAGTCTCATGGCTTGATTATTTACTAGTTGGCAAATACACACCTGATAATTCAGACTCATAGGACAAATGAGAAGAACAACCCTCCACCATTTTTTTCTTCCTTCTCTTTTTGCACCCCTCTTTTCTTTTAATGATGATTATGTCCCAGTTAATTCCACTAATTCTATACTTGGAAAAACGACAATGGAGATGCAACTTCGCTCTCAGCAAACTAGTTTCAGTTTTTCAATCCCAAGTGATGGGAAAAAAAATAAACATTCAAAGTGTTCACAAAAACTAGAAGTAGCATTTCATAATCCCCAATTAATACCTAAAAACCCTGTTAACACCTTCAGAATTTCAAAAGCATCTTTAAGTATAAATTAACAAGAAAGATGCTTATTCTACAGCAGCTGTATGAGACCAACAGAATTTTTATACTAGCACATGAGATTATAAAATTTATTTAATTTTTCTATGCCATCTGAAAAAAAAGTGTAAAAACCCCAAGGGTTTACTGAATTAGACATTATCTCTATATTGTTTTGGTTCAGCAACGCTTACTTGGAAAGCTGCGTCTCAGTGCAGAAAGATCTTTGTCCTGTTGTTTAACATTTAATTAACAACAGCACAGTCCTTAATAAAAAATAGATTATTAAGAAAGTGTGGTTATGCTCACATCCTTTGTAGGCACAGAAGTAGCAGAACTGATAAATAATATTTCAAGAAGACACTGATAATGATCTGACATTTAGTCAGGCAAGTGCATTTAAGTACCACCAATTAAAAAATCCTGTAGTTTATAATGTCCAAGGTGACTATTCTTTGTGAACAAATTCTGTTTTTCTTACAATTAATTACAAAATATTCACAAAAATGCTTTAGTACAGAAAAGTATTGGAGAAATATTTAGATGCTAAAAATCTGTTTTTCATGAGGTTATTTTGGTACTGTATTTTTCAACATAATCGGCTCATATCCTCTAGATATCCTGAGCACAGGATTCTACTACTGTCCTCTTTCTTTTTTGGAATTATGTTTTCTCTACTTCTGTAAGTACCTATTTCAGAATCAAAATTTGAATTAATGTCTAAAACTCTTCACTAGATCAAAACTGTAACAACAATGCAAATCNTACCAGAAACGACATTCCTAAAGATTTATTAGTCAGTCGCATCACCACTTGACAATTAAAAAAACCCCAAACCAACAACCAAAAAAAAACCCAATGAAAAACGCCACCACAGAAATTTTTTAAAATCCATTAAGCATTTTGAAAATACTTAATGGACTCAGAACAACACAAGGATGCTGATTCAGGTATAGTTTTTCTACTCTTGTAGTTCAAATCTCAAGCAAGCTATATGTTTGAAAAGCATTCTTCTAGTCACACCAAGAATTAAACATCCAAATTGTTTGAATGGCAGTTAAGGACAGTCATTAACTTCACCTTTCAAAAACTGATAGCATCAAGCCACACCAGAACCAGAGATTTATGTATTACCATGCTTTCACTTTCCCTTGAGCTCTTTCCTCCTCCCATTCACTGTATTTATTCAAAATTAAATAGGTCTCTAACTTGCCTAAAGAAAAAAAGATTAGCTTTTTGGAGAAGAGCTTACTGTGATACAAAGTCCATAGAAGTTTTTTTTTTAAAAGAAAGACCAGATTTAAAAAAGACCAATAAAGACCTCAGTAACCGTATTAAAAACTAAAAAATGCAAATACAATATCAAACTGAAACAAAGTTAGGTCTTTCTTATATACTGCTTTAACTGAAATCAATGTGAATTAGCCAAGAGCAGATTTAGTTCTCAGACCAATGTATCCAGGAGGAAGAGAAGCACAAGGGTAAAGGCTGGTTAGATACAGCTGACTTGATTCTACATGAAGTTTGTTAAGTCCTATCAATAGTTAGATTAAAAAAAAACCTAAACAAAAACCCAAAACCCACCCAAACACCCCAAACAAAAACACCAATGAACACCAATCCTACCCTCCACCCTCCCCAAAGGTGAACAAAAAAAAGTGCTATAAAAGACAGTACAATGGCCAGCCAGAGTTTTCAGCACCAGTGTTCTAGGCTCACATGATCCCTAATACATATTTTGGCATTTTAAGTGGATTTCTGAAAATACAAAAATGTTTCCCACTCGGGCATTTCTTTTTATATGAGATTCTTTGTAATTTAATTTCTTAATGCCTGAATTTTTTAAAAGCCTTGCTAGAGTGGAAAATAATGGAGCAAAGTTTTGTTTAAAGAGACCATTATCACAATCTTAAAGTACTTGTTGTGATTAAGTGGCTATATGCCCATTTAAAATTTAAATAAACGTCTTCATTTATTACACTCTTTAATCCACATGGGTAAAGCACCTGATTGAGAACATTACTGATTTAAACAGCTTAAAATCTTACCTTCTTCTTCTCCATCTTGTTCTAATGCTGCATTTTCTTCTTCAAAACTTCCAATACCTGATTCTATTTGAGGAGCTTGGTTGTGTTGTTGACTTAGTTTGTTGCGAATACTGCTGATTTCTTTCTTTAACAGCTTTGCTCTTTTGCTCCTTGAACCACTGGATTTCATTGCACAGGTGAGATCAAGTTTTTCTAGCAACTCTCTCAGCTGTTCTTCCAAAGACATATGGGCTCTGTTTGCAGGATTCAGTAACCTATCCACTGAAGTCAAAATACGTATAATTTAAAATGTGTTAGTGTTTCCCCAGAGTATTTCCCAGAATAACATCACAAATGGAAGAGGAAAAAAAAATTCACTTGCCAGAATTTAAAGTGGCATCAAAGACCTATTTACATTACAGTCTTAGTACCTTCACTGTTTCCAGTGAGGAAATGTTGAAACAATTCCTGCTATATAATTACTATTCCTCTTGATAAGCATTTTGCTCCAGGAAACCAAGTAGTAGAGTAAAGAATTAAAAGGTCGGAAGGAAAGCATAATTAATCTTTCTCACTCTAACAGATTATCTCCTTCTTGTCAAAGAGAATGGCAAGATTATAACAGAAACTTGTTAATTATTCTCCTACACTGCCAAAACCTCAGAAAACTAATGCATATATCAAAAGAATGTAATTCCTAGTATTAAAAACATGCATGATTTTTTAACATTCAGTAGGTTATTTAGTAATCTACTTCTGTTTATGTGTACTGGTAGTCATTACCCATGACCTACAAATCATATACAATCCCATGAAGAAAAGCGTTCAATTAAAAAACCTAATGACAGATCTAGAATAGAAACACTTGAATCTTTCAAGCAATGGTTTTAATGGCAAGTAAACTCAACAGCAACAATTAAACTTCTATATAGAACATACACATTGTGTGTCATAAAACCCACAACATATAAAAGTAACTTAAAAACATCTTACCATCTTCCCAAGAGAAAGGCTGGGGTGACTCAAGTTTAGGCCGTTCAGGTAAGTGCATTCCAGTTTCATTATTATAACCGATTCCTTCAGCATCTCGCCTAGCTTGCCTGAGAACTACACCGCCTTGATCTCTTAACCGCACTGCAGCTCTATAGAATATTGTATCTTTCGCATTGTATTTCATACAGTTATCTATGATAAGATTGAAGTCTTCTTCAAACTCACTGAGATTTTTATAGCCTTGAGCATCTAACCGTTTTCGCATGGTAGAAAAATCCATAGGATGTTTAATATGATCCAAATAGTCTGGAACCTTTGAATAAATATTTAGAATACAAATGGGTAAAATCATCTCCTTACAGAAAAACTAACATTAGCACTTATCTGTATTTTTAAAATGTGTAACACCTCAAATCAAGAACATTAAAACATAGCTTAGAATTGCTCATCGTGATGTTGCAAACCTTTGCACACCAACAGAAGTTTCCATATTACAACATTCTGCATCTCAGGTAGGAAGTTTGAGCTCTACTAACAGATGGTGAAACCACACTTTTTTAGCATTCTATATTATGTATATAATACACGTGTATTTATGCATATGCACACTAATAAATGTATATATTTACGGATGCATAATATAGACATGTGTATGAGCATATGCACACATATATATGCAACTTAGAGATACATATACATGTCTACGTATTACTTATACGACACGTTTATACACCTGTATATGTATATACACACACTCTATCTAGTTTACCAGTGAATGAAAATGAATTTCACCTGCAAGTAAGAACACAGTATCCACATTTCAATTTTCAAGTCACTCTTTGAGTTTGCGTAATCCACCAAAGCCACCATTTGCTGTATCAAATAATCTTATCACATAGGATCAATCTGCACCCGTATTTTTCTATACAAGTACCTCCCAGAAATTATTTTGGTGTATGAGCATAAACAGACTTTCATAGTGCCAAGTCATAACTTGTAACGTGCATTACTAGAACAAAGACTGAAAAGTAACATTTCTATCAACTCTGAAAAGCTGAAAGAGGGTATGTTTAAATTAGATGTCAGAAGACATTATTTCCTACGAAGGTGGTGAGGCACTGGAACAGGTTGCTAAGAAAGGTTGAAAAAGCCCCATCCTGGGAATTGCTCGATAAGGCTTTGGGCAACGTGCTCTAGTGAATGGTATCAATGCCCATAGCAGGAGGGTTGGAGCTAAATGATCTTTGAGGGCCTTTCCAACCCAAAGTATTCTATGATCCTATTCTATTCTACATGCAATGATTTATCCTTGTACTTAAGTGCCACCTACTCATGTCTAAATATAAGAAAACAGCTTAAAACATACCTCTTTAAGGTTCACTGGCTGAGCAAATATACGAGCAGAATCCTTTTCCTGCAGCTGATCCAGAACTGATCGCAGAAGTACAGTAAATGGAGTAAGCTGAAGTTCCATAGCAACCTGCTCAATCTTGATCTAAAAAATAGTAATTTTCCAATTGAACATTTTTCATTAAGATACTGTGTTAAAGGGGTTTTACAACAATAGTAAAATATTTTAGATATGAAATCCAATGTTTTTTAAGTAAATAAGTTCAATGGCACTTTCAATATAAACATCTAACATTTTCTGCTGATGACTGTAAGGAAAAAAAAAATCACTTGTCCTTTAATTCTAGACTCAATGCTAATTTATCATAACTCAAATTTATATTTTAACAATAAATTAATTTAGTCCTATTTTTAACTGTATTTTTTTAAAAGCTGTTACATAAGAACAGCTTTATATTTTGTCAACAATGCAAAAATAAGAATTTAAAGTTGGCATGTTAATTAATTTTAGTGGCGGTGTCATGTTCAAAATGTAAAAAGGGAACGCGATGAACATTTACAAGCCACATAAGATAAACACAAAGAGTTATTTTAAGCACACTGGTCTGCGTAAACTCCAAGAAAATAATATAATGAGAATCAACATCATTTTCTGGTACTTCATCATACTGTAAGATTTCTCAGTGATAGAACACAAGGACCTGAGGGAACGATACAAAGCTGACATGGGGAGGTTTAGGCTGGATNCCCCAAAGGTGAACAAAAAAAAGTGCTATAAAAGACAGTACAATGGCCAGCCAGAGTTTTCAGCACCAGTGTTCTAGGCTCACATGATCCCTAATACATATTTTGGCATTTTAAGTGGATTTCTGAAAATACAAAAATGTTTCCCACTCGGGCATTTCTTTTTATATGAGATTCTTTGTAATTTAATTTCTTAATGCCTGAATTTTTTAAAAGCCTTGCTAGAGTGGAAAATAATGGAGCAAAGTTTTGTTTAAAGAGACCATTATCACAATCTTAAAGTACTTGTTGTGATTAAGTGGCTATATGCCCATTTAAAATTTAAATAAACGTCTTCATTTATTACACTCTTTAATCCACATGGGTAAAGCACCTGATTGAGAACATTACTGATTTAAACAGCTTAAAATCTTACCTTCTTCTTCTCCATCTTGTTCTAATGCTGCATTTTCTTCTTCAAAACTTCCAATACCTGATTCTATTTGAGGAGCTTGGTTGTGTTGTTGACTTAGTTTGTTGCGAATACTGCTGATTTCTTTCTTTAACAGCTTTGCTCTTTTGCTCCTTGAACCACTGGATTTCATTGCACAGGTGAGATCAAGTTTTTCTAGCAACTCTCTCAGCTGTTCTTCCAAAGACATATGGGCTCTGTTTGCAGGATTCAGTAACCTATCCACTGAAGTCAAAATACGTATAATTTAAAATGTGTTAGTGTTTCCCCAGAGTATTTCCCAGAATAACATCACAAATGGAAGAGGAAAAAAAAATTCACTTGCCAGAATTTAAAGTGGCATCAAAGACCTATTTACATTACAGTCTTAGTACCTTCACTGTTTCCAGTGAGGAAATGTTGAAACAATTCCTGCTATATAATTACTATTCCTCTTGATAAGCATTTTGCTCCAGGAAACCAAGTAGTAGAGTAAAGAATTAAAAGGTCGGAAGGAAAGCATAATTAATCTTTCTCACTCTAACAGATTATCTCCTTCTTGTCAAAGAGAATGGCAAGATTATAACAGAAACTTGTTAATTATTCTCCTACACTGCCAAAACCTCAGAAAACTAATGCATATATCAAAAGAATGTAATTCCTAGTATTAAAAACATGCATGATTTTTTAACATTCAGTAGGTTATTTAGTAATCTACTTCTGTTTATGTGTACTGGTAGTCATTACCCATGACCTACAAATCATATACAATCCCATGAAGAAAAGCGTTCAATTAAAAAACCTAATGACAGATCTAGAATAGAAACACTTGAATCTTTCAAGCAATGGTTTTAATGGCAAGTAAACTCAACAGCAACAATTAAACTTCTATATAGAACATACACATTGTGTGTCATAAAACCCACAACATATAAAAGTAACTTAAAAACATCTTACCATCTTCCCAAGAGAAAGGCTGGGGTGACTCAAGTTTAGGCCGTTCAGGTAAGTGCATTCCAGTTTCATTATTATAACCGATTCCTTCAGCATCTCGCCTAGCTTGCCTGAGAACTACACCGCCTTGATCTCTTAACCGCACTGCAGCTCTATAGAATATTGTATCTTTCGCATTGTATTTCATACAGTTATCTATGATAAGATTGAAGTCTTCTTCAAACTCACTGAGATTTTTATAGCCTTGAGCATCTAACCGTTTTCGCATGGTAGAAAAATCCATAGGATGTTTAATATGATCCAAATAGTCTGGAACCTTTGAATAAATATTTAGAATACAAATGGGTAAAATCATCTCCTTACAGAAAAACTAACATTAGCACTTATCTGTATTTTTAAAATGTGTAACACCTCAAATCAAGAACATTAAAACATAGCTTAGAATTGCTCATCGTGATGTTGCAAACCTTTGCACACCAACAGAAGTTTCCATATTACAACATTCTGCATCTCAGGTAGGAAGTTTGAGCTCTACTAACAGATGGTGAAACCACACTTTTTTAGCATTCTATATTATGTATATAATACACGTGTATTTATGCATATGCACACTAATAAATGTATATATTTACGGATGCATAATATAGACATGTGTATGAGCATATGCACACATATATATGCAACTTAGAGATACATATACATGTCTACGTATTACTTATACGACACGTTTATACACCTGTATATGTATATACCCACACTCTATCTAGTTTACCAGTGAATGAAAATGAATTTCACCTGCAAGTAAGAACACAGTATCCACATTTCAATTTTCAAGTCACTCTTTGAGTTTGCGTAATACACCAAAGCCACCATTTGCTGTATCCAATAATCTTCTCACATAGGATCAATCTGCACCCGTATTTTTCTATACAAGTACCTCCCAGAAATTATTTTGGTGTATGAGCATAAACAGACTTTCATAGTGCCAAGTCATAACTTGTAACGTGCATTACTAGAACAAAGACTGAAAAGTAACATTTCTATCAACTCTGAAAAGCTGAAAGAGGGTATGTTTAAATTAGATGTCAGAAGACATTATTTCCTACGAAGGTGGTGAGGCACTGGAACAGGTTGCTAAGAAAGGTTGAAAAAGCCCCATCCTGGGAATTGCTCGATAAGGCTTTGGGCAACGTGCTCTAGTGAATGGTATCAATGCCCATAGCAGGAGGGTTGGAGCTAAATGATCTTTGAGGGCCTTTCCAACCCAAAGTATTCTATGATCCTATTCTATTCTACATGCAATGATTTATCCTTGTACTTAAGTGCCACCTACTCATGTCTAAATATAAGAAAACAGCTTAAAACATACCTCTTTAAGGTTCACTGGCTGAGCAAATATACGAGCAGAATCCTTTTCCTGCAGCTGATCCAGAACTGATCGCAGAAGTACAGTAAATGGAGTAAGCTGAAGTTCCATAGCAACCTGCTCAATCTTGATCTAAAAAATAGTAATTTTCCAATTGAACATTTTTCATTAAGATACTGTGTTAAAGGGGTTTTACAACAATAGTAAAATATTTTAGATATGAAATCCAATGTTTTTTAAGTAAATAAGTTCAATGGCACTTTCAATATAAACATCTAACATTTTCTGCTGATGACTGTAAGGAAAAAAAAAATCACTTGTCCTTTAATTCTAGACTCAATGCTAATTTATCATAACTCAAATTTATATTTTAACAATAAATTAATTTAGTCCTATTTTTAACTGTATTTTTTTAAAAGCTGTTACATAAGAACAGCTTTATATTTTGTCAACAATGCAAAAATAAGAATTTAAAGTTGGCATGTTAATTAATTTTAGTGGCGGTGTCATGTTCAAAATGTAAAAAGGGAACGCGATGAACATTTACAAGCCACATAAGATAAACACAAAGAGTTATTTTAAGCACACTGGTCTGCGTAAACTCCAAGAAAATAATATAATGAGAATCAACATCATTTTCTGGTACTTCATCATACTGTAAGATTTCTCAGTGATAGAACACAAGGACCTGAGGGAACGATACAAAGCTGACATGGGGAGGTTTAGGCTGGATACTTGAAGGAGGCTCTTTCCTGAGAGGGTAATCAAGTATGGAACAGGCTCCCCAGGGAAGTGGTCACAGCACTGAGCTTGACTGAGTTCAAGAAGTGCCTGGACGATGCACTCAATCACATGTTCTGACTTGGCTGGTCCTGTGTGATGCCAGGAGTTGGACTTGATGAGCCTTATGTGTCCCTTCCAACTCAGGTTATCCTGTGAAATTTTTTTTTTTTTTTAACAAAATAACAACTGTTCTATATTTCTATTTTTGGGCCATTTAGAGAGTTGTCAACATTGAAACAGTCTTATGGAAAAAAAATATTTAACACCACCTTAACGGAGTGGAGTGTGTGTATACACACAATACAAACATACACAAGAACACACACACACACACACAAAAAAAAAAAAAAAAAGCAAAAACCGCCCCCCAAANCAAACCGCTCTCCATGATGCCTCTGACACAGTCCCCCAACCTTCTCTCTGAACTGAAGAAATACAGATTTGACAGCTGGCCTGTTACATGGATAAGAAATTGTCTGGATGTTCACATCCAGAGAATAGTGGTCAGTAGCTTGTCATCCCGATGGAGAAGAGTGACAAGTGGTGTCCCTCCCTCAAGGATCTGTACTGGAACCACTGTTGTTTAATATCTTCATCAATGACAGACTGAGAGGTCAAGTGCACCCTCGGCAAGACTGCAGATGACATCAAGTTGAGTGCTGCAGTCAACACACCAGAGGGATGGGATGTCATCCAGAGGGGCCTGGATGAGCTAAAGTTGGGCCAGTGAAAACCTAATGAACTTCAATAATGACATGCCCTGCACATGGCTCAGGACAATCCACGTTATCCATACAGGCTAGGAGACAATGCAATAAAGAGCAGCCTGTAGAAAAAAAGACTTGGGGATTGTGGTTTTGTGGAGTGGCTTCTGCAAGAAGCAGCTAGAAGCTTCTCTGAGGTCTGACAGAGTAAATACCAGCTGGGCTTTCAAGGACAAACTCCACTGCTGACAAGGCTGAACAAATCAGCACTGGTCACAGCGTCTCCGTGCTTTTCTCTGTCTAAAATATGATTCACAAAAAGCTGCATTTTGTTACTGGAGAAGGGAGTGAGAAGATATAAGAAATTTTGCAGAGGCAAAAGTCAGTGAAGAGTGGGAGGAGGAGGCGCTGAGAGAAGATTCCCTGGGACCTGTGGAGAATACCACGGTGAGGTGGGTATACCCCCGCAACCTATGGAAGATGAAGGCACCATGGAAGAGGTAGAGGCATGTGGAAGAATCTGTGACCTATGTTGCAGCAAACCCCTGGCAGCACCTACAGACCACAGATACAGAAAGAGAGAGATGGAGGCCCACACCAGAGCAGGTTTGCTGGGGGGTGTGTGTGTGTCTTGTGACTCTGTGGGGGAGCAGGCTGAGACCAGCAGTCTAAGACTGAGAGACAATCTATTATTTTATGACTATAGCCACGCTGGGGTGGTTGGTGAAGAGATGAATCCCTGTGGGAAAGGGCTCACACTGGAGAAGTTCACATAAGACTGTCTCCCGTGGGTGGGACCCCAAGCCCCAAAGAATGAGAAGGAGTGAGAGAATGCCTCACCTCCCCCCAAAAGAAAAGCAACTCATGAGAAACTGACTTAAGACTGAAGCCTTCATTCTCTATTTCCACCCCTTTCCCCATGCCATCCGGGGAAGGAAAAAATCATTAATAATGTGAAGTCTGCAAAAGGAGAGGCCGGGTGTTTTAAGAGCTGTTTGTACTTCTCATTATCTGACTCCGGTTTCTGTGTGTGTAGTGTAATAAATTACAGAGTTTTCTTGCCTTTCTTCTGTGTTGAGTCTGTTTTGCCCATGACACTAATTGCAGAATGATCTCTCCCTGTCCTTATCTCAACTCCAAAGCCTCTCAACATGTATTTTTCTCCCCTGTCCAGCTAAGAGGGGAGTGATAGTGCCACTTTGGTGAAAGTCTGATCTCTAGCCAGGGTCAAACCACCACAGGGATACTGATGGAAGAAAAGCTGGAGATGAGCCAGCCAATGCGTACTTGCACCCCAAAAGGCCAACCACATCCTGGACTGAATCTAAAGGAGTGTGGTCAGCAGGTCAAGGTGATTCTGCCCCTCTACTTTGCTCTGGTGAGATCCCAACCTGGATCCAACCTGTGTCCAGCTCTGGAGCTCTCAACACAAGAAGGACATGGACCTCTTGGAGCAAGTCCAGAGGGCCACAAGGATGTTCACAGGGCTGGAGCACCTCTCCTACAAATACAGGCTGAGAGAGTTGGGCTTCTTCAGCTTGGAGAAGGCTCAGGGGAGACCTGAGGAAGGATTGTTTGTGAGGGTATGTAGCGATAGGATGAGGGGTAGTGGTTTTAAACTAGGGCAGAGTATGTTTAGATGAGACATTATGAAGAAGTTATTCACTATGAGTGTGGTGAAACACTGGAACACACTGCCCAGAGTGGTGGTGGAAGCCCTATCCCTGGAGACATTCAAGGTCAGGCTTGATGAAGCTCTGAGCAACCTGATCTAGTTAAGGATGTCCCTGCTTACTGTAGGGGTAGTTAGACTAGATAACCTTTAAAGGTCCCTTCCAACCCAAGCCATTCTATGAAAATTTTATATATTTTTAAATAGTTGCATGAGCGTGTGCATGTATGTTTCTTGATCCTACATAATGATTAGAAGACAAATTCTGCAGTGTTTGCAAAAACTGTGAGAACACATCTTTTCTTCACAAAGTATTCACCAAACTGAAGGCTACTCAAATTACCTGCTCTCTTTTTAATTTTTCACGCTTACGTATAAGTTCAATCAACAAACGCGCTCTTTCGAGATCATGGCGCAGCCTCTGCCAGTACTTCAGTTTTTCTTTTAAGGCTTGCATTTCTTCATCATCTTCTCTCTAAGAAAAGAATCAAAAGGCTTTAATGAAGTGAAAAACATTAACTTTTTTTTTTAAATAAGCTAGTTGTATGCTTAGAACATATATTATTATAGAACATATTCACAGGACAGGAGAAAACTACTATCTTATAGTTACAGCTTCATACTGTAACAAAAGAAAGCCTCTGGTCAGGGCATCTTCTATGTTTGCCCAACAAGAAATCCATAAACTGGAAGCAATCCTATGGTGAACACTGTTTCAATCAGGAAAAGCAATAAAGCAAACTAGCAGTATAACAAGCTGCAAAGTAGGTTTTGGTATTTTCACATCAAAACACAAACCAGGTTAACACCACCAGCTTCTTCAGAAATTTAAGCTTGGCAGAAACAAATCCTTGTGCTCAATGCACCTCCCCCCCCGACCCAGAAGAATTAAGACACACTTGTACGGAACACCATCATTACCACTTCTGAGAACAGAAAACGAAAAACAGTTTATTAAGTGATACTGGAACTCCAATTGTTAGTGTAAATGGGTAATGCAATAGTACAAACATTGGATGAACGGATGAAAGAATTTAATTTACACATTTTAGGAAGAAGTGCTGTTTAAATACTTGCAATATTTAGTTTGATTTGTACACACAGAAAATGGAGCCCTTCTTTGTTTCTAAACAGAGCCTTTCTTCTTTATTGATATTATTTTTCAATAGTATAAATAGAAAATAGATGGATACTGGAATACTACTTAAGAGTATTCAAATGGTATGGGTAACACTAGAAACAAGGCCGTAAGAAAAGTTCTGCTAGTAGTACCAAGTGAACAGAAAAAACATTTGCTTTCAAAAATTACTAAATTTTAAATTAGTATTTTATAAAAATAGCAGAAAGATCCAAAGCTTTGTACGACTGCGTGTAAAAACCATCACGGAATACACAATTAAAAAAATCTACACAATGATTACTTAAAAATGAATACAACCAACAAAATCTCTAAGTTATAAGAAAATATAAGAGAGTCATAAAGAAAACTGGCAAAGTAGATGAACAATAATGAACATTAAAAATTACACTCAAAGTAAAAACCTCCTTAACAGAAAGATATTTTAGAAATATCATAGATCCTCTAAAGGAAGTTTGTGCAATTTTTCAGACAGAAGGTTCTAAAAATAGAATTGCAAAAACTGGAAGTTAAAAAAAATATGTAAAACATTAGAAAGTACTATCATTCCATGATCTGCTTGGTATTTTACTGCTTTGCACACTGCACTGTAAAAGCAAGTACTGTCAGAAGCTATGAAGCTAGTTTTATTCAAATCTCTAACCAGTGAAGTTGAAATTCCTTAACTATCAACTATCTCTGTACTTCAATATAGCAATCTGGGAATAACGGTTTGTTCCTCTTAACACCCCTCCATACTGCTCCCCATACACTCCCCACCCCATTCCCCCTCCCCAAAAAGGACCCAAAACCTTTAGCTAGAAACTTTTAGCTCCCTTTCTTAATTATTATTACTGGAAGTTCTAATTTATTTTAAAGAGTTAAGTTTTGACTTCCAATACATAATCATTTGTGTTGAGAGGCAGAATAGTACGAAATAAATTTTGACAGAACAAATAAATATTAATATGCAAACTTTCAATTCCTTGAAATTCTCAGAGACTCACTGATTTATAAAGTCTACACTGCCACTAACTGCTGGTATACACCCCTTCATCTCCAAGTACAGATCCCATGTGTGGAAAAGCAACCTAGCTGTTAACTGACAAAGTTATGATTTTTTCCATAGTTTTACTGTTTTTCAGGACCAAAGTCAAGTTGTGGTTATTGCTAAATGTGGGAGGCTTGTCCTCCCTTTGCTTGCAGCTTGCATTCAGAGTCCATTCTTCTGCCTCATGCTATTGCATCGTTTATGAAACTGGGGAACCAACCCTGATGAAAGCTAAGTCAACAAAACCATAATAGTTTTAGGGTGGGTCAGGATATATAAATACTGCAAGAAAAAAAAAAAAAAGAAGTAACTTTGCTACACCAGGTCTTGGAATAATTCATCAGAGATTTTTAAGTACAGGGAGATATCTGAAGGTGGAGCTGCTCTGTTTTTAAACATTTTTTCAGTTCAGTCAGTTGTCTGACCAACCATAAAACTGGCAAGGAGTTGTAAACCTGCAGATGTGACCCAAAGTATCAAAAGAACCTTGCTTGGTCTTACTTGTGCACACATATACTCTTTCTGAATGTCATGTCAGCTTGGGGATTAATACACAGTCTTCTAAATTTCTGACACTTCTATGCAAAGTCATGTTGGCTGGTACAGTTACATAGCAAAGATAAACCCCTTCTGACCCCACCTACTTACCACCTGACATACAACACATACCTTTATTAGCTTAAATGATCCAGGACAACTAAAAAGAGCACAATTTATTGATTTCCAATCTTTAACTAGTAAAAACTTGCATAAAGAGTTCAAAATTTTTAGTTTTCAAAACTTTTCTGGCAGGGAGAGTTTCTATTAACTTCTGGTAAAGAGCTCTTCAAGATCTTTCTTTCTGGAACAAAATTAAAATGTTTCTTCTCGCCACAGCATAAGAAAAAATTTAGGAAACTGGTGTTCTCTGATGTACTTAGTTCTTGCTGAAAACTAATTATTATCTAGAAAAACGAAAACTGACATTTATTGACACTGAGGGAAAAAGGAAACATTTTCGAGTCTACACCCTGAACCTGCAATCTACACAGTGAGGTCTACACACTGAGAACTAGTCTTCAGCTCCATTTCCCACCATGAATACAGTACCAGCCTCTGTATACTAGCAAGAATACAGTCAGTGGGGACAGTCTCACTCCCTCCAGGGTTTGAAACTTAATATGAGCAAAAAAAAATAGAGTAATGAAATTGGATTCTGATCAATACAATTAGTTTTATTAAAACCCCCTGAAGGCACTTGTATGCCAATCAGTCAAAACCATTCAGTGGTCTCGCAATGTTTGCTCTTACTGAACTTTCAGTGCAGGTATCACCTCAGTCACTGGCACCTCCTACTTCATTTCTCAAAATGGAAGTTTTAAGCCCCACTAAAGCAGCAGGAAGCTACTATGCTTAAATTCCACGCCTGGTTTTTACTCAAGGATTCTTCCAGTACAACAAAATATATTTGGGATGTACATTTTTAAAAGTATTTCCAATACCTTTCCTGAATTTCTATGTGGAGAAAGAAGTGACAGTACCAACCATACTCTGAGAGGGTTCCTTGTTTCTGCAGACAGGCAGTAAGGTTGTATATAAGCCAAGACCATTTCACACCATATAGAACTGGTAGTTGATACAACATCAGCTTCAACAGCATTACCACAGGAGAACTCTGAAATACTTTCATTAGGAAGTAATCATAAATCATGAAGGCTTCCCACCCTGTCAAATTTGTTGTGGTGAAGATGGAGAGGGATCAAAATCCACCTTCAACTAGGCACCCTGAAACCATTTTCAGGCTTTTGGTTCCTCATCTTAATACCTCTTTTCAGTTTAAGTCATGAAAACAGTAATTTTAAAAAGTCTCCTCTGTATCTGATGGACTGAAAACCTGCTTAGGCTTCTTGATGTTCTGACCACTTACAAAATAAGGTAAAAAAAATGTTGCCATCTAGGCCAAAATGAACAAAGATAATCATCTATACCTCAAAAATTTTGAGGCATTCCCGCAACAGCTATGCCACAGCTGTTTCTTAAAGTCTTCATTATGGTTTGTTTTATACTTGGAATAATGAAGATGACTAATGCATGAAATGCTCTGTGGTTATGACTACTTTAACAGGTATTATAAATAGATGTTGAAGATGCTGTACTATGAGCACTCCCTACTCACTGAAAATTGCTACCTACACATTTTTCACCAACAGAATCCCTCTGAACATCAGAGAACACTTTATTTTTGCTTTTTCCTAACGTGAGGGTGACCAAGCCCTGGCACAGGCTGCCCAGGGAGTCTGTGGAATCTCCACCCTTGGAGATACAGAAAAGCTGTCCAGACGTGGTCCTGGGCAACCTCTTTTAGTGGTCCTGGGCAACCTCTTTTAAGGTGGCCCTGCCTAAGCAGTGGAATTGGACCAGATGACTTCAAGAGATCCTTTCCAACTTCCCTTCAATTGTTCAGGGAAATATTACTTTTTTTTCCCCCTTCATTAAAAGAAGAACATACAAAAAAGGCCAGGTAAAAGAAGTAGGGAACAGTGTTGACCAAGGTATTTTTATGACTACATCAATTAATGACTTAATCAGCAAACAGCAACAAAATTCAAGCAAAAGTAGCGGTTAAGCTTTAAAAGGGGAAAATATAAATACAAGTAAAGTATTTTAAGATGCAATCTTAAGTTCTAGAGGCTATTTTGCAGGAACAGTTCCAGTAGAAGTCAAACATACATGGAGAACGGAAAGAACACAGACAACTACATTTTAGGTGCAATTAGAAAAAGCAGAAAAAGGTAACTGGGCAGCAATGTGAGTTTCTAAACCATAATACTTCAGAGCATTTCAAGGCCTACACATGTAGTCCATACACAGAACTCAGAAAAGGATTTTTAATTGTTTTTAAGCTACCCAGTGACTTGAAACCAAAACAATAAAAGACGTGCCAAAATCTCTGATGTCACTGAAGAGCTGTTAATGTTGCAACAACTGGAGTGTTTATATACAAAAAAGCCCCAACAAATAACCAGGGAGCAGAACAGTACCCCTTTCCGAATCCGACACATGTCTGGAATTACTGTCTTTCATCAATTCTGACTCATAAATGTGTATGACTACCCAACCCAGATACATTTTAAATAGAATGAGTTTTACTTGAACAAAGTATCAACAGAAATTTATGCCTGTCTACAATCCCAACTCAAAAGTGAAACTAAAAGTTGAAACATGTCTTTGAATTTCATCTACAACTTGTTCTTTGTTCTGTTACTACTGAGCAAGATGGTAGGCAATAAGGATCTGAATTAAAAACTGTACACTAGCATGTCTAACCATTACTCTGTAAAAATCCACGGTTTTCTCAGTTATGTGTCAAAGATGACATTTACTTTTGAATCTTTTTGTAAGATTAAAAGTATTTTTTACCTTATGAACTCATAGTACATTGAGGAACGATTACAAAAAAAAACAAAAAACCAAAAGACCAGTCAATCAACAATGGTATTAAGATAGATTTGATGACAGCCTTTTTCCAAAACATTTAAGCAAAACAAAAGAACCTACACAATTTGATTTTCTCTTCATATCTCACTAGTTAGATATCAGATTTTCAATGCTTCACTCACAATATGAGGTCAAAAATTTACTCAGTACTCAAAAAGAGAAAGTTTATACTCTGTGCTATGTTTCACAGTTAATTTTTTTCTTTATGAAATAGAGATGTTCCAATTTATATGTAAAAAGTGTGGCACATACCTGTTGTGTGTTTCTTTGTGACTGTAAACTGGACTGCAGCCTTCTCAGCAGAGGAACACCATTCCTAGACAGCCTTTTAAGCAACCAGTAACTGTGCACTCGTTCAACAAACTGCTTCTTCCGCTGAATGGCCACCTGATTCATAATCTTATTTAATCTAAAACATGGAGAAACTGATATTGTATTTCTCATAGCAAAACATAAAACACATCTGTTCTATGGAAGTCAAACATCATATATACATGGAGATATAATGTAACAGCACTAAACACCATATTACTAATTATTCTTCTTCCAGTGACATCCCTTTTGGCGCTATTTTTTCTGACCGGTAGATTACAAAATCAAATACATCTGCACTACAGTACTACACTGTAGTTTCTACCAAATACATTAAGGTACTTTATAAAGCTAAGGGCATGATTTTTTTCATTATCATTATTTCCAGAACAATGCCAGATTAGGGCTGAGAAGAAAGCTTTATATGCATTTTAGAATAATTTTCTAATTAAAAATAAAATCCAAAATAAAGCTCTAAACCTGTATAAACGTTTTAAAATCCCTTGTTGCTACTTTCACAGAGAATTTGAAGTTTATTTTAAATATAATTTACCTTGAAGCTTTTTACATAAATATGCAAGAAAGTTCTTATTACTCATCTACTAATACTAAATTTTTGGTAAATAAAGCAAACAAATAAACAAACAAAAAAAAACCAAACAGGAGAACATTCATGATTTTACCCCACACATAAGATCCACACAGAAAAGACACAAGAATACAATACAGTTAAGCAAAATATCTTGATTAAATAGTATTTTATCAAATCATATTCTTGTAATGGCTGCAAATATTGTTTACGCCTGTTTACATATATTCTGGGAAAGTGCTATATGAAAACCACACCAAACAATCTTACTTCTCTGTTTTATACAATGATACATTGAAATATGAGTCTCATATGCGATACTAACCCAGTACCAAAACTTACTTTCAGAAACAATTTTATCTGAAGCAGACCTTCAACTATCTGCGACTACAATATCTTGAAATCATGGGAAAAAAAAACCACAACAAAAAGCCAACCCCACCCAAGAAAGTTGATTGTTGTAGAATGAAATGTTGTGTCTTTGCATGATAATGACAGCGTTTGTCACTGGTGGCAGCCCTTGCAAAATTACACAAGATGTACCATGGCACCAATAACTGGAATTTTGGTGGGGAACTGTTGACCCATTTTGGGGGCTGGGATGAGTTGGAGATAGAGAAAAGGCTTTCCTTGAGCTGGATACAACATAGACAGAAAGGTTTGTATCAATGAACGGAAATCTGTTAATTCTTCACTCAGCGAAGGACTGCTACCCGTAACAAAACTCTACAATGAATAGTAGTAGATTTATCAGAGATTCTCCAATAAATTTTAGTACCAGAATAAGCAAAATTAAATTCAGGAAATGCCTGACTTGTAGAGCACTAACACAAAGCATTTAAATAAAATTCACGAACATACACACTGTATTCTTCTGCTTTGTCCTTTTTTCTATTGGGAGTAAAATGTTTTCTCGGATTAGTGATGGAAGTAGTGAAATACCTAAACAAAATGTAAAGCTATAAGTAAACTTTGGGCAAAATAATTTCTAAGCGCTGGGGAGCTGGAATGATATTTATCAGGCAGATATACAAACGAATCTACTCAGAGTTCACTAAAAGTTGTTTTTTCTAGGCTGCATAGCAGGTAAGGTGCAAACAGTCTACTCAGTGCTATGGTAACCATGGCTTGAGAGATTTTGATTTTACAGAGTAAAGGCAAACACAGATTTTCTTCAACATCCAGTGCCATTGTGTCCTTCGGGCCCTTCACTGACATTTGTTTTTTAATGAATAACCAAGCCAGTTAGGTGTTCTTGAAAAAAATTAGCTTAACTTCAAGCTTAGAAAGCCTGCAGATTGACTTAGTGTCTATCTTTCACTGAAGGGCAGAGGCAGGTTCCAGAAGACTTTCTCAATCCAAAACAAGCCTCTGTGTGAACACATTAAAGTTCAAACACAACACAATTACAATTACTCATTGAATGCAATGACAATCAAATAATTACTTTCACATCTCTCTCTTGGAAGAAGCTAATTCTGCTGAGCCATGTGAAAAAAAAACAAACCAACAAAACTCAGCCAAATATATACTTATCTGGAAAGGCCAGAGAATCGTAACTTAACATGAAGGTGCTTTGGCATCATGCCCATCAGATGTGGCAAGACTAACCAAACATCTTTAATTACATTTTTAAGTTCATTTGCCCATTCACATAACAAACCTTTCTATTCACAGATAATAATAACAAAGTGCCAGCATAAGCTTACGGAACATGTTCACAGAAGATACTTCCAAAATATAAATAAACAGAAGGTGATTTGGACTGCAGAAACTACATAACAAAGGGTAGGAATCTATTCCTCTCTGCCTTTCCTTGAAATAAAACCAAATACTGGCTGCTCTTATTTCATTCAGGCACCTGACTTTGTTAGTGGCAACTTACAACCAATCACCTCTTTAATTTCTCAAAATACAGAGATCACAAGCTGAAGCTCTTCACATGGCAAATATCCACAGAGCCTCTACACAGTCTTACTGCTGTAATGAGGATGTGACATCTGTTGTTAAAACACTAAAAACACACTAACACAGTGCAGTTCTTTGATCATGATTTTGTTAGTCAGATACTCACAGGTAGACTTTTACTTTAAAGTTTGACAGAAAACCAAACCATTTTATGAAAATAAGACAAGAACCTTCTATTTTTGTAGGACCCTAGAACAGGATAGGTATTGATTTTGGATGTCCCACCCTTAAAAATGCAACCATGCTGGGAAACAGGTTCTCGCTCGTTACCTTCAGCTGCACTGAGGAGGAACACAAGCATAAGACAGGGCACACTGGTATTCACCAGTCTTGAGCAAGTTCCTTTCTGCTGCCTGAGTTTTCTAAACATTGAAACTAAAGTTTCAAACTAGAATTTTAAAATACTTTTAAGATCTCAAAGGAACTTGTTGCACATTCCACTTTTTTTCCCCAATACCACAGACACTTACTTTAAAATATATAAGAATAAACAAAAATCATGTATTTGAAGCAGATAAGGGAGAGCTATTTAGTTTTGCAATACAAGATCTGACTTGCACAAGACAGGATTAACTGCTACACTACACTGACAAATCCCCCACGCAGCGGCAAGGCTTACAAAACTTAGGTCACCTCTCTCAACTACACAGAACATCTCAGCAAAGGCATTTTTTACTGATGTGTTGGTCCACCACAGAACATATTCCATGTATAACGATACCAGGAAAGAACAGCTTTCTGTAGAACTTTATTTTCTAATGACAATTAAAGCAAAGTAAAAAAAAACCCAAACGTTCAGATATTTAAAATGCACAAGTGTAGCAACTGAACCTGTGCTTTCTCTTCAGAAAAAAAAAAATAGACAAACCTCCTTGCAACAAGCAATCTCATTACTTAACTTTTTACATCTGTTAAGACTGCCAAACATGTACAAGACCACAACTTAAGACAGCTTATAGAGAATGCAGAAAGACATGCCTGGAAGATACTACCAGAATTATAGTCTACCCTAACGAAGGGGGAAAAAGCCACAACTACAAGCACTATACAGAAAGCAAGCAGGGAGATGAGAAATATTCTTTCTGCCCAGGTTCTGCAAGGAACAGATAGCTTCTTAAGATGTAATTCCCAAGGAGCATTCTGAAAAGGACTTGATAAGGGCTTTTCTCTCAAAACATGTAAACAATTAACAAAATTATGCTAAACCCAGAGCAGTACAGCTCTTACACTTTAACTTGCGGCAACCTGAACTACTGGTCTAAAGCATACAGAACAGCTCAGTGTGGCTTCCAGTATGTTTAAGTCACTGGTTGAGGGAAAACCAAGTACACTGCAAGAAGAATTTGAAAACTCTTGAAAAAGCATCGGTGTTTCCATGAAATTCACCAGCTATTGTTATACAACTGGCAGCTGTTGTTATACAACTGGTCTCATAAAAGAAGCATTAGGTTTCAAGGTGATGACCACTCCAGCCTTACAATGTGTAGCACCATCCCTAATACTCCCTCTTGCTGTTTCTTTTTTTTTTTTTTTGCTACACTCCAAGACTACAGAGATGTCAAAACATTTTTCAAAACAGTTTTGTGTCACAGGCAACTGAGAAAGCCAATACTTCCTCCATTCCCCAGCCCCACTTGTATCCAACTGTAAAACAGTGATAGGCACTGCAAACATCATACAGAGGTGTTATACCATCCCCTGCTTATCCTTTAGAAAGGGAAAGGTAACTTTTCAACTGAAGCTTTCAAATAGCACCTGCAGCTCCCTGCCTGAAACCACAGTTTAGGGTAAAATATAAATTGTTGCATTAATACTACACCGCATTTACAAAAGCAACGGAAGGACAAGGAGAGAGAAAACACTAACGCTCTCCTTACACGGACAATGTGATATATCATCTGCCCCGCAAAGGGTGATGCTCTTAATGCACTGGTGAAAGCATTCAGAGAAAGCTGTGCTACTCAGTCCAGTCCTTCCTTATCTTTAAGATAAATGCATAAAGCAATTTTCCTCAAAACAAGAGATTTGCTCTTGTCAAATCGGCAATCTCACAGCTTCCTTCTTCCTCCGTGAGACTGCCTTCCTCTCCCAGTTTCAAGTCACTGTGGCAACTACAGCAACCAGCTACAAGGGAAAGTGAAACCAGTATTGTTAGTGACTATCTGGCAGTTTAACCTAAGAAAGCCAACGAAAGATAACGAGCCACTTGATTAATCATCACTAACTGCTCCACAGACCATACATGCTTCTTCACACCACAAACATCATTTCAGTATTAGATCATATAAAGATTTCCATAGCTCCTCTCAATTCTCAAGTTTTCGAAATGCAAACTGGAATGAAAATTTTCTTAAGCATGGGACTTTGCCAGTATTACTACAGTAACTGGCAAAAGGAAATGAAAAATTTATGTGCAAGATGAAGTAAGATTAAAAACTTGTTTTAGTGGGTATGAACATGAACTTAACCCAGTATTTTAATTATATTCGTCCTGACCCTCCAGTTTCATCAATTTGTTATTTTGAATCTTTCTTTATCCAACAGACATATTAAAAGTACATGCAAAAGCTTAACCAGACTAAATGACACCCTGTAAAATTTTATTTACTACCACTAAAATACCAGTTTCTCTTGATCTATGGTAATACTCAAACACAAACTGTGTTTTACTGGTCAAATAAAATACCGCTATTTTCCCACACAAAGATTGTAGATATGTTTCTAAAATCTGTCAGAACAAAAAACTGAAAAAAATTCCAAATTGAACAAATTGTAAAAAAGTAAACTGAGTTTCAAGAACATTTGAATTTTTAAGCCTCACGCAACAAAGTTCCACAGAACAAACTAGGGCTCAATGGAAGCGAAAAAGACAGAAAGAAAAAAAAAAAAAAGGCATACAGACAATTATTGTAAACCCAATGGCACTAGCTGGGAGAGAATTAACAGAAAAATAGAATAAAAAGCTATGGAAGTACCTATTTTGGGAATTGGCATTAGTTCTGGAGCCTTGTGAGCTATTCCTCCCAGCTCTGTATCCAAAAAACTTTGGCTTTTGAAGATGAGAAAGCCTGCTTGGACAGATGACACCATGCTCTTCCCATGCTGAACCTTTGGCAGCAACTACCTATCAGTGTCTGTAAAACTCGATTTTCAATACACTTAAAAAAACAACCAAACCCCCAAAACCCCACAAAACAAGAAACACTGGAAAGAGACAGTTGTGTTGGTGTCTGTATGTTACTCTCTTCCTCGAAAAAAAGTTCAAGTTACTATATGATTTCTTAACTAAAAAATCCTTAAACAAAAAACCCAAACACCCCCAAAACCCCCTACAAAACCAAAGCAAAACAAAAACCCAACCCAAACATTTTGAACTGCTTTAAAGACAACACAGGTATATGAATAACTATGAAAATCAGAGTCTGTTTGCATGGCTTTGTTTCCTTTTGAAAAAGGGCAAGATTTCTTTTGAAGCAGCAGAAGTCAGTTACGCAACCAGCAGTGTATACATCCAATCCTGAAAAGCCAAGAATTTCATTTAAACTTCTGTGCAACACCAGTCTGCAGAATATCCCCATGTGACAAATACACACCCTCCTAACCGTAACTGCTTTCCAGCTTTGTATTTAAGATTTGAAGAAACAGGAATGTCCCGTTCACAAATCTCTTCCCTTACTAATACAGTGTTTAATCAACCTTTTTGTATGTTTTAAAATTTTGCTAGTGAATTTGCCATTCTCTGCTAGCTTGAGAATCCAACAATTCATCTAATAATGCTTAAGCCTCAAAGTCCACAGGTTCCTATTCTTTGTTCTACATTTATTGGTATTTAAATACTATTTCATTTTGACTGAACATGTAGGAAGTGCTATTTTCTTGCTTCACAACTGTGAAGGCAAGCATCTATTTTTCTACCTGAGCAAAAACTGTAATTTTTTGTCCTTGGACAGAAAAGTAGAATAGTTAAGAAAATGCTATGTTCTTTCAGTCAATTATCTGTTAAAACAGGTTACTTTGTTCCTCTTCCAATAATTAAATTTGAGCTCTTCCACAGCTTAGGATAAGGAAAAAAAAAAAAAAAGCCTACCCTGTCATATTGGTAAAGGTCCTTAGTCTTCTCAGAAAAAACACATGCATAGTATTATCTATAGGAATTGGCAGAAGTAAACTTGAGTCATGACTTTTCTTTAAAATTAAAAGTTTTCTGTGCTTTTTTTTTGTAGTAGTCATAACCATAATACATATGATTTTGAAATCTAATCTCAAAAGGCCAAATCTGCAGGCCTTTTATCTGTAATAAAAGAAACCTCAGTAAATACATGCTAGTTTCTGTGCACTCTGACTTAAGACTGTTGAATAAAAAACTGCCAGGAGACCGTTCTTCTAACAGTATGTTCTGAAAAACATCGTTTGCATGGAACTTAGAAGACATAACACCCTCTTAATGCCACACACACAAAAAATGTAATGAAAAATCACAACTGGTGAAACTCTAAATTACTGAAAAATTAAGAAAAAAATTATGTTCTTCACCATATTATCATATATATAATCATTGTGGACCAAAACCCTTAGAGGAAGCACAGAATACTAAGGATACACCTTACAAAACCTCATAATTTCTGGTTTAAGCTTCTTTGCCCTGTACATGCAAAACAAACAGAAGACAGAAAATAAACCGTATGTCCAACATATTCCTTTACCCATCTTGTAAGAAGGGCATATTTAAATAAGAACGCTTCCATCCTCTAGATTTTGAGGAGGGGGAATTCCCCCTCATACATCAACTAGCATATGGCTTTGAGTATCAGACACACAACTATCTTCCTCATTGTTTTATTCAAAAACAAAATCCACTTTTACAACGTATTAAAGAAGTCAGTTTCTCAAACACTTTAATTGGTTCTTATTTAATAAGACAATCCATCCTTGATGGAAGTAACTTGCAAAGCTAGTGAATACCAGAGTGGGTCTTTTCTAGATTTGGGTAAGTGTGTTTTTTTAATTTTTTTTTTAATGTAAGCAAAACAGTCAGGATGACTCAGCAGTAGCTTCCACATGTTGATCCGAACAGTTTTGAATTCAATCTTATAAGAAACATCAGTGCATGATGACGGCATCCTCTTCTACTTTACCTAAGTGATTCCATCATCTAATTACTGGGTACAGCCATAAGGCATTCCTACATCACTCTCTACTGTAATTAAAGTAAGTATTTCCACATGGTTTTCTGGAGGTATAGATGTATGTATATTCAATGATAAACAGCTAACAGACATTAGTCTGGATTTACTCAGCTTTCAGTTTTTTACAACACTGACAGTAATATTTTTCAATGGCTTGTTAATGCTGAACTTTAAGCACCAGTTCTATTAATTTCTGAAGGTATTAAAAAAATCCAGTACCTTGAAAAACAAATCCCCAGAAGAAACCCACCAGCCACATACATGATTAAGATGCATCATCTGTGAATGCAGGCTAATAGTGTTTCAAAGGTCCTGTAAATGTTCCTTTCTGATTATATTATGTCTTTCTGTTCATTTATTTTTCTGGTCTTCATTTTGGAGACTATCAAGACTCGTGTGTTGAGATAGTAAGACTACATATAACTATTTGGCAAGAAAGTTCAAGATAATACAAGAAAAGGAAACACTACTTTTCTGCCTTGAGACATACAGTAACAGAAATGAAGCATTACTACCGAGAACAACATATTTTATGATAAAAGTGAAGTTCAGTATACAAGAATCAGTCAAAGTGCAAGACACAAATTCTGATTTCTAAAGACAGCTGAAAATGTTGGGTTTTCTTTACTTTTTTTAAGAACCTCACCAATTTTTGCTCTCTGTTATTTGCCCACTCCTTAACTTTCATAACTATCTTTTAATTCTCTTTCAATAATACAATGCAACACAACTGATGCATACAAAGAAAATAAGCAGAATGCCTTGTTCCTACTTACAGTGGAAGTGGGGTTTTCTTTGCTTATGTTTTGCTCACTGTACAAGTACTGCTTTTCAAATGCTTTCCTAATTTCAGACGCTACAAATATGCCATACAGAAACTGAAACTAAAGATGAAAGCAAATATTTATATAAATTTAAATATCTGCCTCCACTTAATAGAACACTACTTGCATGAATGATATTATAATAAAGATTACATTGTGTTTACACTGAAAATCACCAAGATAAAATCTTTTATATCACATTCAATTTCCACTCAAGTAGACAGCCACAACATTTAAGTTTCACAGCATTTTTTAAAAAGACGAATGTTCTGGCATCTAATGACACTGGCTTTGCGTTTCACTGAGCAAACAAATTTTAAATACCTCTTTCAACACAAAAGATCAAGAGACTACAAAAACACCATGTTATATGTATTAAAGAATCGAACACTCAAAAGCAAGAGAGAGCAGGTAGTTTTCACAGCTAACACTGCAACTGTTCTCTTTTCTGTATGTATCCATCCAAGGCAGCTGTTACAAAGAACAAGGATGAGCAGTAACAGGATCAACATAGTACAAAAACTGAAGAACAAATTTAACACTGTCATCAGCCAAAATAGTTGGTGGCAGCAGGAGGCCACTTTTCTGACCACCATTTGCCAACAGGTGCAGCTACTGTCTCTGCAGAAACAGAGGGTGTCCTTCCCCACTTGCACCCTCCATGTAACCAACAGTGTTGCTCTGACAATTCCTAGACACGTGGTCTGGACAATTCCTTGACACTGTGCCAAGAGAGGTCCTTCTCCCACTCTACTCTGCCCTGGTGGGACCACACCTGGAGTGTTGGGTCCAGTTCTGGGCCCTCAGTTCCAGAAGGACATAAAACTTGAAAGAGTCCAGTGCAAGACCACCAAGATGATGGAGTGTAACACCTTCCTTATGAGGAAAGGCTGAGGGTGATGGGTCTCTTCATCTTGGAGGAGACTAAGGGGGACCTCATTAATGTTTATAAATATGTAAAGGGTGAGTGTCGGGAGGACAGAGCCAGGCTCTTCTCAGTGATGGCCAGTGATAAGACAAGGGGCAGTGGGTCCAAGATGGAACACAAAGTTCCACGTGAATTTAAGGAAAAACTTTTTCATTGTGAGGTGACAGAGCACTGGGACAGGCTGCCCAGAGAGGTTGTGGAGTCTGATGAAAATCAGCATAAGATGTTCCATAATTGTCCCATACAATATTTCAAGAGCTAACAAAGTTACTAAGTAGTCAACACTGAACTCACCATAAGGTTTTAAACATGACCTAATGCACCTCTGGAAGCAGGTACTTGGGTATTGACTTTCTAAAACACCTAAGCCACAGGGCAGACAGATGTTCAGCATTAAAAAAAAAAAAAAAAGAAAGAAAGAAAAAAAAGTAGCCAGAGAAGCAAGCATTCATGTCTTATTCTCAATGGATAAAATCTTCTGACTCTCTACTCACACTCTTAAATCAGTAGTTCACAGATGACAGTCTGAGGTATTTCATATAGACTCACTATCCAGGTAAGGGGACAGCATGTAATCTTTCTGCCTTCCACTAAGCATAAATGGCATTTCCTCAAGCTTCAACAGGTCCACCCAGGGGCTATGTATTTTCTCCCTTGCTATAATCTTCATATTTGTGTACTTCTTCAGCTATCAGCTCTAAAGAACCAGCTATACATCAAGGAAGCTTATAGTCTATTTACTAATGATTAAATACACCAAAGCAAACATATGCTCACAGGCCTCAACTTCCAGAGATGTTAAAAGTATGTTCATTTAAAATTCTGCAGAAAAGCCTACTAGTGCTTAAACACTGAGCGTACATGTTTCTTCTCCGATAATTTAAATAGCTTAATTGCTCTTCCTTAAGATCTCTGGAAAGGCAAATCACGTTTCAGCTCCAAGGGAAAAAAGCACATTAAAAAACAGATTAGAGAAAAGGGATCATTTAAATGAAGACTGCTGTAAAATGATCCACATAATTCATTATGGGTATGTATTTAACTCACACATGTGCATTTTTCTGAAGCGAAACTGGAAAAAGAAGAAAAGGAAAAATAGCCAAATAAAATTACATAACTGAGATTTGGGTCTGCAGCATAATTGCTTTTCCTTTTAATATGCTCATTTCTGTTTGGTTTTTAATTCAGGTATTAGTCTTCTAATTCACAAGAGTATTTATGCAAGAGTCTCCTTTAGCTGAAGGCAAGCAATTTACAATAAAGCTCAACTTTAAAACAGCTTTAAATCATGCCCATTTTTTCACTTCTCACAAAACATAGGAACTGGACTTGTATCCAGCAACGTGAAACCAAGCATAAATAGAAGAAAAAGCTGAATCTCCTCTGCAGTCTTGAAATTTAGTCATTAAAAAAGAAAAACGTCTTTATGTGCCTGGGCATCTAATGACACTGTTAAAAACCCCAACAAACAACACAACAAAAATGTTATTATCTTTTTAGGGTCTGGCTTTTATGAAAGTTACCAATGGGAAGAATTGCCCAAGGTACAACAGAGGACATGCATTCTAATAGCTAGCTCTCACTTGGTTCAACTTCTTATTTTGTCATTTAAAAAAAAAATACAGAACACACTAAACCAGCAATCAGGATTGCCCTAATGAAGACAAATCCAAATTCTTTTAGACCAACTCCCTCTCCCTCAACAGTACCTGTTAAAGTAACAGTGTTAGTTGATTACTGTCAACTTAAGCTTTTCTTCAGTGCATAACTGAACAAAAATACCATTTAACCAGTGAATACCACAAAGGAGCTAAAGGCTGTTTGTCCAAGTCAGTCACTAAGTAGCTACTGACATTAACAAAACCTATGGGAAAGGACTGGAGTTTCAAAAGATTTATTTATTACACTAATTTGTCCAGCCTTAATTATCCACTACCTGAGACTTGGAAGTCAGCTTTCAAAACAAAAACATGCTGCATTTGTAGTATTTCAAGAACCTTCACAGTCTGAGTATTCATAGTCCTGTCACAGCACAATGAACCTGCACATGGAAGTGGTGCCTGTTTGGAGAAATTTTCTGTACTACTGTTCTTAAATCAGTAGGAATTCAAGGGCTAAACAAACATACTGATGGTGCAAATGCTACAAACTAAACAAATACTCCACAAAGACAAGCTTGAGTTTAGTCCCAATAGTCCATTTTGCATTTCTCAGCCCAGTATGTTGTCTCAAATGTTCAGCAAAGCAGAAAAAAAACCTGTTTCTATCCCACAGCTGTCACTGATAATATCCCAGAAACAAATTATTTCCACTGTTGGAATGTATTATAACTATGTTTATCTGAAAGAAGTCTGAAAGAGATGCTACTGTTCTTCTAAATTAAGATACAGAAATTCATGATGAGGTGACATAAGGATTAAAATCTTTATTTTGCTCCAACTCTTATAAGAACATGACTTGAAACATCCCTCCTTTCTGATGCATCCCTTCACTAGCCTCATCATACCTAAAGGCATCCACCAGCCTGCTGATTGACACTGTTAAAAATACAAAAATATGGCATGCTAAATGGAAAAAGCAATTTCCGTTCTGGCATTCAGGCTTTGTATTTGTGTAACAAAAGCTCCTGCAAGACACACTACCATAAAAATCAGTTTAAACAAAACTTCTCAGAATGTATAACAAGTAAGCAAAGACATAATCAAGAACAAAACAGTCACACATGTGAACTCCTTTTTGTTCAAACATAAACACTTTACTAAAGTTACAGGACAGATATTTGACAGCACTGATTGAACAGGGAGGGTGCTGTAACTTATTTCAGGCTCCAGGACTAAAGAGTTTATTAGCCAGCTAACTTACCACTTACATGCTAACTTCTCTAAAAAAGCATGCAAGGTACCAAATTTATCCAAGCCTTGATAAACACTATTGCAATTGCAGAAGAAAAAATTGCAGATTTAAGTATGAAGATCAACTACGTACGTAGAGGTTAATTCTCAAAAGTACAGTGAATGATTAGAACTGAGTATACAATATGATTTGGTCTGACAAAAAAAAGAAAAAAAAAAGATTTTCTGAAGACAAGACAGACCACTTGACCACTTACTAATTTCTCTGGGGAAGTTACTGCATTTTTAATGCAATTTCACTAAAGTAAACCATACATAATTTACATTAATCCTCCAAGTATGGCTTTTAAGGAAAGCCCAGAAGAAATGCACAAAAACTTCAAGTTGGCATCTAAAAGCATCAAATTAATATTAAACAGACAACTAAGTCAAGGTTTCTCTCACTCAGATGGTTTGCTTACCTCTGGGGAGGGATATAAGGAGCAGATACTGTTGGCATAACCGTACAGGGTTCAACCACTGTTTTCTTGGCCTTTTTTGTCTTTTTTCTGACTTTTGATGTAGACCTTGCAGTTCTGACTGATCCCTCCTTTCTACAAACACCATTTTTTGTTTCAGCTTCTCCATAAATATTTAGAGGTCTCCGTGTGCAACCTGGTGGCGTATGTACATCGCAATACGCAGTCTTTTTCACAGAGAATGTTGTCCCACTGCCCGTTAGTTCTTTCACAGGTTCCATTTTCATATACAGACCAGCCTTTTGAGCACATGTCACGTGGAATGCAGTGTAGCAGTTTGCTTTGTGGCACTGGATGCAGGCACCGACACCTTTCTGTTTACAGAGGTAGCATGTTAACTTCCATCTGGCTGGCGGAATGTTCCTGACACCATCAATTGGCTCAATAAAAACTGTATTGGCAAATCCAACTTCTGGAATCCACAAAGCACATACAACGTGTCCCCAACGATCATCATCAGTCTTTTTAAAGGCACCTCCCTTGTTTGGGCACAGCACACAGTCTACAGGCCGAGAACGGGACTGCAGACAGTGTCTACAGAGCCACTGGCCCTCAGGTATATATGGCACCCCATAGCATTCCTGATGTACTGCTAAATTACACATATCACAAAAGAGGATTACATTGCTGTTCTGACATTCACCATCCATGCATATACAACACACCGCGTCTTCATCAATTAAAGACTGATGATCACCCTGTTTTTGGTTCTCACAATAGGACTCTTTCTCAAACCTATCCATAAGGAATTCAAACATATTTTGTGAAACAACTGACACTCCATCACTTTTCCGCTTCTCATTTATTATTTCTAACCAGGCATAATCTTCTTCATCCATGTCATACTCAACCTCATTATCAAGTTCTTCTGCTGACTTCTCAATGAATTTGTAATAAACCGGAGGTCTCCGAGGAGCCGAAGGGGGACTGTACTCAACAATCCGTACTTTTGGTTCTGGAAGAGGAGTTGTTGTAGCAGGTATACCATGTGAGCTCGGAAGAGCTTCATTTTTCTTTTTCACTTTGTTATTTTTATGCCGTTTGCTTCGTAGACAAACTGGTGGTCTTTCACTATTTTCTTTATTGCTGTTGCATTCACTCATTTCCTGGGCTGTAAGATCATCTTCTAATATAATCTCTAGAGGATCAAAGATACTGATCCTATGCAGGCGACCTTCAATTTCTATTTCAACCATTCTCTGAGCTTGAGCGTACGTCAAAGTTTCTCGTGTGGGGGAGTGCTTAATGCTGCATGGGGAAGAAGAATGCCTTGCTGCCGATACTCGATGACATCTTCCTTTTCTCCTCATTTGGTAATGTTTACCTGAAATTAGAGGAACAGTTAATAACATGAACTCCAAACATTTGTATCAGTAGTTTTACCATAGCAAGAAAAAAAGCCACTTTGGTTCTACAGCACCCAACATACCTACTCTTTTTTTTTAAAAAAAAAAACCCAAACAAAAACCACAACAAATCTCTGACCCTTACTTAATAGGAGTGACTAATCACAGTTTTGTACAAATTTGACCTAATGATAAATCAATCTCCTCAATAAAAACCTTGATACAAAAATCCTGTGGAAAAGCTTTTTGTAAGACCTCTGCATGAGGAAAAAAAAACCACACTACATTTCAGAAGTGCCAGGAGAAAAAAATTACACCTGCTACACTCCAAGAAAACCTTTAATTTCCTAATACCTTAATTGTGTCAGCAGTGTGGAGCTACTTTCTACAGATCTCCCCTCAGAAGAGCTAACATAGATGTGAAAGAAAAACAAGTGTTTTCCAGTGTAATTTTCATCAGTTACGTTAACAGCTCGATTACTAGACCTATGCTTAAAGGCTGAAAAACCACACCTTTGGCAAGCATGAGTTTGACAGCTCTTCACTTTTTCAGTTTTCTCAATTCTTAGTAAGCCTATTATTCTTTACAAAATGACAAGAACAAAATTGAACTTGCAGTGCCCAATAAGATGCAGTATGAACTGCAACCAGGAAATATTCCACCTGTAAAGCAATTTGACTTACACCAGAAATATGCTCCAGAACAACTGGAGTAGATAAAAATCTCTCTGAATTTAAATTCAATTTCAAATTCTTTCAGCTATTTCTTAAGTTTAACACTTACTGGGAAGAGATTGTTCCAAATATCATACTAAAAAATAGCTTTTTGTACACACACCCCCCAAAGCACCATGACTAGGATGAGCATGATTTTGATCACAAAATTTCTAATTGAAAGCTTCCATACTTATGCCATCTGACATTTGTGTGTTGGGGTGGGTTTTTTCCCCTACGAGGGTTAAAAGTATAAAACCAAGTGATATGGTCAAGTTTGAAAGTTTGATCCCCTCCTTCCTTCTTCCTAACAAATCATTAATAGCAAAAACTCAGTCTCAGCAACAGATAAAACTCCTTTAATCACTGTCTTAAGTATTATTAATTCTGCACTTCAAGTCAGTGTTGTGTATGAGTTAAAATAACGCAACTAGGCAAAACAGCAGAGGAACATAAAGATCAAAACACAATTATCATTAAAGTCTAGCATATTTGTTTCAGGAAGAAAGCAAGGTCTGGAACAATTACATAAACAGCTCTGCAGACTGCCTTTTGTTTAGTCTGTGATGCCAATCTCTGAAGGTGTACTTTCAAAGTACTGGAGGACTCCTTTTACAGGAGGAGTAAATTATTTAAGCAGCTAGCATTAAAACTAGTTCTTGGGAGGTTCTATGAGCTCTTCACAAACTTACCTTGTTCTCCCTAAGAAATTAAAAAGATGAATCTAAGGCAGTTTTGCTGCTCACGCAAAAATTATGTTGCGCATAGATCTTTTACGCAAGTACACCTTAACTCTTATTACTTGTTTTTACAGCAAAAAAGAAACAAACCTGGACACCAGTCAGTGTTTAATCATAACAGACCTCTGATCTACTTTATATAAATAACACTTTATTAAAAAAGGCTCCATCTCTTAAAACAAGTGTATAAGAAATATTTAACAATTTCATTCCATTAAACAACACAGGATTAAATCACACTAGTTTCTTAACTGCAGGAAAAGTTTAAATCACCAATACTGCTAGAGAAGGTCAAATAAATAGAAACAAAGAGACACTGATAAACTTAATTAAAACTTAAGTTTCCAGTTTCACTATAGATTTTCCAATTCAGAGGCCAAAGGTAACACTGTGACTTCGATTTGTGTTTATTGTTGTTAACAAATAATGAGGTATTCTCCAGATAAAACAAACAGATGTGTCAATGTACAGCAACCTACTACAGATCAGAATGATTTTGTGTTTTTTTTTTAAATACCTGTCTTCAATTTAGTCACCAATTAAGAAAAACAGATAATTTACATAATATTTACCTCATACAATCGCACTTAAGTTTTGTGTAAATGCAAAAGTCTAGATTTTTTAAAAAATGTCCCTTCCTACATCTTGGCTATTTGTGTATCTGTTCATAGTGGCTCATAAGGATAGTCATCGTTTTAAACAAAATACTGGTGGAGAGAAAAGAGGCAGGCTACAGAAATTAAAGGGGAAAAAAAAGTGCAACTTTTCCACATTTCACTAACTTAACCCAGTAATACTGAAAAATACAACTCCAAGGTCTCCATTCCACTCTGATCCTGAGATTCTTAAGTATGGCTGCAAGCTGGCAGTAAGAACAGGAAGCAAATATTTAAAAACACTAGCGTTCATGCTTTAAGCTTTAGAGCCACCGTCATAAAAGTGAGATAAACTCTGAACCAGAATGATTAAAAAAAAAACAACGATTGAGCTAAGATCTAGCTACCTTTTCTGTAATACTCAACTGTAAATAAAAGTTAAAATAGGAAGCAAATCACAGTCAATCGCAGAATAGATACCCTACAAATACAATGCAATGAATACAGAATTGGAACTGTTAGAACTCTGGCCAAATTTCTCAGAAACTTTGCGTGAATAACTTATGTGCTCTGAAAGCCAAAACACTGTTTTGTTTTTCCAAAATTCTTCTGTTTGCAAAAACGCCCTATAAATATTCCGGAGGCAGACCGGATTTCTGCATAGCAAATTCATGACTGGCAATTGACTTGCTTTTCCTAGCTAATTACCAAGCATCTTACTCCCCAGCCCTCCTTCCCCCCCCCCGGCCAGTATCCTGCAGAGAGGCACACGGGAACGAAGACGGCGGACCTAACTCTCAAGGTGTACATCGAGACATCTTCCATCCCGTATTAAGAGATACCACACTAGCAGCAAAATGAAATTACTCTGATGTACTTCTGTTAGTACTTTCCTGCCTCTTACAAAACTCAAAGACCGCAGGAAATAAGATAAGGAGGTTATCCACAGCTTTCCTCTCTTAGAATTACATCAGCTGCTTGCGACGAGTCATCAAGCAGACGCTTTCCCGCCCCGCAGCAAAAGTACGTGAAGACAGCTGTCTGTGTGGCATGCACAGTACGAGGGGGGCGAGTACTTTTTATCCGAGCGCCGGGGAGCTAAAACCAGCGCGGCGGGCATGACAACATGTACTTTCAGACCACAAATCCCTCCACAAGCTCTGTCCTGGTTCCCTTCCTCCTCTTCAAATACACTGGCTGGGTCCCTGGATCCTCAGCTCAAGGGAAAAGGGACATCCATACTCAACACATACTTATGCACACCATTAAGAAAAGAAAGACGTAGGAATGCTCTTTAGGCCAAGACAATGCGGGAGGATATGCAAACAGCGCTCACACGCATATACAGGGAGATCACCGCCCCCAGCTTCGGCTGAGGAAGGGCAGCGACAACCCCCCGCTCCGGGCAATGCACAGGGCCGGGGTACGAGCAGCCCCGCGGGTGCCCAAGCGACGCGAGATCACCAGAGCCGGCGGAAGACCGCCCCCGCCTGCGCCTCGCCGCCCCCGCGCCCCCCGGGACCGCGCAGCCATCCCGGCTACCGGCGGGGCTCCACCACCCGCGCACGNNCCCGGCCCTGCCCCGGGCCCCCGCCCCCCCCGCCGGTTCCGCGCGAACACTTCCTGCCCACGCCCAGGGAGCCTCCAGCGCGCACACACCCCTCCGCGACGATGGTTCCTGCCCGGCCCCGGCATTCCCCCCTCCCGGGCCCCGGGAGGATGGTTCCTGCCCAGGCCCATCATCTCCGGCCCTTCCCAACAGTCCCCTCCCTCCCCTCCGCGAAAATACTCGGCCCACAAATATGGCGGCTGACAAAACAGCTCGAGCGGCGCCCTCCC
>VXBZ01008223.1:83209-129083 GCA_013399135.1 Heliornis fulica
CCCCAGAACGTGGGGCACAAGGCGGGCAGGCTTTTGCTGGTGGCTTCGGTCGCGGCGTAAACACGGCACCTCTTCCTGTGCGAGGTGAAGTTCCCAGGCCCGTTCCTCTTGGGTAGAGCCTCTTGAGAGGTGCATATGGACAAGGAAAACCTGCAGAATTTAACTTTCGTTTACTGGTTCTCCCGCTTTCTACTCGGATAGCTCAGCTTAAAAATGTCTCTTGTAACTTTGTAGGTGTACACTGAGGCAGCTGCTGATGGGAGGCACGCCGGGTGTGTTGTAATGCTTTACTGGATTTTGGAGGCTGATACACTTAAGATTGTCTGCTGCACATAGAGGCTGCTAGAACTGTAAAGAACCTCTTAGTGCAATGAAAGGTAGAAAGTGTCTTTTGCATTAACGGTGGCCCTAGTTATCATTGCTAAGTTTAGTAGTGTTTGGCTTTGCAGTGTAGACAAAAAAAGTCTTCTTTCCCTAATCCTTCCTCTCTGTTGTGCGTTAGAAGTGGTCGTGTTTTGTTCTGAGGGGTATCTTTGAGAGATTTCAATATGTCATACTATGCCTGTAATGCCAAGCAGAGAAAGCCCCCATAACATAAACGTACTTCTCAGGCTTTCTTTATGTGTTGTCTTTATAGTCTACTGTGTATATGCATGTGTTTAGCTTTTCAACAGATTGTTCACAGTCCTTCTAAAGGTTATCTTCAGTAATGCAACGCTTCACTTAAAGTGCAGGCATGCACCCTTGGAAGGATGTTTGTGGAGTACATACCAGGGGCTGTGAAGTCTGGAATTATCAATTACCTCCAAGATACCAAACTGCTACTAGAAAGCCTATATTGGTACAAATAGTGCATTATAAAGCAGGTGCATTATACTTACTATGGTAAAAAAAATCTGAAATGTCTTCATCTTGAATTAAAAGCACTAGGCTTTTTTTTTTTTTTGTGGAGTTGTAGAATGAGTGCTGTCTCATTAGTTAGAAGACTAATAGGCAAGGTGCTGAAAGTTTTTTTTTTTTTTACGGTTGGATGTCTGTCAACTTACAGCATTGCTAGCATCTTCCAACTTTAGCAGATATCAAAGAATTTATTCCATGGAAGTTCTTCAGAGCAGACAAACACAAGAATTGATTGAGAATAAAGTGAAAGTAAAATGAAACATCTAAACTAAGCATCTCTGGAAAAGTTTTCTAAGCATTTGTACTTTGGAATAACCTTACTGCTTTCCCTGTTGCTCTGTATAAAGCAAAATTGTGATAGGCTTCAATGACAGTGTGAAAGGCAAAGTATATAATATTGGAAGGCTAGACAGGTGATGAGCTTAGAGTGATGCTTACTGTCTTTCTGTTCCCTTGTCTGGTACGGCCTCTGTTGCTCTGTTTGGGGTTTCTACCTATTCTGGCTTATTTGAAACCTAGACTGCAAATGTCCTGAGCAAGAATTGTGTTTGCAGAACGGCTAGTGTCATGAGGTCATGGGTGGTTAGTGCAGAGGGAGCTCTACTTTGGTACACATAATACATCACTAAGGCTTATAAAAGGTCCTTTGGAAATGCAGGAGGGCAACTTAGTTTCACACTTATTTAAAATTGTCTATCCATGCAAAGTAGAATATCCTCCTGTCAAAGAATCTTAAGAACCAGGGTCTACAGAAGAAAGTCTCTTAGTTGGTAGGGAATAGCTGCTGGTTTATGTGGCCTTTGAGACCATTGTATTTTTCTTTCCTCCCCTTTTTCTTGGAATTTGTTGTCTGTTGACTTTTAGAAACCTAAATACAATAACTAGACTAGTTACTAAGTAGTAACTTAGAGATTTTTTTTTTGTTTTGTTCTGTCTCCAAGAAAGCTTGAATAAAGGAATGCAAATGATGTATCTCGCAACATCTTGCTGCATTTTACAACTAGTCACAGTGGAGACTGTATGTATGAAAGGATTTAGTAAATCTTGTCTTTTGAGGATTTCTTTTAATTTTTAGGAGTTTTCATCTTCAAAACGAGCTTATTGTGCTGTGGGGTTGCTGCTGTAATTACAATTAAAAGAATCGTCTTTATGCAAGTAGGTCTGATAGGTTTGGATAGAAAACAGCATTACATATAGTTTTTTGGGGATTTTGCACAATAGTGTTTAACTCAACATGCCTGGTTTTCTGTTTGTTTTGGGGTTTGTTGTTTTTGGTTTTTTTTTTAAGTAGGGGCAATCTAGATAATTTACTAGTATTGACATGAATTAATGTAATTAATATTATCTGTTCTAGTGTAAACTTTCAAAACAGGCTTCACCAAAAAATGTTCTCTTGTGTGGAAGACGTGTATTGTTTTGTGCAAAACTTCTTTTTTTTTTTTTTAATTTTCTATCAGCATCATGAATATCTGTCAATTCACAACTATGGGATTGTTTGATTTCAACCAATTAGTGAAGAAATTATGTTGCTTCTGTGGCCCAAAAGATAGCTTTCAAGTGAAAAGTGAGTTTTAAAGTGCCCACAACAAGAACAACTAAAGCTTTTATTGTTGAGTTCACTCCAACTCCTCCCAGAGTGGAGGGGCTTTAGATTCTAAATTAGTGTGATGCGGGGTTGTTTTTTTTTTTTTTTTTGGGGTTGTGTGTTGGTTTGAGTTTGGTTCTTATTGTTTTGTTTGGTTTGTGTTAGTTTTTGTTTATAAGGCAGAGCATAATATGATGGTCTGTTAAAGCAACAGCAGGGAAATAGCTTGAATGTTTTTTAAGGTCCTTATTTTCATTCAAGAGTGATGATTCTGAAAAAAAACTGTTCACCTTTTATATTGAAAAGTGAAGTATCAGTCTTCCTTATAACCTGTGGTTGTGGGTTTGTTGGTGTGGGGTTTTTTTTTTTGTGGATCTAGACATAAGAGATATTACAGTATTACTATAATTTTTATTTAAACTTGCAGTTTGTGTGCTTGGTTTTACCAGTGCTGCAGACTCCCCTCCCTTCCATTTCTCATCTCTTTCCCTTCCCCCTTTGCTTTGTAATGACATGTTGGACAATCTCTGTTTACAGGTTTGAAGGGTTACTAGTTCACTGTTACAGCTCTCTAAAAGCTTGTTAAATTTTTTTTTGTTTGGTTGTTTGTTTTTAGTTGAGTCTGCTAGTTTACATACAGTAGCATCCTACAGATATGTTTTGTATACATACATATACGTATCTTGCAGTGTAAAAATAAATTTTTGCACTGACTGCTCAGATTTTTCTGTACATTTAGCACAAAAGTCAGTTTGAGATTTCAGTAGTCAGTAACTTGAAAATTATGAGTGAGAATAGGCTTTAACAGCCATGACATATTTTAGCAATACTCTTCTGCAGTTCTGTACAAAATGTGTGGAAAAGGTATTTAAAATTAATAACGTTTGTCACATGTGACAATGTTCAAGGAATTTGCACTAGTCTTGCCCCAAGTAGGTTAATTTAATTAGTGTTTCAATCACTGCACTCCTTACCTGTTGCTGTAATTCTGTATGCTGTTTTATGAATAGCTATTTGACTCTAAAGAAAATCAGCTCAGATACAGCTAAAATTACTTTCTTTTCTGTTCTCACTAAAATAAAAAGTCAAGAAAACCCAGGCATTAATTTGAATGGAATGAAATGTTTGGCCTGGCTTTGAACTATTTTATAATCATCTTTAACAAATGAAAGAACAGGAAAAATGGGAATGGAAAGGTTGCTGGGTTTTGGTACTGTGTTTTTAGTGACATCGGGGAGGATAAAGATGCATTATTTGCCTGTAGTCTTATGGCTCTGGTACTTGCAAGGAATGTGGGAGAGCCAGGTTCCCTTCCCCCCTTTGCCTGAGGAGCTGAATCCAGGTCTCCTCAGAGTTCCCTAACTGCTGAGCACCCCGCATGGGTGGGTCTCTGTCTCCTCGGCTGACATCTTTCTCCCTCTATGCATTATTTAAATGTTCACTGTAGCAGGGACAGCTGAAGTGTCTTATCTTAACATTTAAATTAGCCAGCTGCACAGCTCTGAGGATGTTTTCACTTGCTTAAAGAGGGAGTACAGAAGTATTTTAAAATGAAAAATGTCGGTAAGAGATGTTACATATAATTCATTCCATAATGCACAGTAAGCTAGCAATCAGGACTTTCCACGTTCCCCTTCTCAAGGGAAAATAAAAAAACAAAACAAACTGTGTGTATGTGTATATGTATCTATACCGAGTGCTGCCTAGTAAGTGAGCAGTAGTGACTGGTGTGGAGAATGCTTTGCTGATTTAACCCCTGTTGATGCTTGATCCGTATGAAGTTTAGAAGAGAGGACAAAGCACCATCCTGATCGCTAAGCATTGCGTAGCAGGTTCTGCCTTCAGATTTGGAGTCCGGGTTTACTTTCTGGATTTTATGGGATGGCAAAAAGATTTCTTGTTTGTTAGCTTGTTTATTTTAGTGTACTGGGGCAGTGAAACAGCTGAGACCTCTGGAAATGACCCTCGTGTCTGTATAATGACCAGTGGGGCTGAAGTTGCAAAATTAAAAAAATACAGCCTTTGATAAACTATTTTGGTCTGGTTTGTTGCCAAGTCAAAATATCTGGCTTAACATGCTCCACTTGCAGTTATCTGTTCTCATACAGGGGAATGATAATCTTGTGTTGATCCCATGATATTGCATGTTGATTAATACACATGCTAGGTGCAGTATGTAAACGTTGTGATTAGTTTGTGAGGAGAAGGTGTAACATTGCCAGATGAAGCCTATAGTGCACTGAAAGGTGTCAGCAGGCTTCTTTGAAACCTTGCATGTGGTGTAGACTTGGTTTCATTGATCATGAGATGTAGTCACCCCTAAGCATAAAAAGATTTACTTTAAAATCTTCTTTGTACTCATCAGGCAGAAGGATGTTATTTATTTGCTTTGGAGCTCCAGAGTTGAAAATGTCTAATTTTTCTTGACAGGGGCTAGGGCTTTTGAAAAAAGGCAAAAGCCAGTCACATAGGTCTAACTCCTGGAGCTGTCACCTGAAGCCATAACTTGCCACTGTGACAGCTAACATGACTAAAAAAGAGTAATATTAAAAGGAAATTACTTTCTTTTCTTCTCCTTAGATACAACCATCATTAAGTTTTGAGTAGCTCAAATGAAGCCGCCTGTATGCAGTGGGACAGATGTGTAAGTTTTTGTTTTTCTCAATAAACCAGTGGGCAGCTTGTTTGTTTCGTATTTTATGTCATTGTTGTTACTAATTTAGAGTAATGCAATGGATAAAGGTAACAAATAATTGTATGCCTGTGTGTTGACTTGAATGGAGCTTAATAATTTATCAGGAGGTTTGTATGAATGCATGAGACTTATAAATAAAGTTTGGAAGCCCAGATATCTTGCAGAGTTACAGTAACTAGTTTGATTTGTGGGGGATATCTTGGTTTGTGTAACATCTGGTGTATATACAACCTTACTGTAGAGCGCTATCTCTTGAAAAGGAGGGAGTAACTTACATGTTACATTCATCCTATACTGAAATTATACTCATTCAGATTTCCATATACTCATTGATAAAATAAATTTTATTAGTATTTTAAAGGGGTTTTGTTTGAAACATTTATATATATATTCAGTTTGAGCTGTCATAGTCAGAAATGTCAGGCTTCTGAAAAATCTGTATAAGGTGCAATAGAAAAATTTGTTTACGTGTAGATCAACAATAAATGTTATTCTTGTGTAGTGTTTTAGAGCTCTTTGTTTATTCCCTCCCCTGCTGCATGTGTGTCCTCTGTCCCCCCTCCCCATTTTCAGCTTTTGGAAGGCCCTATATTACTGATTGCCATGCAAGTTAACAGATTGACAGAATGTTTAAAATAAATAGAATGTTGAGCTAGGAAGTCGTGGTGAAGTTATAGAGTCATAGGATAGTTGGCATTAGAAAGGACCTTTAAAGGTCATCAGGTCCCACAGTTGAGGGACATCAGGGTCATCTAGTCCAACAAAAGCAGAGACTTCTTCAACTAGATCAGGTTTCTCAGAGCTCCGTACAACCTGACCTGATGTAGATGCTCCATTTCTGGAAACTACCTCTCTGTGCAACCTATTCCAGTGTTTCAACACCCTCACTGTAAAAAAAATTTCTTCCTTGCTTCTAGTCTGAATCTACCCTTCTTCAGTTCAAAATCATTATGCCTTATCCTGTTTCAACAAGCCCTATTAAAAAGTCTGTCTCTGTTTTTCTTAGAAGCCCCCTTTAAGTACTGAAAGGCTACAGTAAGATCTCCCTGGAGTCGTCTCTCTTTTGGGTTGAACAACTACAACTCTCTCAGCCTTTCCTCAGAAGACTCTGGCTTCCATAGGAAAAGAAAATAAAAACAGGATTCAGATTAATTTATGGAATTAAAGTTTTCCTAGGTGATACCTGCAGAAGGCATGGGAGATTGTGGTACATACTGAATCTGCTTGTGAATTGTTGTTCATCAGAGTCTAATGAAAAATGAACTGCTGGCGCTTTCCAAGTCTGTAGTGTAGCCAAAGTGCAGGCAAGAGTTGTTGTTCACAGCAGCCTTTTGAGTCGGCTCTAGACCATTGTAGAGAAACCTGATAAAAGGGGCAGTGTTGCTTTTACCAGAATTTAAAGAAGTTCATTCTGGTGTACTTAATACTGAGGTCTAAGATACTCATCTCTGCGTCACTGCATGCTTTGCACCATTTAATTGCATTATGTCAAGCACTATAGCATTTTATAGTTCTACCTAAAGTGTCTTTCTAATGTAGCTCTTGAGGTTAAAAGCCTCCAATGAAAATATCCACTTCAGTACTACTTGTCTACTGAAAATGAGTATTGTGTCTTAGTGTCTTCAAGAACTATTTATTGAATTATAATCACGGGTGAAAAAAAAACATTAACTGCAAGTTCTGATAGACAATTTCTTTAAAAGTAACCACTTACAGATTTTACTAAATGATAATATGGGTTCTAACATAAAAGTGTATAGGTTTTATTAGCTGATTTTTATTTTTGTATTCATGATGTTCCTTGAAATTCTGGTTGCAAGGACTCAAATAGAGTTTAGATAACTTCGGTCAGCCTAAGAAGTGCAGTTATAGAATATATTTTGAGTACTCGTGACAATTTTTTTTCATTAACTCCTTTGGTTTATAATTGGTTTTAGATGTTTATTTCAGGGAAATAAGAAATGTGAGGAATATATCAAATACTACTTTTTGCTCAGTAAGTTTCCTTCATGGTGGTAGCTGAAGACTGACTTTGTTTTTCTTCTGTGTTTCATTATGCAGTATGTGATGTATTTGCCAGTACAGATTGCACCATGCAGCATATTATAAACAAGTTATTGCATACTACCTTCTGGAGTTGAGTAGTGCAGCCCAGAGAATCAGCATTTTGCAAATGTTCCTTCTGTGCCCAATGCTTTCTTCATTTGTGATTAAGCTTTCTGATGTTAAAATTCAAAATTACTGGAGCATAGGAGGTTCCATGTGAACATAAGGAAAAACTATGTCACTGTGAGGATGACAGATCACTGGGACAGGCTGCTCAGAGAGGTTGTGGAGTCTCCTTCTCTGGAGACGTTCAAGACCAATCTGGACATGTTCCTGTGTGATTTAATCTAGGGCAGGGGGGTGGACTAGATGATCTTTTGAGGTCCCTTCCAACTCATAACATTATGTGAAGATGACACTCTTTGTAGAAATGGTACTTAAGAATCTTCTGAGAACAGAGGGGCATATTCTGCTGTTCATATAATTTTATCTATTAAAATTTTAAGTTTTGATAGGCCAGGATTATTACAAGTCTACATCCTTTTAGCATCCAGTGTACAGCAGTCTTCCAGTGCATATACTTTCCAGTAGCTTTTAAGTATGGTTTAGATTATTTAAGAAAATCTTCCTCCTTATTAAAGGGATTTAGTAGTGCGAGAAGTGCCATGAGGAGGTGGAAAAGAGCAGGGTGAAAACTGCTTTCTGTTTATAACTCTTACCCAACTAACTGCTTCGAACTCTTGACAGTTTTTCTTTTATAAGACTGCAAATCCGTGCTAAATTGTTATGTAGATAATGGCAATTGTACTATGTTTTCTCTTTTTACTGTGTGGTACCCCTTCTTTATTAAAGATAAGAACCAAATATGCTAATAGCTGTGGAAGCATATTTACAGATGGGGAAAAAAAGCAACCAGAAGACAAGCAGTGTAATACTCACTGTGTGAGAGGTTTTTGCTTGTTGCCCGAGTTAACAGCTGCTGAAATAGTGGGTCAGCTTTCAGAGAGCCACACAGTGTGCAGACCATGCTGCCGGCAGCATTTTTACATTCAGTGCTGGGCAGCGGGAGGAGTTGAGGTTCCCTTTTCCTTTCCTAGTCACTTCAAGTTGTCTTCTGTGGCTTACTGCATGGTGGGAGACCGTAACCCATTTATGACAGGAAATACAACGATGCTTGTGAAGAACAGGGAGCTTCCCAATCCTTTCCCTTTCTTTCAATGTTTTTATTTCCCTTCTCTATACCTCTACCTAAAATATTAGGTTTATTAAATTATTATAGCTTCTGTATAACAATAGTAATCAAGCAAATAGGAACTGCAAGGGCTAACATTTTCTTTACCTGCTCTTGTACTTAAAATGTCTTGGATCCTGCTTGAATAAAACACATGTGTAACCTTGTTCTTTAAAACTTACTTAAATTACAGGTTGTGTTACATGAATTAAGGCTCATGAACTGCACTGGTTAGAGTAAGTACTACAAATAGTGTTATTCTCCATTACAGAATCTTGTATTTTGCGTTAGCTCCTCAAGCAAAACCTTATTTGCTGAAAGTAAAATCTGTGTCTATGGCAGTAGGATGGTCCTCCTATAAACCATTTCATTTGGGAGAAGAAGACCGAGCTGTTTGTTTGCCAGGGACAGGAGTGTCTCTTTGGATTTCCTGCTAACGCTCGGTGTGATGCTAGTGGAAACAATGTCAGCTTTCCTGGCTTGGTTGTCTGTGTCAGCTGGCACTGTGCTTCAGTCTCACCTTGCTTTGAAGAAGGCAAAGAGAGTAAGTCCCTAAAAGAGATTAAAAGACTCCCTTGTCTTGGGGGGCTTCAGGCTAGCTGGCAAGTGAATAGCGAGATGTGTACACGTGTTTCTCACCCTCATTTTATGAAGAAGAATGATTGCTTTTAGAGGGACAGAGTTGAAGTTGCTGTTTTTTAAACTGAGATACCAGTTGAAAATGTCAGATGCTACCAATAAACACAATTTACGTAGAAAATACTGGATGACAAAAAATAGTTGATGGGCATAAAATTTCATGCCTGTCATGGGCATGATCTGTTATGCCTGTATGTGATACGGAATCACGGCTCTAAAGTTATGAACTTTATAAAAATATCTTGGATAGTATTATGAATATTATTTTCTGGTATATTTAGTAAAGGGATAGTCCTTCCTTGCTTCAAGTAAAATCTAGATGTATTTTTTCAAATTATTACATGAAAAAGAGAGATACCTGGTACAGAGGAGAAACACACAGATTTATTTGGAGAATCATTTAAAATTGAGAGTATCTTCTGACTTGCAATAAAGTTTTTCATAAAAAAATGATTAAGTTTAGCTGTAAAAAAAAAAAAAAAAAAATTCCCTACCAAGTATTTGAACTACTCATTATCATCTTGAAAATAGTTTTGTCCTTTTGGAAACTATGAATCTTTCTAACCTGCCTATATGTGCACAAGCGTTCCAGGATACAAACATACAAACATTGTACTATGTCATATTACACATATGTGAATATAATACATGTAAATAATGGAAAATCCATAGCATAAATGAACCTATCCAAGGGCATGTAACTAACTGGCATCATTATGAACACAAATTGGACTAATGAGTAGCTATGAAGGGTTTTAAAACAACTCTTCAGACTTGACCTCGTTAGTATCAAAATAGATACCAATATATGATAGTTTTAGCAGGTCAACAGGTACCATTCAATATTTTATTTTAGAAAAATAGCTCAAACAGGTTAGTAGAATAACCTCTAAAGAAACTTGTTTACATTTTGTGAAGCTTTATCAGTTATACTTACATGGATGCTTTCAGCAGGAGTTCCAGGAAGACTTAGTGTACACAGGACATGGTGTGCCTCTCCTACCTGCCTTTTCATTCATGTCATCCTGTCTATTCAACTTTGTAACTCACAGCCTTCTCCTTACAGGTGTCTCATCTTTAAATGTTTGAAACCATCCTTAAAGTGAATTTAAGGATAGATCTAAATTATTATTTTTTTTAAGTGTATGTTTTCTAGTAAATTGCAAGTTAGGAAGCTGAACTAGTCTGGAGAATAATCTCTGTCCTAATGATATATTTATTTTGTTCAGTTGTGGATTGGAGAGGAGGGTGTAGTGGTCTAGGCAGAAGAATTGATCACTTTGGGGAAAAGAAGTGTAGGAGCTTTGCTTTGAATTTTCTGACACTTTTTCTGAAAGCATGCTGCTGTTCTTTAGCAACATGGAGTAAATGTTTTGTTTGTCATTCTTTCCAAACGTGTCTGGTGTTGCTGTGTGTTTTGTTGTGTGTTGTTTCTTGTTCCATGTTAATACTTATGCCTCTTCCCTATACTGTTCTTATTGTTTTCTTTTACACTTATGCAACATTTGTTCACCTCCCCATAGCCTCAAATTGTGCTGCTAGAGATACTAAAAGCAGCTCTCATGTCCTGCAGTAAAAATGTTGTAAACAAAACAATACGTGCTTCAGCTGTTTGAAACAAAACATTTTTTCCGAAGAAAACCACATTATCTTTTAACATTAAGAATTGCTCCATCTTATTAGCACATCACAGAGTTTCATATTTGTGTGTCAAAAATGCAAATGATAAAAACAACAATAAGAGTATAATCTAACCTTAGTTTGGAGCAACACTGAAATGATCTGAAAGACTTAAGAATATCCTGCTTAAAATTTTAATTAAAATATTGTTAAACATCACTGCTTTAACAAATGACAAACAGATGTGACATTTAGTAGATGTGAACAGTAGCATAAAAATGTATCCTGCAAGTATTCCTTTAGTAGTGTCATCAGATAGCAAGAAAGCACTCTTCAGTGCTTAAGAGGCAGATTTTATGAGCAATCTCTTTGTGATAGCTGGGACAGAAATTATGAATATATGTATACAACCTGCTTTTCTTTTTCCCCCTCCTCCTCACTTACAGGGTGCTTCTGTGGGAAGTCAGCAAAGGGCATGTGAAGAAAGATAGCCTCATTTGAGATCTGATGGTATTTTTAGTACACTAAGGAAGAAAAAAAAAAGCAACAAAGTCTTATCAATGCTTGTAGGTGTGAATAATGTTCCTATTTATGGCAGTATATAAAATATGTAGTGATAAATGCAACAGTGATATTTATTTATATATATAAAACTTGGGAGTGACTTTTTTAGTTGAAGTGTTTGGGTTTCTTGTTTTAGTTTTGAATATTTTTTAAATTATTTCTAAGACAAATGCTATTCAAAATCATGTGGAAAGGAGACTTCTGCATTATGGGCTTTATAGTGTTTAACAGTGCTGCTTAAACCTAGGTGGCAGAAGACAGTGCTTCAAATAGTAGTATGCTTAACAAATTGTCAAACTATGAACTATGATTTCTCCAGAAGTAAGTTTGAGTTTTGACTCCCTACTCTGTATCAGGCACCGTTTTATTCTTAAACCTTCTGAGCAGTCAACTCAGTGTTACTGAGGTGTGGTGAAACATTTGGGTATTGAGAATATTTAGCAAATCTGTATGGGCAGCAAACAAGGATGCAAGAACTAAATGTCAGCCAGGTGTGAATAATATGCATGCTAACACAAGCATCTTTATATCAGACTGCAGAAGTAATGGGTTTGAAATGTTTAATATTGGGGGGAAAAAAATCTCAATCATTTGAAGAATTTTCTGGTTGAAGATATGCTGGTGTAAGAAATGAATTAAGAACCAAGCTGTCTTCAAAAAAACCCCATAAATTCTGAAAAAGAAATCTCCAATTCTGCATTGTGTCTCTTTCAGAGTATTTTTTTAAAATAGTGCTAAGCTGGAAATCATACGATTTCTCTTAATTTTTTTTCCATTGTCATTAATTATTTTGATTTCTTTTACACATGGTGTAAAAAACGCAAACGTGTACACATGGCTCTGGTAATAGCCAGTATAGTGTTGTTCTGGCAGAGCTGTGGGGCACACTGTCTTCCATACACCTGGATTTAGGGTTTCAGATGGAGATACTTGTACAAAGTTGGAACTTTCTGGTTCTTGAGTATTTCCTGAGGTTTTGGGGAATATCCGAAAATCGATCAATTCAGACAATCCTGTAGACTTTTTGATGGTTATATCTGCAAGAGGAGCAAATAGATGTGCAAAATAAACCCTCTTTTAAAAGAACAAGAGGATAAGTTTGATGAGTTTGTGTGTGTGCAATATTAGGTGTTTCCATGTGCTGGTTAGATTTTAACTTGCTTCTGTCCCTTTAGCAAGAGTCTAAAACTGTTACTTCTAAGCTGTGCTGCTGATTGTAATCTTCCTTCATTGTTAATTTAGTGGTGGTGGTGAAAATAGAAGAGTCTAGACACTGCTAAACCGAAATAATGTAGCAGTTCTGCTTAATTAAAATACTGCTTTACTGCTTAATATAAAATAATCTGTGTTCACAGTAAAATGATTTCATGTTTTGGGGGACAGGAGGGGTAGGAAGATTGCATTAGGCTTGGTTTTTTGACTTTTCAGTCTCTACTTAAGATGAATTCCTGAATTTGTAATTAGGATTGAGTACCCAGAGTCTAATGATGATAGTTATGGGTATAATACTTCTCTCTCTACACCTTGTTTTGGTTTTGGGGTTTTTTTCCTGTCTGGGATGACTGATTTAGGGCACCACTTTATACCAAGCACTGAGTTTTTCAGCAATGTGAAGAGACATGAAAGATTTTTATGCTTGGAAAAATTGGAGGGCTCTGTCCTGACAGAGTAGCGTATGAGCACACTGGGGGGCTCGCATATCTTTATAGGAGGGCTCTCATTCTTACTGCCTTGTCTCCCAAGCCTCTGAGCATGTACCTTTGTCCCACTGCTTTTCAGAGGATGCTTTAATGTCATTCCTTGTGTATTGCTCTTATTGTTATTTTCTCTTGGTAATGTTTCCTGGTTTTGCTTCCCCTCAGAAACGAGGGAGTTGAGGGCATCAGTTGCCTTGTCAGGATGCTGCCACGTTTCTTCCAGCAGTCACAGCATCCTCTGGAGCTACCTAGCACTTGGCCCACAGCTTGTTAGAGCTCCTATTTGTGGCATCCTGCTTGGCTGGCCTCACATTTATGAAATGCTCCAACCTTGGGGGAAATAACACACACCCCACACACTCCTCCCTTTGTTTTAAATTATTTTTTTAAATGTATGTTTGGCTAAGCACAAAGATGCCTATAAACATAAACTCTTCCATACATTTTCATTTCATAAAAATGTCTAATATACTTTTCCTGCTTAATATAAAATAGCTCTGATATTTTACAAATGCAGTTCTGTTTCAGTATTTGGTTAGGGTAAAGACCGTTCTTGTCTACAATGAGCAATGTACAGTATTACTGGTGCTGTTTCTCCACTGTACTATTCTGTGTCCAGATGAAGCATTTGAAGTCACAGATGTGAGAGGTTATTTTGCAAGTTGGAGAGAATACCTCTGTGAAACAACAAGTTTTCAGTTAATGCAAGATCTGCCTTTCAGATGTCTGGAAAAGTAGTAAGGGTGGCTTTACTGTCCTCTCTTTTTTTCCTCTCCCAAAAGTCCCCCAGAAATTGTACCTCCCTTGAGGTCCACAAAATTTCTTTTACTAAGCTTGACCTTCTGTACTTTGATCCCAGTTGCAGCATTCCATCCACTGGCTCATGCTTGTACACCTCTGCAGATTACTGTGAGCTTCAGGGAGACCTGAGCATAGGACTCACCTTTCAGAGTGTGACTAACAGGCTAAATTTGCTGTCTCTTCTGATACCACACTTTAATCGCTCATTATCTTGCATAATTCTACAGTTCTTCATGGGTGAGCCAGTACTGTTACTTTGTCATAAGAATCTCTATAAAAAGAGTCACTATTCTTAGTTTTCCTTCAAGGGATTTGCAATTTTGAAAAGCAGTAAGGTTCATCTAGGGTATCTATATAGAAAACATTCTGCTTGTTATAGGTTACTGAAAGTGCATTTTAGTTTCAGGTTTTGGGGTTGGACAGGTTTTTTTTTTTTGGTCCTCTGTTGTTGGTGGTGTTTTTTAAGAAAATATTCCTTAATTAGTATAGTACCTGCCACTGAAATGGAAGTGAAAAATAATTTGTTAAAATATCGCTTTATTACATATATTGCTTCCTTTTAGGGACTTCCTCTTTGCTTTATATTCTAATGATACCAAAAATTAGCCCTACTCATTCTAAAACTTTGCACATCTATTTGTGTGGTTATTTTATTGTGGTTTTATGTACCTCCTACAGGTTTGTTTTTGTTTTTGTTTTTTTTTGCGAAGTAGTAAATCATTTTGCTTTCACTTTGTCTACACATTTTGCATTATTCTTGAAACAGCTACTGTTACATTTTACAGGTGTGGTTGCATTTACGCTATATATACTTGTATAATTTTTTTTGTATGTTTGTTAGTTTTAACGTACTTTCTTGAGAACATTATTTGCTGTGAGATTCTGTACTGTAGTAAAGTTCATGATTATTGCCTGACTACTCAACCTGAAATTGTTTAAAGCTTGCAGGGTACTATCTCCTTTACAAACAAATAATCTGCTGGTGTTTCAGTGTTCTTGCATACTTTCCATACTTCCCTGTATGTTACCCCCTTCTTTCAGCAGTGTTTTCTTCCCATTTTAGCAGTCCGCTGTGGCACTCTGGATCAGTGACATTCTCCTAATGTTTCTTGTCAACTACTGTGAGGTTTCAGTAATCCCATTTTGAATGAAAAATTTACAAAATGCTTCTGTAGCCTCTTACCGCAGCAAACCACTGGCTGTCTGCAGCCACTGGGTAGTACATTTGAGTAGGTAATTGTTCTCTAGTTCCATTTATTTTCTTTGAAGATTTTTGTTGCAAGGTGACTCTTAGTTGTCTTTGTTTCCCTGTTTGTCTGTATCTAAGGAGATTTCAAAGGCATAAATCACTTTAATTTTGAGCTCACTGCCTGTAGCCTTTTGTACATTTGAAAATATTCTTTGACTATCCTGTTTGTTTAGTAGTAGTCCTTAACATTGAGTAGTTTGTGCCCAAGGGTAAATAAACTGTAAAGGTGGTGATAAGCAAATTCGCGCTTTGTTCTAGGTTACTATAAAAGTTTAAAATGGGATGGAGTGTTTTGTTTGGTTTTAAACAGGATTGACACAGAATTGTCAGGGGAGAGGGAGGTGAAAAGCATATCTGTCTTTATAACTTTGAGCATTTTGGGGGCTGTATTCTAAAGAAAACGTGGTTTGCACCCTTGAGGGTGTTTTGAAGGTGGGGGAAGCTTGACTTAATTTTGCTCTGTGATACAGTAACACTCAAAGGAATAGAGAGTACTCTTAGATGTTTGAAAGAAAATGGGCCATGAAAAGTACATGCAAAATCTTCTAAGGGGCATCCAACTTGGGGGATTCCCCAGGAAGTGATCTAGTAGCCCTAACCACTCTTCTCTAAGAATCTCAGTTATTCTGCATTCCAGGAAGGCAGCAACAATACCTATAAAAATGCATACTAACCAGAGACCTGTAAGGGCCATGAAGGTGAAAAGATATAACTGATGTTTTATTGTCCTAAACTTGGTCATAAGTGCACTGAGAGTGTCACTGGTGACAGTATGTAAGCATTTTGTAACGCTGCTAGTAGCGTAACTCTCATAACAGCAATGAAAGTAATTTTATATTACAGATAAGCATATGCATGATCTACATATCTTCTCTATAAATGTTACATAAGCACAGGGAGTCCTATGTTTAATTGTACAAATAGGGGACAGAAAAACATGAATCAACAGTTGAAGTAGTAAAATCTACAAGCAAACCCAAAGAGCACAGAATAAGAAGTCCTGTGAGCCTTTCTGTCTTGTGATCCTAAGTCACAAAAGCTTTATGTATGTTCTTGCTTTTCCTGTTTGTCCTACTAGCTCCAAATTCATAGAATGGATCGAAATAAAGATGGGACAAAAAAGTCCTCTTGGATTAATTTCTAAAAGAAATCTTACATTCTTGTCCTACATGCATATGTATCCATATTGAGAATGTGTGTGATCACTAACTTGGGTTTCATTCAGTTTTGTACTGAGTGAAGTTTCTGCTCCCAGAGTTGTTCTCAGATCTGATTCCACAAACCTGTGGAAAGTACTGTGTTTGTATTTCTAGACAAGATTTAAATTTATCTTCAAGTTCTTTGTTAGACCTGATGTTCTTCATGCTCAGCTTATGCTCAACCCCCTTTTTTTTTTTTTTGTCTGAGAAAGACAAGAAAGGCAGAGCACAAATACTAAAACTTCTACAGAAAGAAAGCCAGGGTTATTGCCTTCATCTTTGCAAGTTCTGACTGCGCCGTGTCCTGTTTATTAAAGTCACGTTATAGAATCAAAGAATGTTTTGGGTTGGAAGGGACCTCAAAGATCTCTCTCTGATAGACCATATTGCCCAAAGCCCCATCCAACCTAGCCTTGAACACTGACAGAGAGGGGGGCAGCCACAACTTCTCTGGGAAATTGAATAATTTTTTTCTCCTAATGTCTGATCTAAATCTTCCCTCTAAATCTTCCCTCTTTCTGTTTAAAGCCATTACCCATTATCCTATCACAACACTCCCTTGTAAACAGTCCCTCTCCATCTTTCTGTAGGCCACTTCAGGTACTGTCAAGCTGCAGTAAGGTCTCCTTGGAGCCTTCTCCAAGCTGAAGCCCAACTCTCTCAGCCTGTCTTCATAGGAGAGGTGTTTCAGCCCTCTGATTGTCTTTGTTACCTCCTCTGGACTTGGCTTCAACAGCTCCATGTCCTTCTTAAGAAAATATCTGCAATAAGCTGAGTGCACCTCTTTTTCCCTGCCTATTCCCCTGTACCAGATAAGTTATTACTGCAGTAGCTTTCCAGAAGTTTGAAATCCACAGAAAATAAGTGTTTCTGATATCTTTTGTAAAGATACCTCAGAGAAATGCTAATTGAGAAAAGTGTACAAAGCTAATACGTTACTAGTCTTGATACAGGGGGAAATGACTGTGCCAGCACTCCCTAGACTTTTTTTACATGTCCTGTAACTGTGGCTAATTTCACTTTTTGTCTACTGAAATGCTTACTCTGTTTGAGTAACACATGGACATTGTGAGGCAAGTTTTTGTTTTGTTTTTTTTAAATAACTGATTCAAACTTGATTTGTCTTTAGCTGAGGAGAGTCCCATCAAATCCACTTTGCACAAATTGGAGTGTCTAGTATAGCTGCATGGTCAAAAGATGTTATTGTGAATAAAGGTACCAATCACTATATTAACACAAGAGAGTAAGTGAGAAAGGGTTTGGCAACATTTAGAATTCTGATAGAACTGCAGGAGAAAGGAAAAAAGAAGTGGCTGACAAACGGTTGGTAGGTTTGTATGGGCTGGGTGGGAGGCATCTGCTCTGCGAGCCTGTTGTTGCACTGTGATTTATTTGCAGCCATCCTTCAAAAACCATCTCTTTGTACTGGAATTGTCAGTGGGGGGAATCTTTACATGTGAGGAAGACAAGCTATCTTGGTGTAAATGGGCTTTCTAGTATAACTCATGGGTACATGAGGAGCCTGAGCTGGCAGTACTTCTCTAGGCACCAGCCTATGCAGCTTGTATGTGTCTGTTCCCTAGTGATGCTGTGCTTTTGGGGGACCGCGGTGTATATGTGGCATTTGCATGGCCTGGTTAGCCTAAACTAAGCATTTCAGTTTTCAGCTGTGAAACTCTAGAAGTAGCTTGTCTGGGAGTGTTGTGGCATGAATGTAACTATGGTCAGAGGAAGAGAGCTAAGTGTGACAACTCTGGACATCTTTGCAGGGTTTTCTTGTAGTGTTGCATTTTTACACACTGCTGTCAGCAATGAAAGGCTTGGATGTACAAAAGTGTAAGTTAACATTTGGTTTTAAGTACATATTTCTATGCTAACAAGATTAAATGCCTGCTTGTCTTTGCATATATATGTATAGACACCTATATAGTGTATATCTTTGTAGATATGTGTGTATGTATGATTATGCAGTGTTTTAATTCAGATGTAGGATGAGACATCAGTACATTCAAGCAAATACAGAAGTGATGCTTGGACTTGTAGCTGTTTTCAAAGCTGAACCAGAACTCTGTGTGGACATTTATTTGCACACAACAAATATGTTGAGTAAATGCTGTTTGGGGTTTTCTGTTTTCATTTTGGGGTTTTTTTGGGGTGTTTTTTTTTTTTTTCTTCAGTAGTATGCCGAATTTTTTTTCTCTCAATGGAAAAAAAATCAAACCAACAACATGCAGAATATTTAATGGATGTTCGCAGTTCACCTTTCCTGTAGCTATTTAAGTGTAGTTATTTGGACTTTTGTCTTCTGATTTATTTATTTATTTTTATTTCTAGATGATGCAAAAGAATCACAGTTTCCCAATCAAGATGAAGAGAATGGCTTCCCTCAACAAGAAAATCGAACATTCATGTTTTAGGATTATGTCTACAACATGAAGCATTTCACAGTAGCTGTCTCTGAGAACACTCATCTATGACCTGAAATGTCCTGATCCTGGGGGAAAAAAATTAGATTCCATAATTAAGTCTGTAATTTTTTAATGCATTTTTATGATTAATCTTATTTGCTTATGCACAACATGGATACAGAATTCATAAGCCAGAGATTATTTTAACTCATACACACATTTGTGTTTCTGGATCCAGTATACAAGATATAATTTTAATCAATTTTAAAATCATTAAAAAAAATATTTATTAATAAATGAAGACTTGGCAAGAAGATTTTGTCATCCGTGGACAAGAGTAGACTAGGATCCCCCAGAATGGATGGTAATTTTGTATTGAGTAAAATCAATAATTTAAAAGTAGAGCAAGAGGAAGACGGCATTAACTGTACTCTAGAAAGAATGGACATAAAGACAGAACAAGATTTCAAACATGTGGACAGTGGTGATGAACAGGAGGACAAGGAAAAGAACTTCATTACCAATAACCCTGGCAAATATTTGTCTACAGAAAATGAAGATGATTATGGATCTCTTTTTTCTCAGTATAGTAGTACGTTGTATGATGTAGCAATGGAAGCTGTGACACAAAGCCTCCTTTCTAGCAGAAACATAAGCTCCAGAAAAAAGTCACCTGCTTGGAACCATTTTTTTATATCTCCTAGAGATAGCACTAAAGCAATATGTATGTACTGTATGAAAGAGTTTAGTAGGGGTAAAAATGAAAAGGACCTAAGTACAAGTTGCCTCATGAGACATGTGAGAAGAGCTCATCCCACTGTACTAATTCAAGAAAACGGAAGTATGCCAGGTATATCCTCCTTTTCTTCGCCTACATTGTTACTGCAACCTCAGTCTGCAGATGTTGGAGATCTGAGTTCTATGTTATCCCCCTTAAAACTGGTCAAGAAGATGGCTTCTAAAATACCATCTCCAGATCAAATAATCGAGGAATCTGTTTCTATTGTTCCTTCCGTAGAAATATCGGATCTCTCAGTTTCTGAAAAGTGCAGCAAAGAAGAAGTCATGGTCGGGTCTTCTCCGCAGCTACCCAACAACCAGTATGATGACACTGTGGAGAATGTAGCAGAAAAATCAGTTGTAATTCCAAAGAACACGTCAGGCTCCAGAAGGAGATCTGCTGTCTGGAAACACTTTTATTTGTCGCCGCTAGATAATTCTAAGGCTGTTTGCATCCACTGCATGAATGAATTCAGTAGAGGAAAAAATGGAAAAGACCTGGGAACAAGTTGCTTAATAAGACACATGTGGAGAGCCCATCGTTCCATTGTCTTGCAGGAGAATGGGGGTGGTACCAGCATACCACCTCTCTATACCGCACCTCCAACTCTGTTGCCTTCTTTACTACCCTCAGATAGTGATTTGAATTCTATGTCGTCCTCTCCTGGAAAACTAATGAAAGAGTCAACTTCTGTTTCTTCTTCTCCAGACAGAATCTCTGAGGAGCTGCATACTAATCTCACTTCTGGAGATGCTTTAGTGGAAGACTCAATGCTGTCGTCTTCTGATGATATAGGTGAAGTCTCCTTTATTTCCTCTCCTGAAAAACAGTGCGAGGGACTAGGTCCACTAATATTTGAACCTACCGCTGTATTTCAGCAAAACAAAAGGATTATGAAAAGGCTTAAATCTGAAGTTTGGCACCACTTTTCGCTGTCACCTGCGGACAGTCTGAAAGCAGTGTGTAGATACTGCAGTTGTATGATAAGTCGTGGTAAGAAAGGAGATGTGGGCACAAGCTGCTTGATGAGACATCTGTATAGACGCCACCCTGATGTAATTGGAAACCAAAAGGGCTTTCTTGATATGAGTTTGGCAAATTCTCCTTACGCCACTTTAGCTTCTGCAGAATGTTCATCCTCAAAGTTGACTGATTTGCCTACAATGGTTACACATGATAATCAGATTATATTTCCTGTTAACAGTAAGAAGACCTCAAAGCTGTGGAATCACTTTTCAATTTGTTCTGCAGATTCAACAAAAGTAATATGTATGCATTGTGGACGTACAATAAGTAGGGGGAAAAAGCCAACAAACCTAGGCACAAGTTGCCTTCTAAGACATTTGCAGCGGTTTCATAACAATGTGTTGAAAACTGATGTCTCGGAGCCCGTTTTATCCTCATCTACGGATAATCACATGCCACTGAGCACAGAACTACTACGATCTTCAAACTTTGATGAAACCAATGACAAGTTTTGTGACTCTCACCCAGTTGCCAAAAAAATCACAAGTCTTGTAGCTGAAATGATTGCACTTGACCTTCAGCCATATTCTTTTGTAGACAACGTTGGCTTTAACAGGCTGCTTGAATACTTGCAACCTCAATATTCTTTACCTTCTTCATCTTACTTTTCTAGGACAGCAATTCCAGATATGTATGATAATGTAAAACAAATAATTATTTCACATCTTAAAGAAGCTGAAAGTGGAGTGATCCATTTTACGTCTGGAATATGGATGAGCAACCAAACACGAGAATACCTAACCTTGACAGCTCATTGGGTAACATTTGAGTCTTCATTTCGACCACAGTGTGAGGATTACCATTGCTCAGCTCTATTAAATGTGTCCCAGATTGATTGTGATTACAATGGTATCAGTATCCAAAAGCAGTTGGAGTACTGGTGGGAAACATGGATTACTTCCATTGGCCTTCAAATTGGGATTACTGTTACCGATAATCAGAGTATAGAGAAAACTTTAAATGAAGGTGATCATTCAAGTGTACAATGTTTTAGTCACACTGTTAATGTCATTGTAAATGAAGCTATTAAAAGCCAGAGAATGGTTCAGAATTTGCTTAGTATTGCAAGAAAGATCTGTGAACGCGTCCATCGGTCAGCAAAAGCAAAAGAGAAGTTGGCCGAGTTGCAAAAAGAGTACGAGTTGCCTCAGCATCAGCTAATACAAGATGTTCCCTCAAAGTGGAATACATCATTTCATATGCTTGAACGTCTTATCGAGCAGAAAAGAGCGATTGATGAAATGTCAATAGAGTGCAGCTTTCGGGAGCTAATTAGTTGTGATCAGTGGGAGGTCATGCAGTCAGTGTGTCATGCTCTCAAACCTTTTGAAGCTGCAAGTAGAGAGATGAGCACGCACATGTCTACTCTAAGCCAAGTGATTCCAATGATTCATATACTGAACAGGAAAATAGAAATGCTGTTTGAGGAAACAATGGGCATAGACACTATGCTGAAGTCTTTGAAAGAAGCTATGGTGAGTAGATTGTCCTCCACGCTTCATGATCCGAGGTACATTTTTGCTACGCTTCTGGATCCCCGGTATAAAACGTCCTTATTTACAGAAGAGGAGGCTGAACAATATAAACAAGACTTAATCAGGGAGCTGGAAATAATGAGTTCTACCTCAGATGATAAACCTGTTTCCAATGGATGTGATATAGATTCACCATCTACAAACTCATATGGGGAAGATAGTCTTTGGTCACTCATAGGTGACATGAAGAAAACAAAAGACCTGAAAGTGAGAGCAAAGTTACCAGAGGAAATGGTGCTTTCTTACTTGGAAGAAGAAGTGCTTGAGCATAACTGTGATCCTTTAACTTACTGGAATTTTAAGAAGTCATCTTGGCCAGTACTGTCAAAATTGGCTGTCAGGTTCTTGGGTTGTCCACCAAGCATTGTTCCTTCAGAGAGATTGTTCAGTACATCCAATGAAAGCAACAACTTTAGTCAGTCAAGGTTAATGGTTGAACATATTGAAAAGCTTATCTTTTTGAAAGTGAATCTTCCTTTAATATACTTCCAGTATTGAAACTAATGAACAAACAGCTAGATTAAATCTGTTGTTGCTCAGTGGATATTAACTATCTGTAACTTTGATTTTTAAATTGCTCCAATGGGGGCCATGTATGACATCTAATCAGTGACTTATTCCAAATTTTAGTTTCATTTTTTCAGCTTTCAATATGTCTACATGTGCCTTATTCATAGAACTTCAGGCCAGATATTGTATATATGTTTTTTAAAAGTTCACACTAGAGATAGCCTGTCTTGTCAAAATTATAAAAATTATGTAGGTTTTAATCCATAATTGTAAATGAACCTTAAAAGGCTCAGTTGTTTGTTTTAATAGAATGGCAAAAAAAAGAAAAAAAAAAGATGTAAACAGTTCTATTCTGTAGTTTTTTATTCAATTATTATGTAAAAAAAAAAAAAGAAAACCACAAAACCATAAACCAGGTACTGTATTTTAGTTGAACATTGCTTTAATTGCAACAGAACAGCTTTTGTAGTTGACAAAAGAAAGCTGTATATGAAAGATGGGGGTTCAGGCCTTCTTTTAATTGTGTGGTGTTTTTAACGTAAACCCTAAAGTACTCAAAAGATTAATAAGGGTTATCAAGGAAGATCTGTTTACAGGAGACTATTGACTTAGTACCTGTAAATAAATCTCAAATTTGAGGTGGTATGAAATGTCAGTTTTACAGCAATCGGTAGTAAAACTTCCCATTCTGGGTTCCTCTGTTCAGGTTTTACATTTTAGCTGAACTGCAGAAATACTCTGGGTATTTATAAAAGCTCTTTGGAAGTCTTATCAAAGTTTGTGAATCAATGCTTGTTATTTAATGCTGTGTACAAAAAAAGGTGAGAAACTTACCATGATGGCTGTAACGTCGCTCTAAAGTCTATTCTAATCTTTAGTGCATCAAAACTATAAGGTTCTGTATTGTAAAAATTGAGCCCTTACTCCTAATGTAATTTCAGTTGTGTAGAGCAGCCTGTCTTAAAGCTCCTAGTTCAGAAATAACCGATCTTCTGATTTTGAGTGATAGCCTTATGGATATGGTGCACTGCTTAGAATTTTATGTAGTAGGGTTGATTCTTAACTGTTGGTGTCCACCAGGCAAATGGGATCTAGAGCCCTCAAAACGTCAAATAAGATGGGGAAAAAGTAGCCAGCATTTTAATTTGAAAGGAATGTTCTCTTTTTCTTTTTTTTTGGTTTTTTTTTTCTTTTTTTTTTGTTTGTTTTTAAAATCTAGAAAGATTGATGATCTCATTTCAGTTTTCATTGAATACTTTTTGGGAAATAAGTCATCATTTGCCTATGACCTTTTAGAAAAGTGGTAGCTTTGTTAAAATACTGTACCTATGCCTAATCTAATTTTGCATTTACTATGTTTTAGTGTATTTATAAATGGTGAACTCAGTTTCTGAAATTAAACATTTTATTTGCAATTTTCTAGTGGTAGTCAACACTGCCTTTTATTTTCAGACAGATTTAAGAAAGCTATTGAATAAAAATTGATACAGTTGCAATCAAATATACCACAGAAGATGCAATGTGAAAATACTGTTTTTTCATTTAACTCTTTGAACTTAAGCCTGCATTTGGTTCTTTTCATTTCACTTGAGCTATTCAGCCTCAAGAAAATTTGTTGAATTTTTTCCCAGGTGGCTTTGGTTTCCACGTGATGTTTCCCTAAAACATTTTGCGGTTCCAGGTCTTTCAGTTGTTATACCATTAGTTATGTTTGCGTCTGTACTGTTTAAGTAAATTATTATATAGTGTACTTGGGAGAAACTAACATTGCATTCTGTCTCCAGTATTTTAACTTTCAATTCTATTGACAGTCAGCACTTCTTTGTTCTTCTAGTATTAAATGGGAACAGCACATGCTTTTTCTGCAGTAATGAAACAATTTGTTCTAGTTTATGTATAGTTCGAACTAGGTGAGTTTCAAGCAGCTTATTGGGAAACATGTTTAAATGGTTACTGGTTAATTATTATCTCCATTTACCCCCCTACGTTTTAACTGTGAATATAACCTTGACCTTTGTGAAGGAGATGTTTAATCTTCAGATCAGTAGAGGGGGACATAGAGGATGAAGAAACCTTTTTTTTTTTTGTTCTCTTTTCCTTTTCTTTAAATAAGAGCTATGGTTGTCATTCAAGGCTTGAATATAAATATGGCCTCTGTCTCAAAGCACTGCAGAGCCACAGCAGACCAGCAGAAATGCTGTGGCAGTGAAGAAGCTTACCTGAAAATTCCCCGAAAATTCCACTTCTTCGGTAACAAGCAGCTTGGCTCTCCGAAGGCTCCTATCTAACTCTCAGGTGAAAAGTTGAAGTGACAGTATTTTGTACCCCCACTTGTTTATATCTCATTCATATGGGTGCTTAATTGTATAATCATGCTTTTTGTTAAAATGCTTTCCCAAGAGCGTAGGAACTAGTCACTATTTCTGAAAGTAAAATATTACCAGTTAGTGTCATCTATTTTTTTTTTTTTGTACCTGCATTTTTTTAAGAGCTTAGTTCTTAAGACCACACTTCTTTCAGTATCAGGTAGACTAAGATTTAATAATTGGGTTAGGAATTTTTTAAGTTAATATATGGGCACAGCAGGCCTTAAAATAGAAACACATTGTTCTTACAAAATTTGGGGGGAAAAAAAAGAGACTGAAAGTACAAAGCTGCTGTAGGAGTTCTGGGAGCGTATTCAGTTCAGGCACTGCTGCCTTTGAGGAAGGAATGACTTCAGAAGGAGGGCTGTAAGCTTGCTTTGAAGTACTGAGGTAAGTTACTGAGTGGGAGAGGTTGGGGTTGAGTTTACTTTATGATTTTTAATATAAACTATTTTTGTTTGGTACATCTATTTTTCCAACCCTCCTCATCTTTGTAATGTATAGAAAACTCACTTATTTTACTATGCCCTCTTTCAGAAAGCACGAGCTGTTTTTTCATCAAGCTGCATTTGTGCTGGGACAATCCCTGCGGCAGGAGACGCTCCCTAGTGCATAGTGGTACAGTGAACCTGCCACAGTGATACCTGTTTAAGCAGCTAACTCCAGTACATTTACAGCTTCAGAAATTTATTTTCCTTCTTTGCATAAATACTGAAGTGTAGAGGGTTCTAAGGATGATGCTTTGTGTCTTTGTAAGAATCTTGCTGCCTTCACTTAGGAATAGGCAGGTGTAAAACATGATTACCTGCTGCAGCAGGAAATACTTTGTAGTACTGAAGGTAGGGAGGGGAAGAAGCACAGATCTGCAACAGCTTGTTCAAAGGACTCCAGTCTTGTGGGGGGTGTGCAATGGAAAGTATCAGCTGAGATCTGTAGTGTGCTCCAGATAATGCGATAATGCTCCCCCACCTTGCCCCATTCTAGGTGGGATTCCTCCCTACCCACCTAGTCAGAGTGAAGGGAACCTGCTGGACTGCAGAATCTGGCTGGCAAGTACTTACTGGGAGATTCTCCTTGCTCTCCTGAGGAGTAGCTTCAGATTTACAAAGATCTCAATCTAGAGCAGTTGAAATTCCAGCATAAGGATGTGATTGATTAAATGTACATACAAATTAACAAGCTCAAAGCTGATATTTACAGTTGTTGAGAGATCTGGCCCTTAAAGTAGAAATTCTTTTTTCCACTGTGCAGAGCTGAACATAACAATCTTGTATTTATGTATCTCCAAACACAGGAAAAAATAAACATGTAATTGGCTAGTAATACTTCCCAAATACAGATTATTTAGGTTTTATAAAACAAGCATTTTAGTCTTCCACAAATGTATTCATCCTTTGCTTTATTCTTAGCCATGAGTGATTTTTTTACCTTCTTGATTTTCTTGCAAAACGGACCCAAAGTCGGTTCATTTCCTGAAGTGAATATGTCAGTCAGGAATGGTAATCACTTGGGTACTAACTTGAGTTCCAAGGGCATGATAGAAGTCTGAGCAGCCCCTACCTTTTTTTTTTTGTTGTTGTTTTGTGGGTTGTTTTTTTTTCCGTCCCCTGTACGAACCATTTCCTCCTTCCAATTTCTTGATTCTCTGTTTTAAGAAACAGATGGAATCATTTCAGGCAGCATTTTTACCTTACACCTGACATAACACAGGATCAAGGGGCGTTGCAGCTGAAATACAGCAGAATTGGTGAGACTACTGCTAGTAAGAGGTAGAAATTCAGAAGAAACACTGTCCTTACCAGCATAAACAAAGGTCTGAAATGAGCAACCAGAAGCAGTTGTAGTCGCTCATGCTTATCTAAAGAGCTGATCTGAACTAAGCAGTTGCACACAAAATGGACCGGTTGCATTCACAAATTGTACATGCTTAAATAAAAATCAAAGGAAACCTTCACAGAGGCATTCTTCATCGTTTCACTTCAGGAATTTTTGCAAACACCTTTTTAATCTTCTGTGTCATATGTTAGTGAGATAGTGATACATTTAAGAAATAGCTTGAGACTAATTATGTAAGCAGCTGATAGAAGGCTGTGGCTAAACAGTCTTGCTTACATCAGTGATAAACTCAGCTTGTGGTTTTGTTCTCTTCTTGCAAATAGAAAGTGGAGTCAGTTGTACAAGGCAGAATCTTTGAATACCCAGTTGAGGAAAGCTCTCAGGGACGGGGAGGGTGACAGTAGGGGGTTATTTAAGATTGAGCACAGGTAGTGAGGCGCAGAAAGCAGCATCACCTTGCATGCTCCTTAGCATTAGGGAAAGAATGGGAAATCCCCAGGGAGATAGGAATGGTCCCGGAGCAGTTCTAACTGCAGTAGGAGAGGCAACACAATCTCAGTCTTGTTTGCCCAAACGTGTCCCTTGTCTCACCAGGGGATGTGTGAAACCAGCAGGGAGGAGTGAGAAAGGGGCTGTGACCTGCGATTTAAAATGTGTCATACAGTTACGCTGCACTGAGCTTGTGTGAGTGAAATAGATGGCACGGGGGGGGAACCTGAGACCAGTTCTGGCTTTTCTCTGTTAAATATGGTTTTGGTTTGGTTTGGTTTGGTTTTGATTTTTTTGCTGGATCCAATGCAACTGTTCAGACCTCTCACACTGTATTTGCTCATGAGAGAAAAGACCCATGGCAAACACTTAGGGCAGGTATAAGGTAAAAATGGTCTGGTATTTTTCCCCATCTCTGAATGCTTTCTGAGAGCCTTTGTAACCAGATCGAGGTGGTTCTTTGACCTTTGGTTCTTTTAGTTCTTGACGGGAGAGATCTGTGTAACTGTTTTGAAGCCACTTTTACTTTCAGCATCCAAAAACGTCCCGTCAGCAAGTTTGGTAACTTTTTTCTTTATTTAGTTTTATAACACAGCACTCCCTAAGTCTTAAGCAGTAAGACTGATTATTCACCATCTCTGGGTGAAGTGATATGGTGACGTATGTGTGTACAAATCCTGTTTGCCTTGTTCTTTACAGGAACATCAAAAGCCAATGCATGATGCTACACATTTGACCTTTGGGAAGTCAGACATCCTAAAAGCAATTTCATTCTATAACATCATTGCATGTTAAATGCATTTTATTTACAGCTCTGTTCTGTGTTTGCCATAGTACAGTCAATTTATAAATTGTTACATCTACTTGTCTTCAGTTCAGGTTAATTCAATCCAGTTACTTTGAGTACGTTCACCCTATGTCTGCTTTTATTAAGCTATATTCTAACCTAGGGTTGTTCATCAATCAGTCAAGACAAAAAGAATTCATAAGCAATTTATTATTTCAAAGTCCCTTCAAAAATTCCACCAAGTTTTCAGAGTGTCTCTCTTGCCTACAGCAGTCAGGTACTAACTAGAGCATTCCCTGTATGTCCCCAGATGAAGTAGAATTTGTAATACCCCAAAGCTTGTAGAAGGGGTGAGAAGGGGTGAGAGACTTTGTTTATGCCTTCTCACATGTTAAAGAACTTAAACCCAGATGTTCGTTCTTCCATTCAATATATTGAATATTAATCTATGTTAAAGAAGAAAATAAGTACATTTCTTGTGAAAACAATGTTCCTTGTGGTGCTAGACAGACAACAGTGGAGAAGATTAAGATAGATTTTGTTTCCGCTCTAAGGGCTGCTTGTTTATTGAAAATGGCCTTTGATGAAAAGCTTCAGTAATCTTCATTGCAGTTTGACAGTTGCGGATGTGTCACGGTCCACTCTGGGTGGACACATGATGGTTTGCTTGCTGTGATCTCAAGGTGCAAAAGATCAGGGCAACCACACCACAGGGTTGTGTTTCAATCAAACAAGGCAACTTTATTGCCTTCATGTGATAAAGGGAGGAAAGGATGATAGCTACCACTGCAGGGTCTAAGGCATCCCTATGGTCCCAGTCTGTGTGGTGTCCTAAGCCCTTCGATCATCAAGATTGTTGGTGGGGAAATCTTCCAAAGTTTGTTGCCAAGAAGTTATCTTTTATGCTGCCCCAGAAATCATTAGCACACTACCCTGCCTCATGCATATGTGCATTACAGTCACTAGGTGGTCTCTGGTGGTCTTTTGATGAAGATTGGTTGTCTTCTGTGTACAGCCGTTGTTCCAGCATCAGGTACTTTCTTATCTACAAGGTTGTTCTGTCTTGATGGTTCTGGTTTAGCAGCAGTCTCTTTGTTTAAGCCTGCCCAAGCACACACTACTTTTGGGATCCAAACAGTACTTTGTTCCCAGGTGATGTATCCATGGAGACTGCAGTTTTGCCGGGCTTGGCAAGCTTAGCGATCTTTGTCTGGGTACAGTTCCATTCCTTGGGTCAGTGGCTGTGTCTCAGGTGGTCAGGCAGGCTGCTGCAAACCAGAATGTTAGCTGAAGTTTTGGGCTACCTCGTAATCAAAGTCTCTGATGACAATGCTGAGAGAATTCTGGTTTTTGGATCAGCTCTTACTGGGTGGGCTACTGTAATACCTCTGGCCTGTTGTGGGGGTTACCCCTGCTGGCACAAAATTAATTGTATGGCCACCATTGCTGCAGTGCCTACAAACCAGTGTTGCTAATGAGAAAACTAAGTGCTTACCAGTAATCATGATGCAGTGCAGTGCACCAGGACATACATGAACTGCAGACACTGTTCCAAACCTGCCATCCAGCACCTCTCCTGTTTCCTTGTATGCATCTTATCTTCCTCTACCTCAAACATAACCAGCCAGCTTGAGGTGACCACATCTATTTGCGTCAGTGGTGAGGCCACGATCAGTACTACACACTACTACCCCAGCTGAAGAGTGGCACTGGTGTAAGCCCAACAGGTACCACTCAGACACCAAAGTGTGGGGAACTCACGCTCAGCTGAGTGTGTCTGACATTCAGCAGGATTAGACCCTTCAGAATACATGTGTCCCCCTGCTCTGTGCCACCACAGGCACTAGCTCAAGCTGCCAGGTTTTCTCTAGTTAATACAATCAAGTTTCTGCAGAGGGGCTCTAATAATCAGGGCTTTGGAAAGCTGGAGTAGCTATCATCTGCAGTAGTATACCCCTCACTTCAATGCAGACAATTGTCTCTGCTCAGGCAGGATAAATTTCGGTTTAGGTTCTTGGGTTATTTACATTGTGGGGGAGTTATATAAAGTCAGTGATTACACTGGGCCTACATCACTATTCAAGTTTCCCTTTGTATTGTTCCAAATTCTCAGCTATTTGCACATGTACTTGCTTCTGTCTCCTGTGAATTGTTTGACGTTCAAATTAGCTCTGGAGGAAGCTTGAGTTTGCTTCCAAAGACAAGTCAGATAGATAATACTTGAGTGATTTCAAGAGCAGCCAGAGACCAGACCAACAAGTTCTGCAGCCTGCCTTTGCAGACCCACTCAGGGTGAGGAAGACTGTGCAACTGCCACCCACGGGAGCAGGCTCCACCCCACCACATCAGTTCCTCCCATAGAGCAGCTGGAGGGTGAAAAGGAAACATCATCCCAAAAACTGAAGTGTACACTGGTCAAGGTATTTAGAAAATGAAACACACTTTTGACAGTTAAAAAAAGAGAGAACACAACCACCAAACAAATGCTTTGTTCAATAAGAATTTTTTACTCGAGTTTTCAGTCAGCAAGGAATAGGTTTCTGCCCATGATTATTTCAGCAATACTGTTTTTTTACAGTAACGGAGCTCCTGTTGTATTACAACTAGTCCTAAACAAAATTATAATTTTATTTATTTTTTTTACTTAAGTTTACCCTTGTTTCTTTCAGCAATCTAGGCAGACATCCTTAACAAAAACATCTAGTAAAGAGACTACAGAGCATGCTATCTTGTTCTAGTTCATAGAATACAACACATGGCACATTAGATAATTCCTTTCCAATGGGACTACTTGATAAAAAAGAAAAAAAAAGGAAAACAGAACCTATCTTCTTAAAAGTGTATTCAAGTTAATATTTTCATAGGTAAATCTTTACACTGCAAATTAAGATAACATCATTGCAGCAAAAGAGGGAAACACTATTTTAGAAAGACCTTCCTGTGAAATCCCAAGTTGCTGCTTATTCCTAAGCTGTCGGGATAGAGATAACCATCCTTTAATACTCAAATCTGTTATTAGACAGTGCTTGCCAAGAGGTCCAACTGCTTTTAAAGTGAATCACTTTAATTAGTTTGGTAGCCTACAGGGCACAATTAGGTATTGTGATGAAGCTACAATGAATATGGCTTTCCTATGTTGATAACATCACTGAAGTTTCACACAGGCAATCTGACAACTGATGGGGTTATAATCCTGCGGATACATCAAATAACACACATCTTTGCACACATAGATTACATATCAAATTATTGCTGTAGCACAAACCTGTTCCATTATGTGTCTTATATAGGACAATTAGGACATACCTGCACTACGTTATGAAAGAGCTACCAAAACCGAGTCGACGGGTTTCACTTAATATAACCAAACTTGCAGGCAGTCTCTCTCACACATATCTAACAATACAACTCAGTATTTGAGTATATACTGACTAGGAATGCATTGTGATAGTTATGTAAGAAACAGGACGGAGCTAATACCAACCGGTACAAAGATTTTCCGTGCCTTTCCACAGAAGCTGAATTGCAGTGCTGAAACAACAATTTGCTGCTGTCTTTAAGGTTATTCAGTCATCAACAAAAAATTACATCAAAAGACTTTCTTAAAATTCACTCAGGAGGACAGGGGAAGTTTTTCCAACAGTACTAATTTTGGCTTCAAGTTTAAAGTAAAAGGAGGTAGCGCAGTGAGGTTCAACCCGATCTTACTGATGCCAGGTATATTCGCCAACGGCCTGTGGGTTGTCTTGTAATGGGATATCTGAAGAGGGTCTGTTTCCATCAGTATGTGTGTGTAAGAAAACATCAGCTGGTCTCCTGGTTTAACATCTTCTCTTTTGTCATACCTGTAAAGAAAACAGCTTATTTACATTCCTCTTTTCACATACTAAGTATCTCTGTTACAGACAGGCAGCATCAAAGATTGAACACAAAAGTAACTGTAATGTTCTCTGTTACATATCTTGACTAAATTAACCAGTGCTGAAGGAAGAAATAATATTTTTGGAGAGTACAGGAAGCTAGTCATCCCATGCAAGTATTTCTACTGCTCTTGTGATATCAATCAGAACTCTAGAAAACTCCTCACTAGATCTCTATTTGAGTTCTGGAGAAAGGGCACCAAAGCCTAAAGCTGTAGAAAACGGAACTAATTTTTAAGTTTTATAGGAACTGTGGTTTGGATAAACATGGGTTTGGTGGGGTCTCTTTAGTTCTTTTTTTAAATTAAAAAATGTTATGAGGCGCTTTAGCAGAAACCTTTCTCTTCTGGTAGTTATAAACAGAAGGAGCCTCACAGAATAGCAAGGGGAATAATTCCTTGAACACTGTATGAAAGAAATAATAGCCTGGCAATTGTAGTAGTACTTTGGCACTTGTTATTTATGGGATCGACTCCCTGATCAGTAACATGTTTGTACACATTATTTTGGGTCAGCTTTTAAAAAATTCTTTAGGTACCTAGATAAATATATATTTAAAATACATACATAGTAACTAGTGAGTGCTGCAACTGTTTATCATGTATGTTTACAGTTATTTCTTCATAGGAGTTATATTTGATCTAGCCATAGAGCGAATTTACTATATGAGAAAACAATTGATTTAAGCATTTGGAAGGGATGTGAAAGATCTAGGTTCAGCCACTCTCCCATCTGATCATGCCCAGAACTGAAGTCTGTCATCTCACAGGGCTGCATGAAGCTATAATTTTCTAGAAAGGGAGGTAGATCTCCCTCACTGTATCATGAGGACACTATTCTGCTTCACAATAGTTAGCTATTCATTCACTGAAAAGCATCAGGTGGAATTTACAGCCCAAGGGTTGGGTTTCTTATATTGGACATGGCAGCATGATCAAGTCCTATTCCCCTTTGAAGTTGTTTGGTATAAGTGAAGTCCACCCCAAAACACTCTGTAGACCACTGTTAGTATACTTCCAAAAGTGGGAGACCTGAAATTAAAATCCTTGCTCTATAATCACAGAACATTAGGAGGTGGAAGGGATCTTGAAAGATCATCTAGTCCAACCCCCCTGCCTAAGCAGGATCACCTAGATTAAACCCCACAGGAACACATCCAAATCGGTCTCCAATGTCTCCAGAGAAGGAGAATGCACCACCGCTCTGGGCAGCCTGTGCCAGTGCTGTCACCCTCACAGTGAAAATACTTTTCCTTATTTTTACATTGCACATCCTATGCTCCCTCCAGCTTGGGCCCACTTCCCCTTGTCCTATCACTAGCCATCACTGAGCCTGGCTCCATCCTCCTGACACTCACCTTTTACATACTTCTAAACGTTAATGATGTCACCCCTCAGTCTCTTCTCCAAACTGAAGAGACCCAGCTCCCTCAGCCTGTCCTCTTAAGGAAGATGTTCCACTGCCTTAATCTTTCAAAGTTCCCTGTTCTTGAACTGAGGGGCCCGGAAAACCTTCAGTTTGTGACCAGCCAGCCTTGGGCATCTGCCTATACAAGAGTGTCCACACTGTGCCCGGTTCTTTATCTTTCTATTGCCCTTTTCTGTGAACTGCTTTCTACCAGTTTGCAGAGCTCCTATTCTTAGGCATCCAATTCAATTCCTCCCATGCATTTCACAAGCAACTTAAAGCTGTGGCTTTTCTTACAGAACAGACACTGGTAGGGAAGCAGTACAATCCCAACACTACATATTCTTAAATGTACTAGGAGTAAATCCAGGCTACATCTTCTGCCACATTTATCTTTGCAGACCTGTCCTCTCACGTGCCTTCTCTGTGAAAAAATAGAAACAATAATCTCAATATATATTTTACAGCACTACCCAATATAGGAGTCATTAACATTTAAGACATCTAAAGCAAGTACTCTAGAAATTAAAAGGATTTGTGTGGATTAACTAAAATTTTGGCAACCCGGAACAGATCCTAGGCTGACAGAATCAAGAGGTGTCAATAAATACATCATATATTGCAGAATCAGACTCTGCACATGAAATAAGTGCTTTCTTCTTCTTAAAGACTTGCAGGCTCATTTCATCTATTTCCAAAAAGATCACAAAACCGCTTAGGATGGTACACGCGTCCAAGCTGGTAGAAGGAACGGCATACTTCGTAACAACTTTACCAACTGCTAATTTTGCATTTTCTTCATCAGCAAACAAAGAGCCTTTCATCTGGCTGCAAGCATTTCTGAAATTTATTATTTTTAAATACTTTAAGCTTACACAGCATATTTGTTCCTGGTTCAAAGAGACTGTGCTAATTGAAGACAAGATTGTAACACCTGTCCCACATAAGAATCTGCATCAAGTTTCTTTCAATCACCCTTTGAAGAAACATAATGGATCACTTGCATTTTTCTTGAGGCAAATAGATCTAATCTAAGCACGCCACTGAAAGCTGTTCACTTTAAGACACTTATTTATGGATTGTGGTTATCCTGATGAATCATCAGCCTTCATAGCCACTCCATCCACAAATCTGTTTCACCTGATGTACAGAGTGTATGAAGATGGTAAATTAGTTTCCATCCATCTGAAAGGCTGTCACTTCCTTGAATAAAGGCAAAATGGACAGCTGGTGCAACTAAACTTTGCACTACTCTGTTGTCAGACAGAGGGGTAGTTCTCTGTACGATGCTCAGTTGCAGATTTTGCCTTTTTTTTTTTTTTTTAAATGTGAAATTTTATGATGAATCAGCCCTCCCTTGAGGTTTTTTTTATGATGAGTGACGATAAAACCGAGAGACACAAACTGGTCAGTGGCTGCAACACTGAAACGTCCATCAGTGACAGGGATATTATTCATTCCCCTTCCAATCCCACAATACTACATCCCTGCAAGCTCAGAACAATCCAAAACCCACCAAAAAGCAACAATAGTAATTTCAATGAGAAAAAAAGCTTACTGACATCAAACCAAGCACTGTGTTTAGAGAGTACAGTTGTATTTAAAGTAATGTGTGTGCTTAAGTATATTAAAAAACCAGACACTAGAACATTTTAGCTATTGTGTGTTCTACCACTTGTACTCCAATAGTTTAGTGTCTCCTCCTGGCCTGTTCATGTTTTAAAACTTTCTCTAGACATAACATCTAAAAGACAATTTGAAATAAACATTGGACTGGTAACTGTGAAGGCAATTCTGCCTTAAACTATCCATAGTGTCACAGCATTATGATAGAGCAGGGGAGTAAAATAAGGTATAGAAACCTCAACATTTTAAGTAATTCCTCCAGAAGTGTACTTTTCTTCCTCTTTACTTCCAACAAACAATTATCCTTTAACAAAGCAAAAATTAAGTTTATCTGATCCTGAAGACTGTAACTTGGAAAAAGAACCCCATGCTCAGGATACTTCCTAAACCATAGTCTGCTTTCTTTTCTTTTGTGCAAGTATGAAGTAAGGCTGTGTGCCACTTTCTGCTGAATGGCTTCCATTAAGAAGGCATTTTACATTAGAAACCTACACTTCAGCTGAAGAGGTAGGCCGAAGTATCAGAAAGGTGCCCTTTTTTTGTTTCCATCCTAAAAAGCAAACAAAGCCACCCCACAAATGTCTCCTACTACTCATTTTAAAAGTCTCACAGAACTGCAGATGACTCTGGTCATGGTGACAAAGCACTCAACTGCTTTTTCTCACAATCTAGCAAATGTGACCAACAGACCACAACAGCAACATCAGTGCCTTCTACATGAAGGATGTTCCACACAGAAACAGACTACAGATAAGACTCACATCACCACACATCATCTAGAAATTAACAAAATGAGAAAACAGACCCACAATTATATACACTGTTCCACCAAGAAAATGTTTATCTACAGCTGGGTTTTACAAGGCCTAATGAGACATTCATCATAGATGCATTAAAGATACTGGTATTTTAGTAAGCTAACAGAGTTTTTGAACTATTTCTGATGTCTTTAAAAGGTTCTATACTGCTTAAGCAAACCAGAACCAACCAAAACAATTTTTAAATGTTGCAGTGGTCTATTTCTGAAATGCCAGCACTGACCATATGAAAATTCTCTGAAGATTCACTTTGTCCTTGACCTGAATTAAAAAATATTTTGTACCAAAACCAATATCCATCATTCTTGCCCGTGTGCTTACAAAAAAAGAAAAAAAGGTATTTTGATCTGAAGACCCATTGTTCTTAACATACCTCCAATCTGAATTGATTTCTAAAAACCGAGAAACTCCAGTTTGTGCTGCAGCCACATCAATGTGAACAGAGACATCTACATAAAGAAAACAAAACAAAACACAATTTCAAAATTATTCTACGAAAGCTCTGATTAATAAGTTAACAAAATGCTAACAGAAAAAGATGTAGATAAATATTATGAAGAAGCAATACTGAGTACATGTAAAGATATACTGCAGAAAAAACTCTACGACTTAAATCAGGCAAACGTACCTCAATCCATCTTAACATACCTGCTGTTGAAGGTACCAACTCATGCAACTTCTGAATTGCCACTCCTCCAGGATAATTGAAATGTGAAACATATAAAGATGTTCCTGAATAAGCAGCATTAACTAGAAGATGTGTTACAACAAAGAAAGATCCAAGTTTATACAGCCAGGACTTCCGGGAGTTATTCAGACTATTGAGGGGGAGAAAATGAGTAAAAATAAACAGTTACATTTTCTTCATACTGGTCACTGACCTTTGTGACAGAAGATTTTACGAAATTGTTACAATCATGTGTAAGGAATGCACATTATCCATTTCTAAAAGACTAGCTTCTTTAAAAGACATTTAAAATTAGAATAAAGTTAATACAAACTCATCAGTAAAGTTTAGTATTTCTGTGTTTAAAACATGGAGCTATGAATGTGTTATCTTTCAGAGAAGTTCAGATATTTGCTTCAATTTTTTTACTCAATCTACCCAAGTTTAACTATTTAATACCAATTCCATTTTTCATGAGCCCTGCACATGGCGTCTTAAACTATCTCCTAAGGCACGTTACGTTAACAATACGGAAGTGCACTGGAATGTGACTTTTTCTGTGGTAGATAAAATGAACTCATTTGTAACAGCATATAAACAGTAAAACCAGGGTTCTATTCTTGACTCTGACCCAGTCTTGCAAATGGTCCTGTCAAGTTATTTAACTTTTGTCTCCATTTCACTCCAGTCAAATGGGTACAATGATAGAGACATCCTTTCAAAGCACATAAAGGTCTCATGATGGTTCAGATTCCAGGATGGAAAGAAGCGCAGACAAACAGTAATAAAAGGTTTGCTTTTCTTTTGCATTTTCAGAAGAAAAACAAATAAGCAAACAAATAAACCCCATAATTTTGAACTTACATTCGTGAGCACATCTTAGCAGCCACTATGTTGAAGACAGGGAAAGTATATATGATAAAACGCAGCTCTTTGTGTGGGAGAAACGAATACAAGAAAATGAAGCCCAGTGCTGGCAAAAGTAATATCCGAGTTCTCTTTTCTGCTACACCTAATGGTACGAAAATGATGCTGCATCCCAGAGCACGAGGCAGGGCGGAATAGAAATACCACATGAAGGGGGAGGTCTTCAGGGTGAAAAGGAGAGTTAAGGGTGCTTTCACTAATAACAGGTAAAGTAAATAATCTTTAAAGCAGTACATGCAAATATTGCAGATATGCAGTATGGTTTTTGTATATCACATTCTTCCAGACATTTGATTTTCTGCTTTAGCCTTACAGAAATAAAAGCAGTTGCCCAACCACAACTGAGGCACAGCAAATGGTGCTAAAGTTGGGCAACTTGCAGAACAAAGGGAAATAAATTCGGCTCTACATTGGTATAGCACAGAGAAGCGAAAAGAAACAGCCTGCAGAGGAAAGTCAAAACTTAGGTTAAGACCTAAGAAACAGACATTGCCTCATAAGCCTCTGATAATGAAATACTAGATGAAAAGTAGAATTTATCATCATAAATGAGAGTCAGTAATGGGTTACCAAGTTTTTGCTTTGGCTGGTAGTACTCAATAGAAGTTTTCCTCAAGACATTTCAAAGGATACTCCCCAGTTGGAACTTTTGTTTAAAAATGTGTTATACCAGAGCACTTTCCCCTCAGGCCACACAAGCTGCCTCCAAAATAGAGAATCCACAGCAACTGTTAGTCCTAAAAGAATTGAAGAAATACAAAGCTGCGTGAATTAAAAACCAGGGAAAAGCAAAACAGCACATCCAAACTGCCTACTTACTGATGAGATCAACATAAACTGGAACATGCATATAGTAAGCCTCACCCAAAGCCACAGAGAAGGTGGAATCTGCTGTCTTGCAGTGGAAATGCAGGGGAGGGAGGCATTTCTTCACAGAAGTCTTAATAGAAGCAAGTTAGATAGGAATCTGATTGAGATATGCCACACTCCAACCCCAGGTGTGAAAAGTAATGGTTTAATTAAGATTTTAGAAGAATATTAAAGCCCAAGTGTAATGCATGTTAAGAAACCCAGATTAATTTCAAATGGCACTAAATGGATTTCAATTGTGAACTTTTTAAGTTACAAAAAACATTTTCTTGAAGTCTGCTACTATTTATTAGGTGAGAGAGAAAAAGGAGGGTGAGGGATGAAAACCAAAAAGGCAGCAAGAGCTGCTTATCTGTCAGCCCTGTCTCCTCCACTCAGCTCTGTGAAAACCGCTCTGGTATGTAAGAAGCTTGCCCAGAGACTCAACAGGAGCACCTCTGACTCATTCCCACTGGGCCTCCAACTCTTACACTGTGAGGTGTCTCTTACACACATGGCACCGACTTTTATTGTTTCTACTGTCCACGCTGTGGAAGGGACAGCACACTACTAGATGTCATCATCAGCCATCTGACAACAGCATATTCGATTCTGCAGGCTGGCAGAGAAGCTTAGAGGATTTATGTGTGTATGTGTGAACCTCATACATGGATGGCTGGAGACAAGGAGAATTTTCAACCTCTCTAGTGTGGTTAACCACTCAAGCTATTAAAGAAACAAAGCAGAAGTATGACTCTCTCCACAATCCCCTTGCTCGGTATTGCTGTCTGTCACACTACTCTATTTTATCTTGGGATTCAGCTTATTGACACTGCAAGAGATGCTGCAGCTGATAACGCACAAGTAGCTGCAGCCAGGTACTAACTATACTGACATCAACTTGCATGCCTAAGCCTTTTTAAGATCAAGACAGTATACTGTAAGCATCTGAAGGCAGGAGTCACAGTATCTTTTTTCTGCTCTGCACACACCTATCTCCTCATACAGAAATCTTCAAAGAAATAACCATGTCATATTACTAGCAAATGAAATCAGACAGGGGAAAAAAAAAAAGCCGGGNATCAGCCCTAAGGGCCAGGTCACCAGAGAAGTCAGTCAAATCTCCAGACTTCTGTTGAATTTAATACATGGCATTTGTTTTTAGTAAGCAAACACTTACCCAAACAAGAAATTCCAGCAGGAACAGCATGTGAAAGCACCTTGAATATGGAGATTCTTTTAGTTAATAATGTCACCAGGAGCATGAGGCCCAAGAATATACACAGCTCTGATCTGAAGACTATAATTGCCAAAGCTGAGAACCAAATGAATGGCCTTTGCTTTTGTTGTATCCAGAATGTCAATGCCAACAGCACTGTTAAAGTAAGAAAAGCACATGTCTGACACACCGAACTATTTGTTTTCTAAAGGCCAATACTTTTCTCAGTGCTAGCATCTTGTTCCTCTAACTTCCCCCAAATCCTCTCTTGGTCTCCCTACAATTCCTAGTCCAGAAATTCTTCCTCTATTAGAGAAATGTAACCTGGAATAACACCCTAACTTTCTACTGTTGATGCTTAAGTAATTAGGAAAAGTGTAACTACAGAAGGAACATGTGGGGACTCCTCCTGGACAGTCTTTAATAGCTTTTTGGAAAAAGCCTAAAAAACCAAAATCAAAGCAACAAACCAAACCCTTAGGGAACACTAAAAGCCTTTCAAACTAAGATTCATAATTGTTACTGCTCAGTATCAGCTGAAGAGTTCGCTTATTGTCTTGGCTGAGAACATCCTGTATGCGAGACAACACTCCATTGCAAACACAATGCAGTCTGCAGAACTGCAAGGACAACTGCATGGTTAGCTGGAGGCACACTGTGCTCCCTGCAAATGAAGTTACCACAGCCTAAATCACACAACACTGACTACACAGCAAAGTGGTCACGATCCCAAGCAAGATGTGTGAAATACTAATAGCGCAAAAAACATGGAACAACTTGTATTTTTTAGTACACAGTATTTATCTGACAATTCAACTGCTTTTACGTTATTGTTTTAATTTTTTTTTAGCTCTGTTCTATGCAGGTTCTTACACCAACCTCACTATTCTGAGCTGAACAACTTGCACTGAAGCGTTAAGTGACTCGGCTAATATCTGTCACATGTGGTTAATCTTCCCTCTCATCATCTATAGGGAAAAACTGTATGTACACAGCCAGGTTCTGACTTCCATTCCCCTGCTCCCACCTCATCCCACCCCCTTTATTTTAAGTGCATAAACTGCTACATTTGTACTTAACTCCAGAAGAAGAAGGTGGAGAGGTTGTGGTGGGAGTTTGTTCCAGTCTCATGAGAAAGCTGTTTCCTGTGTAGACCTAGTTCACGTAATTTTATCTGAACTACAGGTGTACCCTCTGCCTTTCAATAGCTGTTTTCTGTACCAGGTATGTATGTATACTTGAACCTCTAGTTAATCAAAGCCACCTGACAAACCTCACATATGCTCAGATTCAATAAAACCGGAACAAACAGTCACTGTAAGCATATACAGTTAAAAACAAATGAAATAATTCACAACTGCTTAAGTTTTCTAGTCTTGTTATCACATAATTTAATCAAGCACGTACCTTAATTTGTTCTGATCACACATTTTCTGTGTTTTAACTACTGATGCATGTGAGAAGGGTATTTGTATTTTAAAATTATTCCTATGTGAATACTTACCAAAAGGAAGTGCAAACACATTAGGGAGGGTTCGTGTGCAGTAAAACATCAAATGAAACTGAGTAACAGTGATGAGACAGAAGATTGTTGATGTAGTTGCTCCAAATTGCTTTCTAACTTCTTTCTGCAGCTTCCATAATGTGTAAATCACACTAAGCCCCAAGCTTCCTCGGACTATCAAGAAAATGAAAACGAGAAGTGACAGTAACATCAGACAGACCACTGAAAGACTATGTTACCTAATGCAACATGAAGAAGTTAAGAAGAGTAATACTGATGATATCACAGTATAACCCATTTCAAAGAAAAAACCCCCAAAACTTCCCCATTAGTTTACTCATTTTAATCCACGTCTGATACTTCTGCACAAATGTCAATGCTTCTGTGCACAAGTTAAACAATATTTTCTGAAGCGTACACGGAAGTATGCATGGGAGTGTATCCTCTGAAGACACTGACTTTTTGCAACACTGACATTTGTTAGCACAGACTTTCTCTGTGTTGTTGGTTACTCCAAAGAGGGGCAGGAATCACCATGCTGGCTCCAAGTACCTACAGTTTGTAAAATCCTTCACTAAAGAAAAGTGTATCACATTTTAATCACTGATCCAAGCACTGGACATTACAACAATATCACCCATTGTTTCAGTAGTAAAAACATCACTCTTCTGATAGTTTAAAGTTATCATACCTATCAGCTGGGAGTAAAACTTGGACATTCTTAACACAGAAAGTACATATATAGCTGGGCTGGAAAGAGCAGCAATAAAAATTGGTCCAAGGAACGTTCTTGGGACAACTCCAGGAAATTCATGATGGTCATACTGCAAAAATAAAAATCTAAGTAAGATAAGCAAATCAGAAACAAAGAAAAACTGTCACAAAACACATCCACACTGCATTTATCCTACTCATGCAGCAGGGAATTGCAATTTTTAACAGTGTCCAAGAAAGAACACCTTCTTTCTAATTTACCTTATCCAAGTCCAGTTGGTGGTACACGACGTCATGGATAGCTTGTAGGTTAAAGCTTTCCTCCACTTTTGTGAAAGGGCAGACAGTTAAATGAACAAAGGCCACAACAATAATCAGCAGAAGCAATGGGAATGATCGCCCACCCGAGCTCCTCTTCTGTGCCATCTTGGGTTCAAAGTTCACATATATGCTGCTGTTATCAAAAAGAAAATTAAAAGAAAATATATTAACAACACTGCTTGAAGTGTACAAACAAAAAAGATTCATAATGCAAGGAAAACACACTTCAGTACTGTAAATGTTTAAACAAAGACTACTAAAATAAAGTATTCCATCCAATTTTTTTTTTAATACATGCAATGAATGGAGTACATAGCCATAAATATGCTCAGCACCTCAGAATTTATGCCATCTTCTGTAAATGTAAAGGGTTTAGCTTTCACTTAAAAACAGACAGCAGAGACCCTACTTAAGATAGCATCTCCCTTTGCATTCCATACTGCCACCCCCACTGACTGCCACCTCAGTTATGTCTGTGTGTTGTGGGATGAGACAGTTTTGTAAATTACTCTTACTTTAATCTCACACTGGATTTACACATGATATTTAGAGCATACATACTCTCTCGTTTGTCTAGGACTCTGAAACGAGTGGGAGAGGAACCACAAGGATGAGAATTGCTCAGAACTGAGCACTTCGATCTTCTGCATTTGCCAGCTTGCTGCTGGCTTGGACTGGAGGTGAGCCGAGGAATTCCCTTCGAGGAATTCCCTTCGGCACCCACACCACGGTGTCGTTATGGCGCAAGATGGTCTGAGCCCCATCCTTCACACAGCTTCCCAGAAATGAAGGCCCTCTCCCCCTACTGCTTGGCTTCACAACACTGTGCTTCAGGCAGTATTTGATTTATTTTGTCATGGCAGTGATGAAATCATGTATCCAGGTGATGCCAGAGCAAATAAAGCATAGGTATTATCATGGGAAACATGAGTTTTTATTTTCTCTTTTCAGATTATAGATCAGTATCTATGTCCATTTCCAGCAAAACACACAGTCCTCTATTTCATGTTCTTTTAATTTAAGCTTCCCACTCTAAGTTTGAAATTTAATTATAAATATAAAAAGATATTCTGGTTATTGTTGTTCTTGTTCTATTCTCACAGACACAGAACTCTAAAAATAGCGCCTTTAAAGTACAACTATAATTTTTGGTTAGAGACGTTTTCTCCCTCATTTCGGTCTAAGTATGTCCATGAAACAGATGTAATGTAGTTGGCAGATTTGCTAGGATCACTTAGCAACTGCCTCCCAGTGGCACCTTTTCCTGAATTGGTGTTTGTCCTCCTTATTAGTAAAAGTAAATAAAGACTGAGCTAACATTCCTTATCATCACAGCTAATGCCAATAAACCCCCAAATCTGTGTACTTCTGTGAACTGCATGCACATGCACATTATTTTATATATATCGCTGATCGCATCTCCGTATCAACCATGACTGACGCTGTTACAGACTGCAACCAAAGCTCTAACTCTGGGCTCAAAGACAGAGCTTTACTGTAGGTCCTTAAAATTTTTGGCTTGTTTTACAACGTTAAGAGCCTAAATAAACAGAACATCACAGGAAGTGTGAAGAAGTCTTTTTAACCTGTGCTTAGTATTACTCCTTTAGGAAAATGGATAAAAACAAGTTATGCTACAACGGAATCCTCCTTCCACAGCAGTAGTAAGAGGTGCTGCCATCAGTTGCTCTTCAAGAAGTGTTTGGCAGGAACAAAGCCTCTGCACAGGACAATTTATCTGGTATAGATTCATGACCAGAAAGCCCACTTGCTGAATTCTTCCAATAAATACAGAGATATCTCACGTGTCTGGACAAACTTACCCAAGAGAAAAATGGTCACTGAAGGACCAACCTAACCGCACTGTGTACACACACAGGCATCAGGTACCTTGTGTGCCACATGGAGCAGGATGTCATATGCCAAAACTGCAGGTATTCCCTCTTCCCAACTCACACCTTCAGGTACTTTCAGAGTAAATCAATCTTTGGAAAAGTACTCAAGTACCAAGTAGCCCTATGTTTTTCCTTCTTAACTTTTATCAGTTGCATAATAAAAAGATGCTACTTTCACCTATATATATTACACTCACCATGCTCTGACCACCTATAATATAGCCTGCTCCCGGATATCTTTAGCTGATCACCAGGTAATCAATCCCCAACTTCCCAAATCATTAGAATGACAGTGAAGCTACACCTTCCATGCACAGTTTATCACACGGCTTTTTAAAAACCTTGTTTGACTCCAAACCTTTTGTATGCCTGCAGAAATTAAAGATTGCCAGCATACTCATAGATTTTCAAGATAATTACGTGCATTGTACGCACAAATTACCCGAAGGGAAACACTCTAGAGATTAAAAAAAAAAACCAAACAAAACACAAAACAAAGCATGAAGACAACACTTAAGTTTCCAAGATAAAGCCTATTAAATTTAGTGGTCTTGTCAAGACTCCAGATAACGTGCTCTGTCACAAAATGATGCTGACAAAGCTCAAAATTCAAGTGGGACTTCTCAAGACAGTAAAAACTTTGAAGTTTAAAATAAATTATAAAGTCAAAATACTTGCAATTTTAATTTTTAAATTCCAAAAACACAGAAACAGATTTTTACTTAATAAAAATCTTTAATGAAGGTTAGAGGAATATTGTACGCAAATACAAGTAGTTTTATCCATCATTATCAGTTGGATGACTTGAGTCTTACACAGACCCGCAGATGCAAGGAGGGTGGGTGGGTTGCACATCTGTGTGTTTATTCTTTTCCAGGCTTTTTAGGTGTCACTTCCAAAGTTTCTTTCCACTGAAAAAATCTACAACTTTTGGCTCATGTTTTTCAGTCACTCTTCAGTATAAATATGTTAGAGCTTGGCAAGCAAACCACATGTTGGATCTGTTTACAGAGTCCGTGTTTCACTCCTTCGCATGCTCTGCATGGAAACAATTAAGCAGAACCACACCAGGTGCAGCCCACCTTAAGGTCCTCCCTCTTTGACTCCATCTGGATTTGGTAAAACCTACATTACCTTCGATTTTTGTGTCTGTTTTCTTTTTTTTTCTATTGCCTTAGCAGCTCTTCCAACTTCATTCTAAAGCTAACTTCTGAATGAGGTCAGATTTAAACCTTGTACTTGCTAGGGTTGTTTTTTTTCTTTTCTGGTAAGGAACACTTACACTTCTTTGTACTCCCGCTACAAAAAAAAAAAACAAACAGGGATCTCCTGGAAAGAGTCCAGTAGAGGCCACAAAGATATTAAGGGCCTGGAGCATCTCACCTACGAGAAGAGGCTGAGTGAGCTGGGGCTGTTCAGCCTTGAGAAGTCTGGGGGATGGGATCTTATCAATGTTTATAAATATCTGAAGTGTGGGAGACAAAGGGAGATGGCTAACCTCTTTTCAGTGGTCTGTGGGGACAGGACAAGGGGCAATGATCACAAGTTGGACCACAGGAGGTTGAACACTTAAGTGAGAAAGAACTTCATGGTGAGGGTAACAGAGCACTGGAACAGGCTGCCAAGGGGGGCTGTGGACTCTCCTTCTCTGGAGATATTCCAGACCCATCTGGACGCCTACCTGTGTGACCTGCTCTAGGGTACCTGCTTTGGCAGGGGGGGTGGACGCGAAGATCTCTGGAGGTCCCCTTCCAACCCCTACAATTCTGTAACATGACAGCCTCTGTCCTTGAATACACTTCCTCACCAGTTTGGGGACTGGATGAAAAGAAAACCAACCCACAAACAGGACAGAGCAAAGCTGAAGCAGGAAACGGAGCCCGGGACGCCACAGCTACGAAGGCACTTCGCAGCTGTCCAGAAAGCGTCACCCTTCTGACCAGGGACGAAGCCCTGAGGATACTCCCGAGCAAACCACAGCGGAGTCCAGAACACCCACACCCGCCACCAGGAGGGCCGCCGCCTCAAGGCGTGTCCCCAACC
>VXBZ01008223.1:129154-182638 GCA_013399135.1 Heliornis fulica
GCGGGTCCCCCCCCCCCCTCCCCCCGCGCCGCCTCCCCGGATCGCGCCTGGCCGCGCTAAACGGGCGGGCTACAGCGAAGGCACCCGAACTCAGAACCGGAGATCGCCGTCAGCCCGTCCATCGCGGCAGGCACTCTCCGGGTGGGTTTCAAGTTACTACCCCTCAGGTCGCTCCCATTGAGCCCCCGGGATGGTAGGGGAGAGAGGCTCCCGACGAAAGCACAGCATCACCCACCCCTTCCGAAGCCACCCGCGCCGACCCCGAGGCCGCACGGGACCCTCGCAGCATACACNCCCGGGAGGCGGGGGAGCTGGAGGCCGGTCTGGCAGCGCTCCCCCTGCCTGGCAGCACCGGTGTAAGCCGCAGCCCGGCGCCCCCACGGGACACGGAGCTCTCGCAGACGCCCCAGCTCGAACGCGAGCGGGCGAANGTCCCACACTCACCGCCCGGCCGCCCACGTGGCCGCCCCGCAGAGGGCGCCGGCAGGAGGAGGGCGGCGGAGAGTTCCCTAGCCACGTGACTACTTTCCCGGCCAGCCATGTCAAGTGAGGGCAGAGTACGCCCCCAGCAGCCAAAGGGCTCCGAGGCAGCTGCCAAATACAAATGGCGGACGGGCCCGAAGCCCATACGGAGTCCGTGTCTGCCCTCTCTCATAATGGCGCGGCCCTCCACCACGCCCCCTCGCTCATCATTCTGTGCACGCGGGGGGCTCCAATTGGTCCGGAGCGTGGCGGGCGCTGATTGGACCACGTCCTTCCGTCTCCACCAACGAGTGCTTGCGGCTGGAGCGTGCGTGCGGCTGACGCGGAAATCTGAATGGAGCTCGCGGGCCGGTTGCTACGGGGGCTGGGGTGGGGCGAGCGCGGCCGGTGTTGCCGTCACTGAGGCGGGCTCGGTGCCGCTGCCGGGGCGGCCCTGCTCCGTTTCCCCAGGGCTTTCTGCGCCCTCGTCATGGGGCCCGGCTCCGCGCCTCGTCCGGGCCGGCCGCCGCTGACCGTGGCGCTCTGCGTTGCCCTGCTGATGCTGCCGCCGGCCCTGGGCGCTGGCGAGCGGCGGCGCCTGGCGTGCTCCACCTGCCGGGGCATCGTGGACAGGTTCAACCAGGTGGGCGGTGGCGCCGCGAGGGGGCCGTACGGGCGGCAGCTGGAGGGATGGGGAGGGGAGGCCTCTCTGTGAGGCGGGGGCTCCCCGGCAGGGAACCCGGCGGTGCGGTGGCAGCAGTCCAGGCCGCTCCGCATCTGTCGCTCTGCGGGACAGCCCCGGGGCTCCGGACCGGACAGTAGCTGTGCGGGTGGGCGGATTCCAGGCCCACCGGGAAGCCGGCGGCAGCGCCCGGCGAGGTATGTGACTGCGGCCACGGGGGCTGCCCGGCTCTCCGGCCCGCAGCTCCTCAAGCCTCTCAATCAGACTCCTGGAGAGCTTCCGCCGGTGTGCCCGTACTGGCCGCGTCCTGTCAGCTGATACACGGCTCTGGTAACGACTGTAGTCCTTGGGTCGGCAGGTGACAAAGCTCCTCGGGCTTCGGCGGCTCTGAAGCTACTTCTGCGCGCTAGTGCGAAAAGAGCGGCCGCGCTGGCAGTAGCGCGGCCGGTTTCATGAGAAGCGCTGGTGGGGAGGCATCGTCGCCTAAAATTCCGCGTCGCCGCCTGCAGCAGCCCTCCTGCCTTGTGGCATGGTGAACTCCGCGCAGGCAGCAAGGGCCTGCTTCGGCGTGCGGCAGACGCTTGATGCTCTTTGTACGTCCGTTCAGTGTCGTAGGCTGGTCAGAGCACCAACTGCAGAGATTTTTTTTGGCAAGGTATGGCTTTTTTAGGCATTGGCTCTGGCTTGGGGAAGTTGTGCCCGATCGTAGGTAGTTGTCCTGATGTATTGCTGCGTGGTTAAATTACAGTGTGAAGATTGGGCTACTGTCAGTAGTTTTGCTGTCAAAACTGAATGACGTAGAAGTCCTGTGCAACTGATGAATGAACCTCCTGAGAACTTAGAGAAGGGTATAAAGTTTCATACATGTGTGTTCTTTGATGTAAATTAAGATTGTTATAGGCCTTATTTATGCATCATGAAAATTGAGCTGTATTGTTCTATAACCTACACTTCATCACTTCTCACGTTGTCACTGGCTGTTTCTTGATCAGCAAGATCAGCAGCAACTTGATCAGCAGCTTCAGAGTATCACTGATGTTTCTGAATGGCGTTTTTCATAGTTTTCATAGAAGCATTTACTACTGCCATTCATTTTTGTCAGAAGCAAATCCTATGTAATTTCCTTTCCTTTGATATTTTTCGTTTGTAGGGCTTAGCAGATACAGCTAAAAAGAACTTTGGTGGTGGAAACACGGCTTGGGAAGAAAAGACCCTGTCAAAGTATGAGTCCAGGTAACTTGTCTCGGTACTTCTTATTCAGCTACATTTCACATCCACTTCGCCATACCGGTGTTTGTCTGGAACTCAGTGAATGGTACAGCTTAAGTTTCATGTGTCCAAGTCTTAAATTCTTACTGATTAAAACATAACATTACATTGTCAAGTTAAGATGATAGTGAAGACTAAAACCACTTATTAATGTCTTTTTTTTTTTTTGCTTTTGAAAACAATAATCATTGGTCATAGCAATTTTTGTCTGTTTTCCTCAAGTAATGTTATTAAATAATGGCCAGTAGTTAACTGATAGTCATAAAAAGTGTGGAGTACTACAATACTTTTTTTAGAACTGAAGCAGTATCTCTTCTTTAGTCACCACTACTTCAATGCCAAGCAGAAAATGAAGAGGTACAGATTCCTGCCCTCTCTTATATATATGTTTGATTACTGAACAAAGTGATTTCACATTATTTTTCTGAATCTCAAATTCAACATTTAATCTTTTATCTTAGAGGGGGATTTCTGAACCTCGGTTACTGTGAGCTTCATGCAATTATCACGTATTAACATTATGTGAAATTTGTTAAACTTATGAGAAAACACTGCACTCCAAATTTGCTGGTAAGCTAAAAATGTGCAGTCATCATAAATGCAACCAAGCTGAAGTTGTTCCTGTGGTCATCCTGCTGATTTTTATATTTTTTTCCCCTGGTGAAATAATGTTTGTTAGGTCTTTATTCTGATACTTGCTTTGTTTCGGAACTAAATCTGAACACGCTATAAGCAAAGTATTCAAAGCTTAAGTGTAGCTTCTCTGACATGTCTTCAGTGGTGTCTAATGTTTAAATTAAACCTACAATTTTACTTGTCTACTTGTAGTGAAATTCGTCTTGTAGAGATCATAGAGAATCTGTGTGACAGTAGTAACTTTGAGTGTAACAACATGGTAGAAGAACATGAAGAACATATAGAGAAATGGTGGTTCAAACTGTAAGTACCATTTTTTTTGTACACATCTTCCGGTGGCTAACTTAATCCAGGGAGGGGAAAAACTACTAATGTTAAATCTTGGGTAATGCTTCTTTGAGAATTGCTGTTGGGTGCAGCTGGGTTCTGGCTGAGTATGTGCTGCTGTACTGTGGGTTTTTTCTTAATTTTAAATTCTGGAAGTCTTGCACCAAAACATCCAGTGCAGCTTCTCACATGATCCTTACTCAGTTCCCAGCCAACTTTGTTGAGGCCAATTAACATTGGAAACCTTTGAGGTTTATTACATTATTTTTTTCGCTTTGTCAAACCTGCAACGGACTCTCTTGGTCCTTGTGGGTTTTCAGGGGTGGTTGGCTTTTTGTTTGTGTTTTTTTGTTTGGGTTTTTTTTTGTTTGTTTTTTTTTCCTTGAAACATTACATTGACCTCCTGAAGATAATAATAAAAAAAAATTATACAATAAATCTAGAAGTTGAATCTCTTGAGGGTGGTAATTTAGCAACTGACTCTTCTATCTGCCTTCTAAGCTAGTCTGTCATTTCTATTATAACTAAGCTTTTCATACACCATTATAAGTTACAATTAGTGCAAAAATAGCAGGGTAGCATTTAAGTATCTTAAGATTTTTTTTTTAATTCCAATTCATGTTTCTTTAAAGTATTTTTTCTACTACAGACTGTCATTACTCCCAATCATCCAGAATTCAGTAAGATGAACTGTCATTATAAACTTTCATAGTTGAATAAAGATTTTTGATAGCCTACTTTGCTTAATGACTTCATTATCCTTTTACCTAACTGTGCAAGTTTGTGCATACATTATCATGTCAGTTAAAGGGACTAGAGTAGCATAGCACAGATCAGGCTGTTTCAGTGGGAAAGTGTCCTACAGTGATCACCTAGTCTAACTGCCTGACCTAGTTAAAACATGTTGTTAAGGGCACTGTCCTTTAAATATCTCTTAAATGCTGAAAAGCTTGGGGTTGAGGCATCGACCACTGCCCCCTTTCTCTGCCCCAGGCTGTCAAACACCAGACCAAGCTTCCTGTTGGTAAAGAAATGCTTCCTCATAACCAGTCTGAACCTCCCATGGCACATCTTTGAGCCATTCCCATGTCCTATCAATGGATACTGGGAGAAGAGATCGGCACCTTCTTTTCCACTTCTCCTCAGGAAGCTGTAGAAAGCAATGAGGTTGCCTGCTTTTCTCCAAACTAAACAATCCAAAAGTCTTTAGCTGCTCCTCATAGAACATGCTTTCGAGAAAGGTGAGCAATGCCACCCAGTTTTAAATGTATATTAAAATAGCAGAACTAAAAAGAAATGGGGTCTTAAACTAGAGAATTTGACAAAATAGACTTCTTAAACAAAACTATTCATTTAAATACATTGAGGTTTTGTAAATTTCTATATTTAATAGACCTTTTGAATGCAATTAATTAACTTTACCTTTCATTCTTTAACATGCAATATGCAAATGTCATTCAGTTTCTTTGGTAGTTTCTGAAGAGTTTCTTTGTGAATACCTTAGATCTATTTTCACAAGTTGTTACTTTACATCTAGTACTCAGTTAACTTACTTTTCAGAGCCTGAGCTTTGGAGTCAATATGGAGACAATATGAAGTTAGATGTAATAGCTTAGAAGAGAAGCTGTAGATCCCTCAGGAGTCACTGAAGGCTTCTGTCAGGCTAGAGAATATCTAAGCCTTTCCTTCATACTAAAGTTCCCGAGACCATCAGCATGATGAAATCTGTGAAATGCGGTTCAGAACTCTAGTAGTCATCATAGAATCAACTGGGGGCATATGCTAGTGCTAGAGTAGCATGTTACTAACATTTTATTAAATAAAAAAATTTCTAAAATAGTTCTTGATTCTCCTCTTGATCTCCTCTTGATAAAACAGAAGAGAAACTTTAATGTGCACATTTTCAAGTTGGCAATAATTTGAGGAAATGTTAGTATCTGACCTGGGTTATCTCCTGCATAGTTGAGATAAGACACAGCAGTTACCTTTGAGATGAAGATATAAACAAGACTGTCTAAACTGTGTATATAAACATAGGGTGCTTAAAAAAAGGGGTGTGCACATAAGTATGAAGACAGATTAATTTTGTTGTGCTTATATCACAGGTTTCATAAATGTAAACAGTTTGAGTCCGTTAAGATGGACCTCAAAAGGTAAATTAATCTCAAGGTAGAGAGCTTCTAGAAATTGATTTCTGAAATAAGATCATCTTCAGTACAGAAAAAAATAGGTTTGTAAGCTGATACATGTAATGAGATTTCCCTACTGTGTTCTACAGGTTGAATTTTATTATGCAAGTTGTTCTTTAAATAATCTTTGTTTAAAGATAATTGCATGTCTTTCATATACAGAAAGAAGAAGTATCCTGATTTGTTTAAGTGGTTTTGCGTAGAAACAATAGAAGTTTGCTGCCCTTCTGGAACTTATGGACCAGATTGCCTTGGTAATTTTTCTTTAAAAAAAATACAGTAGCAGAAACGTTCCTTTTACCTGCTTGTTTCAGTTTTTCATAACCTGGACAAATACATGAGGTATGATAATTTTGCACGAGATACCAGCTGCTGTACATTATGTACCTGCCTGCTACCTGATAGTTAGGTAGCTGCCTTGTGAGCATCCTGACTGAAGAGAAATATTCACAGACTGGTTTGGGTTGGAAGGGACATCAAAGATCATCTTGTCCCACCCCCCTGCCGTGGGCAGGGACACCCTGCACTAGACCAGCTTGCCCAAAGCCCCATCCAGCCTGGCCTTGAACACTGCCAGGGAGGGGGCAGCCACAGCTTATCTGGGCAACTTGGGCCAAGGCCTCACCACCCTCTCAGGGAAGAATTTCTTCCTAATGTCTAGTATGAATCTAACCTCTTGTAGCTAAAAGGCACTACCTGTCGTTCTATCACTACATACCCTTGTAAACAGTCCCTCCATCTTTCCTGTAGGCCTCCTTTAGGTACTGGAGGTCTTCAATAAGGTCTCCACAGAGCCTTCTCTTCTCCAGGCTGAACAACTGTAACTCTCTCAGCCTGTTGTCATAGGCATGAAGTAATGTACAGAGCTATTGAGGCTACTCTACATGTGCAGAACCCGTCTTATTTGATGCTCGCATCCACACCTGGCCCATGCTTAAAGGCTGTCTGTGTCTTAAAGTCTGTGGTTTAGGTGGCCTTTTAGAAGCCATGTATAGAACAGACTTTGTCCAGTTTCAAGAGAAACACAGCCAAAGTCTGTTTGGGATTAAATGAAGAAATTGATGACTGACTAGCTAAAAAGGCAGTGAATGGGAAAAAATAGGAGTATTAGATGAAAGCAAGGTCTTTGGTACAAAAGTGGTAAAAAGGTATTTTGGCCTCTGAAGTTAGTATAATTTATAAATTATAAAACCTTGCACCTTGTTAGAAATAAGCTTTGGCTTCTTAGATTGGGCACTTGATTTTTACCATTCCCAATAGCGATCTAAATGATTGCTAGTAGGTTTTTCCAACTGCAGTATCAGCATACTCAGAAATCCAAAATAACTAAAGATAACAACTTTAGCCAGGAAGCTAGGAAAAGAAATACAATTCTAATCTGGGGTTTTTATCCAAAATAAAATTTATAACTATGTTTTCCTGGAGATAGTTTTGAGTTCCTCTTGTATTTGAATAGTACTAAGCACTCTTTGTTGCAAGGGGAAAAAAATTGGAAATTATATCCTAGTTTAGTGTTGGGGTTTGTTGTTTGTTTGGTTTTTTTTTTAACACATTTTACTGTCTAGAGGCACTTTAGGTACTTGTGTCTGTAAATCGGAAATTATTTATTTTAACATGTGATTTTAAAGTTTTTTTTTAATCCTTTTTAGCATGTCGCGGTGGATCAGAAAGACCTTGCCATGGAAATGGCCACTGTGATGGTGATGGTACCCGGGGTGGAGATGGCTCATGTAGCTGTAACAAGGAGTATACAGGAGATTTTTGTTTGGACTGTTCTAATGGTTACTTCAGTACCTTGAGAAATGACACACATTCTGTTTGTACAGGTAACAAAGTCTTTAATGCATGCTTAGATCTTTTGTTTTCATTCTAGGTTTACTTACAAAACTTGAAATAGTTAAAGCTAACACTCTTAAGTGGTCCAGGTGACTGTAATTGGTAGGTTTGGTTTCCAGTTTTTTGTGGTTTGGTTTCATTGTTTGGTTATTGGAGTTTAATTTTCCTTTGGGTGGTGTTGTGTTTTTTTAGCTTTTTTTTTTTTCTAGGATAGAACTGCATTTTTGTAAATGGTATATCCATAAAGTCAAGATTTAATCTTCTGAAGGGGAGGGTCAAACTACTAAAACATGATAGTCTCCAATGAATTGTAAATAAGGTTTTCTTTTATCATTTGTGTCTTGGAATCTCTCAACAAAGCTCATAGTGTAGTTTTCCCTTACTTCAGCCTGCCACACTGCCTGCAAAACTTGTACTGGTTCAAGTAACAAAGATTGTCATGACTGTAAAGAAGGCTGGATTAAAAATGAAGAAGCAGCTTGTGTGGGTAAGTAATGCTTTGTGGACTTCAAACAGCTTTTGTAACACTGTTGATTGGAGAGATTGATGATCAAGTTTTATTGTATTTTATGGAAGTGTTCTGTCAGTTTAGATTTCTATAGCTTGTAGTATCTCTCCTTCTAACTGCTCTCCTGCAACACTGAACAAGTATTTCCTTCTACTGATGGCCCGGTGGTTCTATTTGTCTTTATCAAACTGTGCACTGTGTATCTCTCTGGTTTAATGGAATACAGATAGCAGCAACAGGTGTGTTCCTTTTAAAGTACTTTTTGTGTTTATTTGAACACTGAGCAGTGCCCTGCTCTTGATTTTTAAATTATTTTGTCAACTACTGGAAGATTCATGTCAGCTGATCTACATATTTTGTAGTAATTGTGTAATTGTCTTCACATTACTCTTGGTTTATAAATTATCAACACTAATAAGAGTTCAAATGTTTCCTTAAAACCAGACATGCTAGTGTGGTGGTTTGACCCTGGCTAGAGTTCAGACTCCCACCACTGTCAATCTATCACTCCCCTCTTAGATGGACAGGGGAGAAAATACATGTTGAGAGGCTTTGGAGTTGAGACAAGGACAGGGAGAGATCATTCTGCAATTAGTGTCACGGCCAAAACAGACTCAACACAGAAGGCAAGAAAATTCTCTAGTTTATTACACTACACACACAGAGAAACCAGGGTCAGATAATGAGAAGTACAAAACAGCTCTTAAAACACCACCTCCTGCCCCTCCTTTCTTTGCAGACTTCACTTACGATTTTCTCCTCCCCAAGATGGCACGGGGGAAAGTGGGGGGAAATAGGGAATAGAGGCTTCAGTCTTTGGTCAGTTCCTCATGAGTTGTTCTTCTTGGAGCATGGGGTGACATTTCTCACACTCTTTCCCTGCGCCAGTTTGGGGTCCCACCCACGGGAGACAGTCCTCCACATGAGTCCTCTCCCACGGGGCCTTGGCTCTTCACCAACTGCCCCAGCGTGGGTCACTGCTATAAACTCATAGAATGTCTCTCAGTCCCAGACTGCTGGCCCTAGCCTGGTCCCCCAGAGTGTCACAAGCCCCCCCCAGAAAATCTGCTCCGCTGTGGGTCTCTGTCTCCCTCTCTCTGCTTCTTACATGTCTCCACGGGCTGCAGGTTCTGTCAGGGGCTTCCTCACTGCATCTTCCCTATTCCTCCACCTGCTCCATGGTGGGCTCCTGCCTGGCCCAGGTGTCTCTCCATGGGCTGCAGGTGGGGTCTCTTTGCCCTCCATGGGCTGCGGGGGGATACCTGCTTCACCATGGTATTCTCCACAGGCTGCAGGCAGTCTTCTCTCAGTGCCTCCTCTTCCCCCCTTCACTGACCTTGGTGTCTGCAAAGTTTCTTACATCTTCTCACTCCCTTCTCTGGTGGCAAAATGCAGCTGTTTGTGTTTTTCTAAAATGTGATTCCCAGAGGTGCTGTGACCGGTACTGATTGGCCAGGCTGGCCAGTATCAGAGTTTGGGAATTTGGCCTTGGGAGCCTAGCTGGGATTTACTTTGTTAGATCTTTAAGAAACTTGCTAGCTGCTTCTTAAAGAACACACATTGCAAACCCACCACAGCTAATTTATACCCTCCCCTCTTTGTATTTAAAACAATCAGTAAAGTTAACCAATGATTTTTATAGAATAAGATTATAGATTTTGTGAGCTAACTGAAAGCCAGTCATTATATAGGTCTAATTAAGAAGTGAGCGTTCTATGCAATTTTAAGCAATGGCTTTTCTAAAAAGTGTATAAATATCTTGTCCTTTGTACCTCTGGCAAACATGTTTTTGGAGGAGCTATTCCCCCATGTTCCCCAGCGCTGGAATAAAGAAGTGCCTGCTTATCTGCCTTGGGTAGATAAGTTCTTTGCAACTGCTAACACCAGTGTGGAAATATGCCCTAGGGAGAGAATAACACATTCTATTTAACTGATTGAATTTGACCAGCTAGAGGCCTACAACATAATGTCCAAAAACAATATCTTAGAAATTATGTGAGTACTGCTGATTTTAAAAGTGCTGATGAGAACTAGAATTTGAATTGCAGCTTCTGAGAACCTGCTTAGGCAATTGTTGAACGCTCCAAGACTGTTTTTAAGATATTCCCACGTTGTCTTCTGTACAACTGTTTTTCCAAATAATCTTTGCAACTGATCAACTATATATTGAATAATCCGTAGGAATGAAGTCTGTAGCAACAGGATGCAAGGGGACCGAAATAACCTTTTGCTATCCAGATTTTTTAGCTCTGAGTGCTGTTGCACCCTTTGAAATGACAAGACTAGCATGTTTTAACTTCCTAGGAAGTTTAAACTTACTGGTTTTTAGGTTGACTGCTTTTAACTGTAACTTAGTTTTCTACACCAAGAAATTTGGAGGAAGCCAAGTGAGTGTGCATTTGTGTAATTAATACTTTATTACCAAGCTATGGAACTTTTTATAGGAGTACACAAATTAATAGTATTCCAGAAGAGTCTGCAATACTGTTGTCTGTCTGTTTATTTGTTACGCTATTCGCATAAAAAGCATAAATGCGTGCAAAACACTGGCTTGAAAATTCTCAGGAAATCAGGTATTCTGGAAAATAAATTTGAACTCTTGAATTTTTGGTATGTCTGCTGTTGTCATCACAAAGCATCCTCTGAGAATCAGGTTTGATTTGTTAACGTAAGTTTAAGCTAAACAGACCAGTACATGGTACTTCTATCTCTGACATATTGCAGATCTGATCCTGAACTTGTAGTTAACAATCATTTTCAGTGCAGGCAGCTTAAGTTTATAGCTTCTGTGGGCAAGTTTTCAAAAGATCTCAAAGCATAGCATTCAGGCATTAAATCTCACTATTTAATCATGGCTGCTATTTTGGGTAATTTGTCACTTATCTTTCAGATTTAGATGAGTGTGCCACTTCTCCTTGTAAAGATCACCAGTATTGTTTGAACACAGATGGATCTTTCTCATGCAAAGGTTTGTTTTTATTTGCTGTTGTACTTAGGTCTAAAATCCTAATGCCAGAAAAGGAGTGGTACCAGGCAGTTAGTACAGTGTGGTCTGTTGCTGACTGTGTGTGGCGAGCATGAAGACCTATTGTATCAGGAATGCAAGAGGTTTCTGATTATTTTGTTTCTGCTTTCTGAGACCCTGCTTGGAGTACTGCATTCAGCTCTGAGGTCCCCAGTGTAATAAAGACATGCATATGCTCTAGTGGGTCCAGAGAAGGGCCACATAATGATTAGAGGGCTGGAGCGCCTCTCCTATGAAAACAGGTCAAGAGAATCGGGGTTTTTCAGCCTGGAGAAGAGAAAGCTCTGAGAGAGACCAATATCTAAAGGGGCCTATACAGGAAAGATGGAGGGGGACTGTTTTCAGGGAGTGTAGTGATAGGACAAGGTAACAGTTTTAAACTGAAAGAGAGTAGATTTAAACTAGATACTAGGAAAAAACTCTTCCCTGTGAGGGTGCTGAGGCCCTGGCACAGCTTGCCCAAAGAAGCTGTGGCTGCCCCCTCTCTGTCAGTGTTCAAGACCAGGTTGGATGGTGCTTTGGGCAACCTGGTCTAATGGAGGGTGTCCCTGCCTATGGCAGGGGGTTGGAACTAGATGGTGTTTGAGGAACCTTTCAACTACCTTCAACTACAAATCATTCTACTGTGAAGATTTCTTTTGTGGTTAAGCTGAGTGATTTTTAAAGGTGGTACTTTAAACCTGATATATGAAGTTTTGTGCTTAAGATATTTTATCTTTAGCATGTGATGCCAGCTGCATAGGTTGCACAGGTGAAGGTTCTGACAAGTGTAAGACCTGTGCATCTGGATACGTGAAGGAAGATGAAAAGTGTACAGGTGGGTTGTTTCAGTAGCACACAGTAGAACACGTGTTCGCTCACGCTTGGTTAACCTCACTGAGGAGTTGAGTATGTTTGTGTTTGTCTGCTTTCAGTTTTTCAGAATTAGCTGAATTAATTACCAGAATTAATTACTGAATTAACAGAATTAATTTCAGTGATTCTAAGACTAGGCACAAAGACTGTCTTTGTAACTTCTCTTATGTTATTGATCTAGTCATGCATGACAAAGATTACAGCTGCAACACTCCTACAAAAGAAACAGAAGTATTTTATAGCAGATTGAGGAAAAAAAATACTTTGTCAGCTATCTACGTGCTTTGTTAGAAATGTGCACCTGTATTTATTTTGTAACAAAAAGGCAGGAACACTGAGTTCTGTTGTCTTTCTGTTAACCCATAAATTATAGTCATTTGAACTTGGACATTAGTAGTGAATTATAATATGTGAAATGACAGCAAGAGTGAAATTAAGAGTTTCTCTATAGGAAGGTATGTATGGTCTTAAGTAGTTGTTAGCTATGATGATGTAGTATTTACAGGTTCTGTTCCCTTTAGTTGTACTTTGATGTCATCACTAGAAAATCGCTATGGGAAATCTTTGGTAGTTTAAGATAAATGCTGTTTAGTTCTTTTCCCCATGTAGGGGCTTGCAAAACATAAACCCAACCTAGATTACTTGAATTCAAATTGAAGAAGTTTGAAATACAGTTTAAATCGTGAAGAACCATAACTGTTGTTTGATTGTTTTGGTTTTTTTTTTTTGTTTTTTTTTTTTTTTACATCTGAATAGAATTTTATTTATGACAGATCACAAGGAAGTCTTATAACAGCATTGGGCTCTGTTTCCCTATCCTGTCTCTAGATATAGATGAATGTAACCTTCCTGAAAAGGTCTGTGTGAAAGAAAATCAAGACTGCGTTAATACATCAGGTAGCTACAAGTGTGTGTGTTCAGAAGGGTTTGAAGATAAGGATGGAACATGTGTTCAAACTGTAAAAACAGGCAAGTGGCTTTTCAATGATAGTCTTTTTAATAAATATGCTATATCAAAAACTTGAAGGTGTATTTCTGTTTAAGGGTCTAGTTGCTTGTTAAACTCTTGTGTATACTCTCTTTGGNCCTCTAAGGCGCCTACAAGAAAGATGGGGAGAGGCTGTTCAGTAGGGCCTATGGTAACAGGACAAGGGGTAATGGTTTTAAAATAGAGGGAGGTAGATTTAGATTGGATATTAGAAAAAAGTTCTTTACTGTAAGAGTGGTGGAGCACTGGAACAGGTTGCCCAGGGAGGTGGTGGATGCCCCATCCCTGGAGACGTTCAAGGCCGGGTTGGATGAGGCCCTGAGCAATCTGATCTAGTTGGGGGTGCCCCTGCTTCTTGCAGGGGGGTTGGACTAGATGACTTCTGGGAGTCCCTTCCAACTCTAATCATTCTATGATTCTATAATGTCTCATCTTCCTACAGCTGTGGTCTGTGGCAAATAGTTTGTGCTGCAAACCACATTCTGGCACCTATGTTTTCTTGCTTGAAAATGTGATTATTTTTTTATTTAAATGTCCTGTTCCTGCTTTTTTGTTGTTGTGGGTGTTTTTGTTGTGTTTAGGTTTGTGTTTTTATTCAGGATTTTTGCACTTCGGCTGTGTTTGTGTCCCCAGCTTCATTACATCAAGTGAACTAGCAAATTACTGCTATAATAAAAATGAGGTCTCCCTCCTTCCCACTTTTTAACTTCATCATTAATTATAATGACTTAAGGATTTATCTGATTGCATGCAAGCTGCTCAGCTCACTGTAATCTCAGAAAATTAGGCAAAATTCTTTTTCCTGTATGAATGAGCTGAATTTATTCTGTGATCATAAAAGTGCCAGAGGTGGTACAAAGGTGAATGTGGAGAAGACATCAATTTTTCAGTAGTAGGGAGCTTTAGTTTGACTTAAACTATACCTTCAGTCAAGAAATTCAAGTGTAATTTGTGCTTGGATGTATGACACATTATGGACATTCCATTCAGTAGTGTTTCATTATCTATGATTTTTAACAATTCCAAAGTAAAAGACAGGATTATTTTGCAATAAAGTTTGTAGAATAGATGAGACATTCAGTTTTGTACCTTTTCTCTTACTGCTTATGAATTTGGCCTTTTGCTGTTCTCCCGCTGTCCAAGCCTTCTTTTTAGTCTTGTACTAACAAGTTTGTGAAGTTCTATGTAGTATTGCTACTCAAGACCATTCAGCTCAGGCCTTAATAGTCTCACTGCTCACCTTATTAGTCCTTTAAAATCAGTTAAATGTTTTTGCTGTGCAGATACTCGGTATATTAATTACTTTGTTCTTCTAATATGACCCAAGTAACGTCTATATGGCTTTATTGTTTCTCTGGTCTCAATAAATATGTTAATTTGGGTTTCTCTTAAAAAATCCTAATGTATAATTAGTAATACATATGTATTCTAATTGTGATACTTAATTTCACAGGAGAGGAAGTACAGAGTGAAACAACTGAGCCTTCACCTATTGGACATGATGACTTATGATCCACTTTGAGAACCAAAAGACATTCCTGTCTAAAATTTTAAATTATTGGACTAAGTCTCTGCTAGCTGACATACTGTGGAAATGGTATTAAATATGCAGGTTTCCATTAAGTTGGGTTTTTTTGAATGGTGATAAACTTATGTTTAAGCTGCATTTCTTTACTCTTAAATACCACTTTTTATATAATTCTTCAAGAACACTCTAGATGGGTTAGTATAAAGTGTGAATTAACACAGTGTTGTACCCAGCAATTGTAAATGATTTGCAAGTTTCTCATTCTAGTGCCTACTGAAAACTGTCATCATTTGGAAGGACTTAGTTGCACTTCATTCAAAATTTTGCTTGAATTATGAAGTTTCATGTTTCTTGACTTGAGGAATATTTCTGTAACTGAAATACAGCTTTTAGAAATTGTCAAAGGGAATCTCTTTGAAAGGGGAGCACTGTTCCCTTAAAATAGAATGCCTAATACTGCATTCAATAAAAGTCTATTTTGTTGGAATGTGCCTTAAAAATTTTTAAGATAGTAGTACTTTGCTATGTTATGTCTATTTTTTCATTTAGGCGGTGGCAAATACCAGCCAAAACCAAACACTAAAACCAACAAGAACCCCCACAAAACCAAAATCCCAGATCATTACGAGCACTGTATTTCAGTTCAGCACTGAATGCCAGCACTCAGTTATGCTGCAATGTATATAGGAAAAAAAACCCCAGCAATACACACACACACAAAAGACAGAAAAAAACTCCCACACCTCTTCCTCTAAAGGAAGAATTCTGTCAAACAGCTTCCAAAAGGTAGGTAGACACGTCTTTCCTCCAGGTACTTGCATAGTTTATGTAAACCAGTGTACAGTGATCAAAAATAAGTTTGGTGAACACCTGCACTCACTGGCTCAGTTGTCAGACGAGTACTCTCTAGAACTGATGAATGCATGACTTTCACTACAGTCTACTTCTGCATGAAATAGCTTCCAGTCATTTTCAGAGCAAGCATACTACAGTCAGTTTATCTTTTTTGCCATTTCCTAGAGAAAGCTAATAAGCATAGCATAGACACAACTTCCTACAGCTTGTCACTAAGCATAAAGGCGAGTATAAGAGATAAAATTGGTATGTTCTGAAGGACCATCACAGCTATAGATAAGCTAGGACTATCCAGGTATGAGTATTTAAGCTTCTGATGGAAGTGGGTAAAGTTTAGAATACATTGTGGTGGATACAGGCAGCATAAAGAGGGGTTACAGAATACAGCCAAAAAGAGTGTAGCTTAGGTTTGGCTATGAGGAAGTTTCATAACCAGTACCCTGAGGCAAGTGAAAGTACGAAGGGTATGGATAGGATTGATGTTCTCAACAGTGAAAATGACTTTGCCAAAGATTTTTTGTTCAGACTAAGTCACAGTTACATTTGTGAGCAGCACATCTAGGATTTATAAGTGCAGTAGATATTTTGAGTATTGTACAAAAAAAAGGATTCTGTTGGATTTCTGTCAGCAGTCTAAGCTGATCTTGTCTGCTATAATTTAAATACCTAATGGTATTGAAGTACCTGTAATAGTTTTAATTACGTTATTTTCCTTCAGCTGTTATATCTAGATATTTCTTAATTTGCCAGTCTGAGAATGAAAACTTAAGTGCTTTCTCAGCTGTATTTGCCGGAGATGGGCCTACATACCACGTATCTTTCAAGGTGTTGGGTAAGCACTTTAAATGCTAAATTTAAAGGAAGAAGTGTAGATTGTTTGGGAGCACAGGGAATACAATTCAATGATCTTCACAGTTTTTAGTACAGATGTGGACAGTTAAAGTAATAGGCCTTAAAGATCTTAAAAAAAAAAAAAAAAGGTGTAGCTTGTACTTCAGAAGTGATCCAAGATAATTCAAGAAACAAGATTTGTACATTAGTGAAGTGTTGGTTTGGTACTTTTGTCATAAATGCCAAGGTGAACCTTGAACTTCTAGATTCACACTCAATTTGTGAACTTCATACATTGATATCACACTAAAACCAGCATCCTTTTTATTAGTTTGTCTTGATACTTCTTTGGGGCTTCCTGACCTAAGTCTAAATGCTTTTTGCAGTGGGAAATCCGGTATTTAGTACTATCTAGGCACTTTAACAAACCAGAGAACTTTTTCCTTTATAGCTGGACTCCACGGAAGGTGTTGGAACACTTTATGGTAGCAAAGCAATTTACAGACCTGCATGTGTCAATTAAAGCTCTAAACAAGCCCAGGAAAGCAGTCTCGAGTATGCAGCATGTATACTAAAATCCTCCTAGTGTGTCTAAACTTAGAAATCAAAGTGTATGCTGAAATGTTTTCATCTGATCAGTGGAACGTAATGTTGAATTTATTCTTTCCTGTGAATTCCAGTATGTCTATCATAGTTATTACTTTTACTCTATGACTGGATGATATTGTACTCTGCAGAGAAATCTGTTTTGCAGAGCAGCTTGATGATTTAGCTAATTCAGGAAGTCAGATAGCCTAAAGTGGTTCAGATCATTACCATTGCACTCAGGAGAGGTACCAAAGCCCCTGTTTACAAAGAACAGGACACAGGTCAGTCTAGAATACATTGCATATATTGTACAGACACAACAGTCTTTCCTTTTATGGTTGATGAGGACATTATCCTACTATGTATGGGAGAGGTACTCTTTAGTCAAGCAGTTCCCATTCGTAGCCTTTGAACTGGCATTTGGAAGTTGGAAAAGCACCAGGAGTTGGTAAAATCACCAAATCCTATTTTGAGTGTTAAGCTCTCAGCGTATGCGGCACTGTTGTTAAGAAAGCTTTCCCTGGGAAGTGTGGTGCACCCTGCCTTTCAAGTTGCTTTTAGAACTTTCTTACTGCAGCACAAGGTTAGACATGCTTGAATTATTTGTAAGCCTAAGCAAGTGACTTACTGATAAGAATGTGCAGAGAAGGTGGAGGAAAAAAAAAAAAGCTATGAAAAAAACCCCTAAGCAGTTCTGGATCATATATAATATAGAAGACAAATCTCTGTAATAGTCCTAGCTCACCTTCTGATGCCTCTCCCTTTATTTCTATCATTTTGCCATAGGTTATTTTCTGAGATTATTTTTTATTTGTCCTGAAAGTAAACTTCTGAGGTTATTCAAAGTAGCTGCCTGCGCTTTCTTTCTTCCTTGAATCAAAAAGGAATTTTCCTTTTTCAGCAACTTTACACCATGTCCAACTTTCTGTTCCAGTGTTAATCAAAATGTGTTCCGTAGATAATGCTCAATTATGTTTGCAAGGATCTCTGTTGTTTTTGGGTTTGTTTGTTTTGTTTTTTTTTTAGTGGATTTCTCTTAGAATTAGACTCTAATGGATGCTAATATAGTAGTCTTTCTTTTGCACTTCTGTATTCGATTTTCTTTCTTACTTCAAAGTGCATTTGAAATGGTATTTTTGTTTCATTAGACTTTTTGTAGCCTTTTTGATTTTAACTTTTTTTTAAAGATATTCAAGTTAATACTTCCTCTTGCAGATCTGGAATGTTAAAACTTAATTTTTGGTCTACTGATTGTTCATTGTGGCACATGTAGATATGTGTAAAGTAGTGGGGGTTAACAGATGTGTTCTTATTTACCCTGTCTTTGTTGAATTTTTTGGTAGTGAAAGGGAGATTTGCTGTTAGTCCTGTTGAATCTGGACCTCCGTAAACCAAGATCTGATTCTGGAAGGTAGAGGGATTTTCTGGGACAATCGGGTGGGAGTTAAGAGACCTGCATGAATTTATTTTCTCCAATTTCAGAGAGTGATCTAGCCACTAGGTTAACTAGCAACTAGATGGGCAAGGCTATTTTATTTTTTGTTAATAAAATGTTTATCTGTTACCAGTTCATGTAATTTGCTGATCATGATTCATAAACCTGAGTTCTTTAGAAAAAAAGTCAGACTCATTCATGGCTTGTGTGGAAGTGGTTTGTTAGGTGCTTTTTGTCTGGGAGCATGTACCTAGCTTGTTTAACTTCAGTTCTCTAGAATGTAGATGTCAAAAGCCAGCCTCAGTTGTTTGATGGTTGCTGTTAGAACCAACTATACCTGTTGCTGTCACCCTGCTCACATCTAGTAGGTCCTGAACAGAATCTAGAAGTCAGGATTGCATAGAGCGATGACATGAAAGTAGTATTCCCCCTGACACCTAGTGTAGTGTCCTGTACTTTGAGCTAAGCTGGGCAAGGCCTGGCCTAGCATCAGCTTACTTTGCTAGTGTGGTATTAGGACCATGAGCTGCAGGTACTGGTAACACCATCTCTGGTTGTTCATTAAAGTTGGACTGGAAGGAAGTTAGTGACCTGTCTCCTAAACGTGCCTGAGACTCATCTAGGTCTTCATGCTCAGACTTGACCAAAATTGAGCTTTACTACAGCCAACAGAATTGCAGAAGTGTTGAGGCTAAAATATGTCATCAGAGGTTGTCTAAGCCAACAGCCCCACTCAAAGCAGAGTCAGCTGAACCTTGTTGCTCAGAACCATGTTTGCTTGGATTTTAAGTATCTTCAGGAATGGAGACTCGACAGCTTTGCCTTCTTCATGTTCTCAGGAATCTTTTCTGATCATTATGACTTTGAGATGATCAAGAAAGTCTTTGCAACATCATTGGGTAGTCCTACAGCATTCATGGGATGCATCCATCAGGTCCTACGGGCTTACTGTCAGCCTTCTTTAAATGTTCAGTAATGCGATTCTCCACCAGGTAAGTCTCCTTGTTCCAAACGTTACCGTGGGCCTAGGAATCCTGAAGGCAGATCTTACTATTAGACACATCAAGGAAAGCATTGAGTACTGCAGCTTTTTCTGTGTCCTTTGTCATCTGGTCCCCTGCCCACAACAGTGGCCTGCTGCCTCATTTGCTGCAGACGTGCCTGTAGCAGCCCTAGATGTTCTTCAAATCCCTTACTGGTTCTACTCCAGGTGGGTTTTGTCATACTTTGTATTAAGACAGTGTGTCTGTGTTCTTTCGGGGTCACTTGCCCCTGTTTCTTACTTGTGTTTTCCTTTTTACATCTTGAGTTCAGTCAGAAGCCCCTTTTTCATTTGTGCCAACTTCCTGCCACATTTGTTTGATATCCTGTGCATCAGTTTGGAGAAGGTAATCACTGAAAATCAACAAACTCTTACAGTTGTTTGTTTGGTTTGCTGCCGTTGAATAGTCATGCTCTAATCCTTATCTGTTCCCCAGTTTGCATCATAGCGTTTGATATGCAAGTTTCTGCATCCACAAGTGCAGAAACTGCTTGAGTAGTAGCTAGCAAGTTGTGCAGCTAGGAAAACATGTTTCTCTTCTACATTCTTCTCTAAAGGGCTCAGTAAGGCCAAGAGAGAAAAAAAATAAAAAAGGGAAAAAGTAGGATTTCATACTAGCTGTATGATGAATGCTCAAGTTAAGCTTGTTAGTGTTGGAACAGTCATCCTTAACTACATCTTGGGGCTCCAGTGTCAGGATTTCTAAGCATATTTGAGAAATTATTGTGGATATTTTGGTGATGGTGCTTCATGTTTTGCACATAATGTTCATGTAGTATAATCTGTCGTTTGGTAGATTATGTATATAGTACCTTGATAAACCCAGTACTTTTTGTCCTTTTTTTGACAGATATGATATCTGCACTAAGCATATTAATCTTCTTGAGGGGGAAAAAGAAAAGGCACCATACACTAAATGAGTTCTGCTTCACATTCATTTTTTTCACCGTCTTCTAGAAATGTAGTCTAGGTCATTATTCTTGCCCTTTCTGTGTAAAGGTAGGGAGGTTTTTAATTTTTTAAAATGCATAATTTTAATATTTCTTAGTATATATAAAAAGTGCTTTTTTAAAAAAAAAGAGGAGGAATACATGCTTTAAAACAAAATAAGGTGGTGTCTGTATTGGTTTTTTTTGTTTGTTTTGCTTTTTTTCTTAGATAAAAAAGCTGCCCAAAAAAGGGATGTGTGAATAAAATTTTTGTATTCTAACAGGAAAGACCTTGTGGGTCATCTTATTCTTCACTTGTCAGTGTGGATTTACTCTCTGTCATTTGGAAATGCAGTATCTAATTACAAAATTGCTGAGGTAGTGTCTTTTCCCTTATTCCCTATTATTTTATCTCTCAGAACATATAGTCAGGTGCTCATTGGGTAGTAATTCTTTTTAATGACTACCACAGTAAATAAAAACTCTCCTGCATGTAGCTCTGATCATGGCCTCATTTGTTTGAGGCAATGCACAGACACAAAAGTTAGTCCTATATAAGATACTTGACTTGAAAAAGATGGAAGAGGAACAGGTTCAGGGAACTGAGACTAATCTTTGACACTTAATGTAAATAATATATGATTTTTCAGTTCACTTTAAAGTTTTTTGATTCCTGGAGTAGGCAATGTCAATTTTTCAGGCACTGAATCCAAGAAGGCTGGAAACTACCATTTAGAAAAGCTGACATCTTCATATGAAATGAAATTATATAAAAGTAGTGGCTAACCATAACTGTTGGCAATGGTGGAAAAGTTGATCTTTGGTGCTAAGATCAACTTTAACTTGCTTTTGAGACAATTCAAAATTTTTGCTGTATGAGGGCATCCCCTCTGTGGCTTTGTAATATACTTTAAGAAAGCTATTTTTTAATTTATTTATCAAGGAACAGGAAGATTAGCTGTTGCTGCTCAGTGTTGGCAAGTAGAGGGATCACACACCACGGGGAATGGAGAGGAGGGAATGTGAGAAGTTACCAGGTTTATGAAGCAGCCACCAGGAAGGTGGTACAACCTTTAAACGTCCCGTCCAACCTAATACATTCTGTGATCAATGGCAATGTCTTGGAGCTCCTTTAGTCATTTTGTCCAAGAGCCTGGACTGAAGCAGCAGCTTGTCCTTAGTAATCAGATTAGGAAATAAAGAACCATGTTCAGCTACTCTTCTACAGTTACTCATCTACACATCTAAATACTAATGTTTATAAAGAAATACTTTCATAGCTAGATATATATAGACCTATGTGCCATAGTATATCTAAGTCCTTCATAACTTTGTAATTCTTTTCATTATACATTATAATCTATGCAGTGATATAAATAAATTCTTCCAGCCTAATGTCAACTTTGCAACAAGAAATTTGATGGCAGTGTGAGAGCTGTAGAAGGTGGATAAACTCTCCCCATGAGCTCGCAGGGGAGAAAGATGAGTCATTAAGACACAAGCTGTCTTTCAGACATAATTCTGTTATCAATTCATTGCACAGTGTTCATGTTCAAAACAAACAGTGTCCCCAGTATAAGTCTTATTTTATGTTAAAGCTCTTCACGCAGATGGTGCTTGACAGACTATTTGACAAGACAAGCATCCTAATGGGGCGACAGCTCTGGAATTCCTGTTGTTTGGGAGAGAGTGCTCTGTAGCAGGCATGGTGCGATGTTGCTTCAGGCGTTCCCTTTGTAGATGATAAATGTTACTGCACAGCTGTTTGCCCCATGCAGAGATGCACAGCTGTGCTAAGCTGAGGAAGGAGTATATATATCTACGTCCCTACCGTGCTGTTCCAGTAGATCGTGCTGCAGATTTTGACAATTTTTGTGTAAAGCCAGCAGAGGGAACTCTTGGGCTACCAAGGAGAAGTTCTGACAGCTTCAAGAGTCCACTATCTCAAAACACGGTTTTGGTACTGAGAGGCAGGCCGAAAAGGTGATCTTAGTTATGTGTGCCTGATTGCACTTCAGTAAAACTGATGAATAGGTCATATTTAAATAAATATTTTATGCTGCATTATTTCCAAAAGCACAAACATCTGAGATCTTCTTAAATCACTTAACACAATCTTAGAAACAAAAATTCAGGTTGGATAGGACTTGAAAATGTCTCATCCAGCCCTCTGCTGAAGCAGGGGCAGCCACGAGGTGTAAGTAGCAGCCTTAACCACTCTCTTAACCTGCCTCTGCAGACACAGGCCATGCAACCTCTTGTGGCAGCTGCCCTCAGAGTCAAAACATTTTCTGTTTATTGAGGCTGAACTTGTCCTGCTCCCACTTAACATCTGTTGTCTCTCACACTCCTGCTGTCCACTGCTTCTGGCTCTCCTCTTGCTACTGCAGCCCAGGAAGCCAGTGGCCCTCTCTGTTGCGGGCTCACACTCCTTGTTGCCTACCCAGACCACCCCCCCCCCCCCCGGGGTTATTGCAAGGGACTCTTCTTTCCCGAGTGTAGGAATTGGGGTTTCTCCTTTTTCAGTATCATAAGGCTCTTGTCAGTCTATTCCTCCAGCTCAGATAGATCCAAGTTTTCTGTAAATTCATATATTTACACTTAATTTTCATTTAAATCAATAATCCCACTGCCTTTAATATAATGAATTACATGTATAAAGCCTGAAAGTTTGTGGGCTTGTGGGTTATGGCATTAGACATAAATTAGATTATGGATTTCTAACCTGTTCAGCAAAGCAGGAACAGTTTTATCTTTTCTTTGAAAAATAATACTTCAAGAAGAAAAATAGTCTTTTCTACATAACTTGCATATCTCTTGTGTGATGCAATAGTCAAAGTAGAGCATACAGATGCACACTTCATACCTGACAGGATGATGTAGACCTCGTTATAAGTAGGACCTATATTTTTAAAGGCTCATAATCTTTCTCTAAAAACATGTATATATATTTCTGTCATTACTCATCTGTATAAATCAGTTTATTTAAAGCACAACTGTTACTCCCTCACTGATTTCAGTCTTTGCCTGTATCACCAGTTGTTCCTATTGCCTAGAGGTGTGTGTTTTCTGCAGATTAAAAGCAGAGCAATGAGGTATCTTGAAACACCTGGAAACTTCAGGATTCTTGCTGGCACATCTGGAGCTCCAGGATCATTGGAGTACTGACTTTAATGAAACCACTTTTATGAATAATTTGCAACCTGGAACCACCCAACCCAGATGAGTTTTAATGAAAGCTGGTGACTTATTAGGCACAGTTACAGCAGTGTTTTGTACAAGACCCCTGTCTTGATGCTTGCAGCCAAATAAATTCTACCTCTTTTTTTTTTTTTCTTCTTCTTCACCAGAACCTTGGATACATTGTGGATACGTACTGGGGCAGTAAAACTGTATAGTTAGTGTACTTCTTTTTGGTTTGTTCCGTTCTTTTGTGGTTTGATAGTTAGAAAAATATGAGATTGTATTATAAGTTGTATAGACCAGACAGTTAGCATTCTTGTTTCCTGAAGAAAGGTGAGGTCAGTCTTCTTTTCTTTAGAACTCTTCTATTTTTCAAACCATCATCACTGTAAGTATGCAATATTTTTAAGTCTTCTTTGTCGTTACCACAAAGAGCATTCAAACAGCGTGATAAATATGCAAATATAATAATTAGAAGTGTCACTTCAGTTTGGCATGAGGTACACACATTGCTTGAAATAATCTCATTGTCTTCAGTGTGACTGGTGTAATTAATATTTAATACATGTGTGAGAGGATTCAGTGCTGGCCTGGAGGGTTCAAGCAATACATTGTGCTGTTGGAAAGAAAGGTCTCTACATGATGACTGAAATGCTTTAATCTGCTGTAAGGATCAACAATGTATGGCGTTAAGTGCCAAAGGTGGAGGAGAGAGAGAACCTGAATGTCCTTTGAGTTTACAGGCAGAGGTTACTGTGTCCTGATGTTTGGTGGCTCTCCTGAACCTCTGAATTCAGGGCTCAGACATCCCTGCCTCACAAACAGGACAAACAATTGTCTGCATCATCCCTTTCAGAGGCTGTATTCTACTCTGCTGTGCTCCTTCCAGTGCACTTAGCTTCTTGTTTGGGGAAAAAAGTAGTAGTCTGGCATACTGCACTTGAAAAGATGCTGACCCCTGTTCTACATCTCACACTTCCATGGGAAACATCTATGGTTGTTGAATTTAGCTATATCAGAGCATGTGTTCCAAATCCTGTGAACTTATGTGTCTGTTAACAGCAATTTAAAAACCTGCCAGTTTTCATAGTACTCTATAAACAAGAATATGTAGTACTTCTGAAGAGTTATCTGCTATTACTCTGAAAATAGTATGATATTTACCAGGGAAGTCATCACTACCGGTACTACATGCACCCTGTGAGCTTGTGCTCCTTATTGTAATAATATTTGGGCTTCCCGCAATGTGAAGTAAGGACACGGTGTTTACATGAGTTAGAAGCAGAGTACTGGAAAGAAGCAACTATATGAGTTAATGTTCTCTGAATAGCAGTGGAATAAACTTCCATTGGAAATTTGTTTATTTCTGAACTTAGAAATAGTTCCAGGAAATACTCATGCTGTGACAAGTTTCACTATTCTCTGGGGTAGAGAGGGATTTTATCTATGGTTCATGGCCTTCTGAGCTTGCCAGTGAAAGAATACACTTTTTATTCTGAGTGCTTGTGTTTACAAATATAAAGAAAAATAATTGTAATCCTGCAAACTAAGTTTGGCAGTTGCATTTAAGGTCTTAGGAAAGCCTTAAAACTTACAATTCCTAGTAGCAGGTTGAAGGAGATGATGGAGATTTGTAAAATTAAGCAGTTGTGAGAAACAATCACTGCTGAGCTTTGTCATTGCAAAATATCGCTCCTTCTAATGATGTTTTCTTTATAAATAGGCAGTAAATAAAAGATTTTTTTCCAAAAAGCTGTAGATGAGCTTCAACTCAGAAATTTGATGCTTTAAAATCAGTGGGACCGTAGGAGAAAATAGATAGGATAGCATGTAGAGCAAAACAGAATCATCTGAAATCTAGAATAATCCTGGATATACAGCAAAGCTGATGCCACTGACATGGAATGGGCAGGCCCTTGCCACAGAACTAATTTCAATGGAACACTGACATTTTGCTTTGGCTCTTTCACAGGAAGCTCCAAATCTGTTGGACTTAGACCTGTCAGCGAGGGCAGGGGACTGATGAATTGAGATATGTGTAACAGTGGCACACTGAGGCATCAGTCAGTTGCATCCTGCAAAGTAACAAGGACTGCTCTGGGTTTTTCCTGGGATGTCTCAGAGATACATTTTTGAAGGCACAGGGGGTCCAAATAGTATGTCCATAAACAGATCCATGGGAAAGGTCAGTCTAGTGGAGTGTGGGCAAAGGCAAGATTCTGAGTTCTCAGTTTAGCCTTGATGTAAGCTACGTGTGTGATTCTTGGACCATTTGCTTTATTGAGCTTTATTCCTTGGGCAGGCCTGTACTTGATGGTTTGGCTTGGGAAGCGCTGTCCTGGTGTGAGTTTGGAAGGCGTCTCAGTATAGAGGGTGATAAGATTCCAGTGCCAACCATTGAATTTGAAGGCCAGGTTTGGGAATGGAAAGCTTTATTCTTCATGAGAAGAACTTGGTGGGATTAGTGGCCACCCACAGTCACTGCTTATTCAGCGCATCCTCATGGTTTCCTGACTTGCTTTGGAGAACCTGACAGGCCCGTGGCAGCCTGGGCACTGGCATCTGGTGCAAACCCAACTTCTCTAATAGAACACAGGAGTCAAAATGATTTTGTGTTTTCTAGTGCTTCTGTGAAATTCATGTCCCTGCAGAAGTAGGAGAAGCAAACACCCTAATTAGAAGTGTCCAAAATGGTATAATAACTACAGGCTTTGGACTGTGGAGTATCTTTCACACCACAGACTGAGAATTAATGTAGATTTTGTAAGGGCAGACAGCTGCATTTTCACCAAGAATTCAACTAAAGTACAGGCATGGAGAAAAAGTTGGTTTTGATTATACAAGTTGTATGGTTGTATGGTAATAGCTGGAATTTATACAGACTCTTGTTCAGGGAATCAAAACTTTGTTGCATTCCCACAGCAATAATGAAATGGATGTACAGAGAAAATACAACATGATGAATACATACTGTTCTCAATCTTTTTCTTTTCAAATGGAAAATTCTGGATTTTTTTCTTCCCCCGTCTCCCCCCCACCAAAGTACCAGTTCTAATAAAAACAAAGCTTGTTAGAGGATGGCCCTAAAAGCAGGACAAAATATTCTTTCTCATTAGCTAAACCAACTTTTCTTTTGAGGACATGTGTCAAGAAGTACTACATTTCATGTAACTCCTTTAACCTCTCATTCTTTCGTAGCGAGTGATGTATATATGTCCCAGTGACAAATGAAAGATTTTGTAGAATACTTCTTTCTGCTAGCAGGAGTCACAACATATTTTCCAGAGTAAAAAGTCTTAGCTACATTGATTCCTGTTTAAAGTAGAAACCAATTTTTGCAATCTCTGCTGTAGTGGAAATCACTGAAACTGGACAAAAGGAATTTTTATTCTTTTCCAGCTGCAAATGCACCTTAAGTTATTTTACTTGGATGGCCTTCTCTAGCTTCAAAGTTACATGAAAATGTTTAGCTAATTAGCAAAGTTGTGAACACAAGCAGGCTGGAAAAGGGAAGAGTGCTTTCCAGCACCAAAAGGATTCTGGAGGTGACTGGTGATACTGATTAAATGATAGTGACAATCATTTTTTCTGGCTTGCTCCTTGTCTTTCTCCAACCCCCCCTTCCCCACCTGCCACATTACTCCCAACTCCCTCCTTGCTTTTATCTGCAGCCTCTCTCCCTCCTCAGACCACAGCTGTCTAAAGGCCTTTGCTAGCTGCATACATATTTTCCGCTCTCAGTCCTGGCTTACCTCACTTCTGTTGGCATCTAAAGAGACATATCAGCTGCTTTTCCTTGCTGGAAATCTTTCCCAGATGATCGCTAGGGATTCACCACCACAGAAGAGACCGGACTAGTCAGCACATAACTAGCCAGCCCTGTTGTTTCAGGGTGGCACTGCGAGTGAGGTGTGACCGTTGCTGTAATCAGGAGGAGATTGGCCCACAGCTCTAAACTGGACCGTGACTAGGGACTCAGGGTGCTAAAAACGAATGAGAAAAAAAAAAAAAAACAGAAACCTTTTGGCCAGTGTTTTAAAGAGGTTTATTGCAAGGAAAATACCTTGGTCATTGGGGACTCCTCTGTGCTGGAGCGAGTGAATTTTCAGAGAGGAACAAAAGCTCAAAAAAAGAAAATGAAGAGATTTTATCTGAATACTCTACTTAGAGTATTAAGAGAATAAAGTAATAGAGAAAACTTTATTTCACCTAAACTTCTCATGGAGAAAATTCTTAAACTCCAAAGAAATGCAAGAACAGGGTTAAACAAAGGAATAAATATCAACTATTGAGGATCAAATGGTTTTGCTAGCCTACATGTGAGAAAAACCAAATTATCTTTGTAAGTGAGACCTTCACATGGGGAGCTCTTGCAAATTAGTGTGACTTGTGGCAGGAATTTGGACAATGTTTGTAACTTCATCTCCAGGCCCACAAGTGCCAAACACCTCTGGAAAACACTCTCCTCCCATAGCACCCCGCTGGGGTGGCTGGAGATCTCTTGGTGCAGTGCCAGTCAGCATTAGGTGCTTCACAGAGATATTACAAGTCATTCATTATGATTATGCCCTTTCTCTGCAAGGGTTAAGCAGTACTGAGTGGGGCTGGCAGTGTGTTTATGCACCTTAACCACAGCCTGATAGTCTGCTGAGTAAAATCACAAATAAAAATGTTTCTGAAACTGTTGTCCAAGTAAACATAGATAATATTTTTGAACACAAAGGCTATTATCCACCAATGAATAAAATGCTGCTATCTTGATGATTTCTTGGTTTGGATGTATCAGTGGCTTAATGCAAAGTCAGGCTATTATATCCCTGATGAAGCTGAGAAGACAAGAATAAGTAGCATGCAACAAACAAAATCAGTCCCTCAAACTTTTTGTCTGGCAGGGAGGCTTAATTTGGCTTGAATTAGCAGAAATGTCATTGTGAAGGGTACACAACAATGGAAATCAAGTCTGGCTGTGGACCACTTTGAATGCGGGTTATCACAGACTAAGGGTACAAATGAGGCTTAGATGTACAAAAGACTTCAGAATCAGCACATATCTTTCAAGGCAGATCTGTGTTGCAGTCTTAGCAAGGAAAAGAACAGAAAAATCTTTTTTTTTTCCATTTGAAATAGTTCTGTCAGACTGAACTTCATTCAACAGACAGATATTTTATAAAATCTATTTTATAACGTTAGTGAGAATTTATGTTTGCCTAAGTGTTGTGAGACATAGCATTGTTAATCCCAGATTCCATCAGTTGTGTAGCAATTTTAGTGCTACTCTATATTACTAATAAATAGCACACCATTTCTCTAAGGTGAGGCTTCTCATGCAAGGAGTAAATGCTCAGTGTAAAACTCTGTTTGAGTATGCTGGTTGAGTATGTCTACCAATTCAGTAAATTATATTTCTCAACCTAATTTTCCATTATTGTTACTTAGTTTGCTATTCAATTATCATAGGTAATAATTGTCTGCAAAAGTTTGCTTTCTGTACCAATTTTATAGTTTTTCCAAAAATGACCAAAAAATTTTTCATTAATTATGGGGAACAGTTTATGATAAGTCATCAGGTGCCTAAGGTACTGATCAGGACCAGACCTGTATGTTTCAATTAAATTATTGGTGTTTGACGTAACACCTGCTTAGTATCTTCCCTGTCTTCCAAAAGAAAGCATAAATTTACTATTTGTACAACTTTGTGTTTGTGAAATTTGTGGTTTCCAGCAGTGGTAGCTTTTAGGGCTGCTGAGGATTTTTCTGATCCTCTATCAAGTTTCTCCAGAAAAAAAGAAAATCATGTTTTGAAGTCATATGGTTTTCAGTGTCTAAGGTGGAGTGTGTGGTAAGCTGTCCATGTGGAGGTGGACAGGGCTGTTTAAAGAGTTAAGACGTGCTGGGTGCAATGTGCTCAGCTACGCCGCGATGCAGATGTGTAGACTCTAGATCAGCACTGACCGACCCACGCTCTGTCTGTGGGCTCCCTTCAGAGCAGGAGCATGAGGAGGCCAAGTCAGCTTTTTCTGTGGGCAGCAGCTGAGTTAGAGAAATCTTCATCCAGATATTCAAGAAACTAATTTTAAAATAAAACCTTCAGATTCAGAAGTTGTAGGCAGTTCCCATGGCCTGAGTTAAATTTACTTCCAAGATTTTTTGTCCTGAGCACCCCTCAGGACAGCCAGGGATTGCACTGCCATACAGACCACCAAAATGGATTTAAAACAGCATAGCAGCAGGATAAATTTGTTCCCTATTTAGAAACATAGGTTTAGAAGTATGTCTCGGTCTGCTAATTTTGAAGTAACCTTTGTGCTGTTATGAACTCCTGTAGGAGTCACTTTGGCGTCTTGTTGGGCTGAAGTCGATGGAAACAGAAAAATGCATCGCTGTTTCCCGTGTGCTCCCCACTGTGGAAAGGCTGCTCGCTCCCTAACTCATGGCAAGCTGAATTTCATCACGAGGCCCCTGATGCTCAGCGTGCCAGTCAAACCCTGTAAACAGCCCCTACCCGCTGCCTGCGTGAGCATCTTCAGTCAGAAACAGACCTCTCTAGTACAGAGGGTAGGGATAGGAGTAGCTGAAGTAATAAAAACCACCTGTGACATGCTAAAGACTCATTGCTTATACCCAATAAGAACAGGAAATTAGTTTCTTCTTAGGATATACTTGTTTCTTGCACTTATAGCTAGGCAAAAAACGGTGGTATGAGGTGCCTGCTCAGTGAGACAAGAACTTAGTGAAATACAGGAGAAAACCAGATTCTTGGTTCTTTTAGATGTCAGAGTAGTCAAACTACATTGGAAAAATGCTGCTTGTGTCCATGTCCCCCAGTCTTTGCTGAGTATTCATAAAAAAAAAGCCAAACAACAAAACATACAACACAAAAAAAAAAAAAAAACAACCAAAAAACCAAAAACCAAACCCCAACCCTAGAAACAAAAGCACCCACAACCAGATCCTTGCAGAATATAGCAACTCATCAAATGTAACCCACGGGAGTAACTGAAACCACCTGTTTCTACTCCCGCCCTAGAAAAGGGTGTGGCAGCCTATAAAGCACACAGCAGAGAATGCAGAGTCCTGAAGACGAATCATGGCAAACATAGCTGCGAGGAACTTGTTCAGCCAGGAAATGGCACATGCCCTTCTTTTTCACTTTAAATCCAGGCATTTCTATTCACTATCTTTTGTATAGCTCCACACAACTAGAAGATAATCCTCACTTACTAGAAACCTGGCCTCAGATTACCTGTGCTGTAGAGTTTGATTAAGTTTTAAGTGCTCTTTCCAGGATTTATATTAATTGACTTGTGTTTAGTTTGGAATCTAATGATGGAAATGGTCCTGGGTTTTCATTGATGAACACAATATACATTTTATTCCCATTCCTGCTGATGAGGTAATGAAAGCTCCCATTAAAAAAACCTTCCATTTCTTGTGGTCTCCAGCTTAGGTACAAACTTAACCCTGATGTTAAATGGTGCTTTACCCTGTGACTGCCCTGTGACTTCATGTTGACTTCATCTGTATACTCACTGGGTAATTTGTACCTCTGGCCAGCAGATGATGCATTCGTTCTGTGTGGTCTACTCTGTTGCCGACTGATGCTGAGATGTTTTGAAACTTACTCTCCTTGCATCCTTTAAAACACTGCAAAGAACATTTTTGGGTATTGAATAGAAAGCTGTCATTATTACTGCAGCCTTTACCAAGACAATTCAGACATTTTCAGAAATGCTAAGTTCTGTTGTTTCACAACGCAAACAGCCTTTGCCTTATAAGGTGTATATTGTATATATACATTAGGTGTCTCTACTAATGGGCTCATAATTGTTGCACTAATATTTTAAGCCACTACATCCCTGAATATCAAGACCTCATTACTTAGACCCTTTATCAGGTTATTTTAAGTAGTTTAATGGAATGAAATAAGTAAAATGAAAACAAAAAACCAACATGTCATTGTAATTGGCCATATCCTCAGCTGGGAAAACTGTAGCAAAGTTGCATCAGTTTATGGGGTGAGTCCTTCAGATGCTGGAGAACTTACCTCTGAGAAGCCTGTATGCTATATACATTAGGTATGTAATGGTTTGCTGCACAATAGTTGCTAATTGATCATTGAGAAAACACTGCTAGCAATTCAGATAATGTTAAGTATACTGTACATTTGTGCCTGTTGATCTTCAGGTGCAATTGTGACATCCAGAGGTTGACATGATGTCAACGCTTACTCTGCAGCATGCATTTTTAAATAAGCATTAATGTAACAAAATCTGGCTTTAATGTCTGCTTGAGAACCTGCATGGATGCCCAGCCTGCTTTGTTACTGTAGCGCTGGCCTGAAGTAAAGTCTCAGGAACTTGTTGTCCAGGGTGGTGGAATGAATATGTGATTCGATTCCCCAGCGCCGTTTTCCCTTCAGTCCTCCTGTACCAGGATTATGACTCAACAGCGTTGGTAGCCAGTGCAGCAACGCAAAGTGATTTTGTCTGGTGTCTCTTCACAGTTCTGTTCAGGTTTCCCCAGGGGAGTGGGGGGAATGACAAAGCAATTCAGGAACAATAGTGAAATGACATATGCTTGAACTAGGAGCACATGGCATCTGTAAAACTTCCATCTGTAATGGCTTGGCAGTGTATCTTTTGGGAATTAGGGATGAAAGCAACAGATGTTATGCACTCGAGCACCTGGATAAAGAAATGAAAACCTGAAAACTACATATATTATTTTGACAAAGCAAAACGGTGAAACTTGCATTTGTCTATGATGTACCATCCCATTCAGATAAGGTGCTGTTTGTTTTTAAATGGAAATATGACTTGGAATAACATGACAAAAGCATAAAGGCCCTCGTGGCCATGTTACATCTGGGTCAGATGTATTTGATGTTCTTACTTTGATCTCCTATGTAATCAGTGTGTTTTCAGCTTAGATCTTGAATCCACGTCTCTTGTAAACAAGAACAATTCCCAGACCTTTTGATCTGCAAAATGACTCATTCTTCCAGAACTCTACTCCAGGACAGCAGAGAGAAGTGATTCTTCTTCCTAGGGGTTTCTTTGGCATGCTCCTCTCAGACATATAAAGCTCTCTCCTAAAAAAAAAAATATTAAAGGGGCTACACAAGGTCTCTGCTGGATCTCTTGGAACTGATATTATTTCCACAACTTTCCTTGGGACTTTAAAAAACTTGGATAAAGTTCCCTATGGTGACTGGATTCATTAACAACATTGTCTAGGAGTTGTTCGATAAGGAAACACTTGACTGTAAAGTAAGGGAAATAATGGATGGTATAGACAATGGATGGATTGTGAAGGAAGCAAAGAAACTGTGGGTGAGAACCAGGAAAGTGCAAAATAAGGTTGAACAGAGGGAGAGACCAGAGAAGGCAGAGCCAACAAGGACTTTGTGATAGGCAGAACTTTTGGGTGGGCTTGGCAGGGACATGAGGGGAAGGGACTGAGGGCAAGGGCTTTGTGTCCGGCTGAGGAGTTCAAAGAAGAAATTAGGAATCTGAACTCCCAGGATCAAGATGTGTGGGTAGGGAGAAGTGATGGGAGATGTGTGAGGGGCAGCAAGCGTGGCTTGGAGGCGAAAATAGGAACAAGTCTTGAAGGCAGGGATGTAGGAAAGAGCTAGCCCAGAGGGAGAAGGAGCCCTAGTAAAATTGGGTGAGAAGTGGTGACTGTTAAAACCTTACCCTTCACCATATGACTGTACTCCTGACCTTCACCATTCATCCACACTTACCACTGTTTTTGGTGCAAACTGTCAAAATGTCCTTCCCATTCCTTTTGGAGCTGGTGGAAGCCTGCTCTTATCTGTCAATTTGTATTACCAAAAAAAAAAACCAAACCCCAAAAACCCCACATTGGCCTTATTAAAAGTGTGAGGGTTCATTTCAGTTCAAAAAAGATTGTTTTCTTTGAAAACTTGCAACCATTTTGGACAAATGTTTTTCCCCACCTGTCTCTATCCTATTCAACCTGAGTACTAAATAAGAAATGAATCCTGCTAAAGATAGGATGAGGTCATGTAAGGAAAGACAATGCCAATGCATTTACAGAAGTCTGAATTACAATAATTCTTCTTGCTGGTGGATTTTGACTTTTTAAATCACCTTTAATAATAGTCTTTTAAAGCATACTGTTCCATTAGTAGGTAGAAACATTTCTACCTAATACACTGAGCCATTACCCACAATTTCTGTCTCACTCCTCTATTGTGCTTCTTTTGTGTGATATGCTCAGAATGTGGGTAGTAGCTGTGAGCTATTTTTGGCATGTAATACTATAGATGTGAGCAATGGTTCACATGTGGAGATGGAGGAGGATTCTGCAGAAGATATCTCATTAGGTGGCATTAGAAGTATGTAACTCATGAATACTGTGGAACGCAGCCACCTCCCGGGACTGCAGGGCACAAAACCTGCCGGAGTGTAAGCAGACAGAAACAGAAAGCAGGGCGCGCCTTTTTGTAATTATCATGTTTATTTTGAAAGACAGTCACTACACGGGCACAAATCTCATTTTTCACTTCTGTTTCACTGTTAAATTTCCTTCTGCTAGAGGGAAAGCAAGTGTCTTTATTCTCTTATCTCATTTCTTTAGCTTCATGTGGTTTGTACCTGAAAAGCAGTCTCTGAGGTCTGTGCCAGAAAGCTTGCAGTGACATGTCATCCCAGGGGTGTTTTGGCGGCTGTGTATCTGGGACCTGGGACAGCATCCAAGGGTGTCAGAGAAATCCAGGCTGGTGTGTTCACCTGGCATGGCTTTCACATCCTTAAAACACACAGTGTGGGCCAGGCAAGGCACCCCTGCTGCCCTTTCCCTTACTAAAGGTACAGCCGGTTCATCGGGTCTTTTTTAGCTGTTGGTCAGGAAACTGATGGGACTTCCCCTGGAGTTTTCTGCCAGAGAAACCTACATCCTGTTATTAGGGTGCTTTTCCTCTTCCCTTTGCAAAGTGATAGAGGTCCAGGAATGTGATGTTTATCCCTTCTGAACTCTTTTCTGTCTCATGTCTGTCCAGGAGCAGCAAGTGCATAAATAAAAAGGAGAAGCTACCTAGTAGGGTGCTGGTTTAAAAACATCACAGAGTGAGGGGTACCAAGAAATGAGTATAGACATGTGAAGATATGCATGTGTGTACATGTGTTCAACACTTTGTGATCGATCCTCAAAAGCCCGTCCTTCAGACCTAGAACATTTACGTTCATAACTGGGAAGTTCTTGCATATGCAACATATACGTGAGTGTGCATCTGTTAATTTTGCTACGTTACATAAACTCTGTGTGGACCCGTCCTTTGGTCTCTTTAAAATGCCAGTGAGATGTCCCCAGTGCCAGACAGGCACTAGAGGGGACTGCCAGCCAACCTGTGCCTGAGAGCCGATGTAGGGGGCTTTCAGACATGGACTTTCTGTTGCTAATATGTATTTGTTTGATGTTTGGTTGCCAGGTCTGGTCTGTGTCTGTGCTAAGTCCTGCACAGGCAGAAGGCAGGTTGTGCCTGGAGCTTTCCCTTTCACCCAGTTGGACGATGGAGGGCAAGAGATGGTGTGTCTGGCTGTGGCTCTTGGGTGAGAGGCTGGATGGGGAGGGAGGCTGCTGCCCTCTCACAAACATTTGACCACACCACGGGAGGGCAGGGATGGCCCCTGAGACCTGGGCATTTTATTCTAGAGATTTATAAGTGCTCATATGATGCGTTTGGTGTGCGATTATTGGATTCACAGGGAAATCTGGTAAGAAAATGAAACCTGGTCCAGAAAAATTTGACCCATGGATGTTCCTGAACCCCATTTCAATAACAGAAAGATTTGCACGCTTGGCCACACAAGAAACCTATTTAGTGATGCTTCTTTAAATGGTAAAGAAATTGATGTTTAGGTTTTTATGGAAAGGAGAAAGCTTAAAATATGCATGCCTTATCTTGATATATTTGGGATATAGCAATCTTTCATGCAGTTATGATATTTATTCAGGAAGAGTAAAGTAAAGCCTGGACAATAGAGTTGAAACACCTGGTTCATGTCCACTGTTGTTTTCATGTCCCATAAGTTTATTACAGAGACATGTGACAGCTTACAAGAGTAAACTCACATTGCTGCAGTACCTTTGTTTTCCTTGAGACAGAGGCAGCTTCTGAACTTAGAGATACAGTAGTAATAATACTAACACATTTTGCATTTCTTTTCAGGGTAAATACTACCATCTTACCATCTTGAGGCGTTCCCTGTTGCAGCTAAGTACTGTGCCAAGTCTCTGGAGCATGGTCCAAAACCATCAGAAACATTTCCACCTTCCCGATTCCTCCTGGCTTGGTATATCATTCACTTATATCGACCCAAATCTTTCGAATGACTCAAAAACTTTAGGAGAGTACTCCATTTTGAAGGTCAGAGGAATCAATTAGTAAAGGTTTAATTGACTTCAGTTAATCTGGACAGATTCCATTGTGCTCTAAAAGCTGTCTTTGTTTTATGTGCTTATTAGGTTGGAATAAGCTTTCAGTTGTGTGAGCCATCACATATGCTACATTAGAGTGCCTTTAGTTTATACAACTGCTACTGATTGTGTGGCAGCTGACTCTCAAAGTTTCAGATGAACAGCAAAACCAGATGCTAGGCTCCTAGAACACCATCCGTGATCTCAGACCATACTGGAGATTTCCCTGTTTATAATAATCAACCTGAACACTTGTTCATCTGAGCTCCAGATGAGTTTGGTCAGTGTGATGGATGAGGTGTCTGGCCTTTGAAAAATTTTCAAACGATCCTGTGTAACTGTGGGAGTGTATGGTGTACAGTGATACCGGGTTGGACATTCCCAGATGGGAGCTGATGGAGCTTCTCTGTGGGAGCTTCTCAGCTGGGGAGAGGGACCCATAAGCAGGGGTACTCATTTCCTCTGGTTTGTGCATCTCTATTCTGTGATATGCTCAGAGAATCAAAAGCAATGGAGAAATCCACAAGATTGTTTAGGAGTTTCCCAGAAACCAGACAATGTAAGAAAATTAACTAGAAAAACCCTTTATTTAAAAAAAAAACCAAAAACCAACCAAACAAACAACAACAAAAATCCCAAACACACAACCATCAAAAACCCCAAGCAAAACAAAAAGAAAAAGAAAGAAAAAAAAACCAAACCGAAAAGGCAGGCAATTTCAGGTCAAAAGTGCAGTCATTATGACAGGAAAGGGAAAGTGAGTACAGCCTAGAAAGAGCTCTTTTAGAAGCTCAGAATAGAAGAGGGAATCCCCTGAGCTCCAATTTATAAGGTAGTGTCAGGAGGCAGGAAGCCAGTACTGTGGTTCAACGCTGGTGAGAAACAGGGCTTTGGTGGCTCTCTGTGGTCATCCTGTGTCTCAGTGAGGTGACTTGATGTTTTAAACACTGATGGTGATTCAGGTGAATCTGCCTGGTAGAAGAGTGAAAACTCCACGGCCATGCATACCACATTCTGGCCTCCTGAATCCAGCAGGAAATCTGCTACTCCTTGCAGTTCCAGAGGCATCAGGTCTGGTGGTGACTTTAAACTTACACCAGCCACTCTCCACAAAACAGCTTCTGAGTAACCAGGAGATGGTAAAAGAGTTTCAGGCCCTAGTTTGAGCAAGTGGTTAAGTGCCTTATCGCCTGTACTGTGCACACCAGTCTCCATCGTACTCACATCCACGCTAAGCAACAAACACCATTTCCCTTTTTTCACTTATATTTACAAGTTTTTATTGGGGTGTTTTCTCTGCTGCTTGGTTACAGGTTTGTGTTGGGCTGTGAGTAATTGCTTTGTTTGGTCTTTTGCTCATTTGGCCTTATTGATTTAAAATTTAAAAAATTAAAAAAAAAAAAATCAAATGAGTATAAGCAAGAACCAAAGTGACCACAGAGCGTGTTGTTTTTAATTCCCTCACTTTCACGTGGTGTTTGACTTTGGTCAGCGGTGAAGGGCCAGCCATCAGTGTTTGTATCTGTGTGCGTGCGCGCGCACACACACACACACACACACACACACGTACAATGAACTCTTTCATAGCCAGGCTTTACCAGTGAATTGAGAGTAATGCCGAGTGCCTGCTGCTCCCATGTTCATACACTCAGATTGGAGTTGATTGTACATGTTTTTGAATGCTGCCTTTAAGCTGCTTCATGACCTCGGGTGTCATACAACATCCCTCTCCCATCTGATGGTTCAGTACCAAGCTGCTTGAGCATCTATTTCTGTGTGAAGTGGATTTCAGACTCTCTAGAAAGGATGCTTTTTATTAAAAAAGATCCATATAGGTATGCTTAGTAAATGTTACCTTTAGTTTAGACAAGGGTGGGAAAGGCTTCAGTGAACAGTATTACTGAGGTCACATGATAGTGAAAAATGTAGGAACCCAAGAATTGTTTTACAGCAGAGTTTTTAGCAGGTCAAAACTAAAAAGTATAACCCCCGAATGCATATTAAATAATCTTATATATACACTTTGTGGTGCAATAGTTCTGGAAAGATCAAATACAACACAAATTTTGCTTTTTAAATATAAATGTCAATTTATGAGAAATGTTGTAGCAAAATCATGTAACTGTGGAAAGACAAGGTCTCTCTTGTTTACCATGTCTCTCCAAATTACCTGCAAAGAGCTGTGCAGACATGAATGAACAAAACCCAAATTAATAATTTTATGTGTGTTGCAAAGCCCAACCAGCAATCACAAAGGTCTGGAGTAGGGAGTGACAAATAAACCAGATACAGAATTAGTTCAGGACATAAATGTAAGGCACACTAGTAAAATGTGTGTGTGTAACAGCATGATTCAGATTTGCATATTTGGCGCTCTTTATTTTTTAGTTCCCCGAAGTGTCAAAGATAGACATATATCATATCATATCATATCATATCATATCATATCATATCATATCATATCATATCTTATCATATCATATCATCCAAATCTCATAAAATTGGCTCCTGCCTTGTACTGGCATGCTGCAAAACATGTATTTTCAATCCTAACAGCAATCTCCCTTCTGTTCTGCAAGTACAACGCCAGCTGCCACTGGTCAACCCGATCTTGTACACTCGCAGAGCGGTCAGTGAGTAGGAGGAAGGCTATAATGCTGAGCAGCAGCTGGGGTAAGCATGTACCCAGCTCAGAGCCAAGATAACGTTGCTGTGAAATTTTTAAAGCATGGTGACCGATCTGACTATAGCTATCTAGAGACTTGGGCATGCACCTCCTCCTCATGCCAAAGGCGCATATGGGGTGTGCATATTTAATGCCTGTGAATCTAATGGCTGTGATCTCGTCCTCTGCCTGGACATTTGGGAACAGGAGATCACCGGCAGTTAAAACCGTACATGTAATGAGTGCAAAGTGATAAGAAAATACGGAGGAAACGATCACTCATTACATAAACAAATGTGGTAGGAACAAAGTTCATCTTGCAGAAGTTGCTCAAAAAGTTAGTTAGTTACATCTAAGATGTGAAAGTTCAAACTTATTTCATCCTAGGTTAAACTCCTGTGCATCTGCATTGCCTTATATAAATATGTGTAGGTCCTATGTCATTTCAGCATAGGTCCTGTGTAACTTTAAATGCTTGTGAAACATCCCACCTGCTGTTCCAAAAAATTTCACATCTTTTGCAAATTCAATGTCATATATTAGCCCCGTGAGGATGCCTCAAAAGGATTAGAGTACTTACATACTCTGGAGTAGCACAAGACACCTATAAGTATTCCTTGAACACTTTAAACACTTTTGACACCAAAATCTAGTTGTTCTAAAGCCCTGTGATAAATACCACTCCAAAATTTCATTCAAAAGACCGCAAAACTTCAGCTCTGCAAATGTCCATCAGTATGCTTGTGCTAGTAACTAGCTGATCAGTATCACTCTGATTTAGTAATGATGAAGGCTTTGGACAGGACTAACAAGCTTAAACTAAGAGGAAAGACAGCAGATCTAATTATTATTCTTTGAAAATATGAAGGAGTTAGATTTTTGCTTCCTTGAGTGTCTCAGGGACAAAAGAGCCTCACAAGTCTTCAAATTTGGAAAGTAAAAAATATTGCTTTACGAATAATGATAAGCAGAGCAACACTCAATATTCTTGAACATAATAAGCTGTCATCAGTTACTGAATCCAATCTGGAAGCTGGAGATCTTACTGTGGTCCCTCCTGGAACTTGTTTTATTTATGTAATGCAACATTTCATCTAGCCCTCCTGCAATTCCTCCTTGAGCTTCAGATTTGTTCTTAAATATGGCAATTTGTGATTGCTAGTAAAATAAAGTTTGAGACTCCCCTCCAGGAAAGGGACGACCTGCTGTTATGGTCTCATGGATAATGGCCTTTCCCATGAAGGAGTAAAGCCTGCACGAGAAGTCCTCTCCTACACAGCCATCTTAGTAAAGCACACTAATGCAGATGCAGAGTATTCTGAGGGGGATTTTATTTTTATTTTTTATTTTTTGAGGGGAACTTTATGCTTTTGCTCAGATGAGTGAAACCTTTCTGTGACCTTTGGTGTGGCACTTGACTATGTGTAAAGCTTAGTATAGTCTAGAAACTCTGGGCCTTCACTGCACTCTTGCTTCTCCAGGTTATTGATGAAGATGTTAAATAAAACTAGTTTTGGCACCCATACCTGGGGATACTCCAGTATTTTCTTCACCCTGTAAGTGACACTTAAACCGTATTTTAGCTTCCTGTCTCTAACCCAGCTCTCAAACAATTGAATAATGCTTCTTCCAGAACAGTGGCATCTTGGCCTTGGTGACCTTTGGTGTGGAAGAGCTTATAGTTACTTTTTCTGTACTGCTAGTTGTGTTATTGCATATTTATTACTCCTAACATTAATTAAGATGAGCACATTTCCATGGCAGACACTATCTCATGATATCGTGTGCGTGGCCAACCACCCCCAAGCAGGCCTAATATACTTTCTCATATTACTCTCAGATGATTGGTTCCCACTAGAAGATTTTTAAATATTGTGCTGTAAAACTTTAATATGGCATAGAATTGCCCAGACACAGGTCTCTTGGAAGTTGTCATAGACTTGGTTTCCATAAGAAAGTACAAAGGAGAAAAGCACCTCAGGGCCTTCTGTTCCCTAAATATGCACATGAACATGGTGGCTGGAGTTCACCTCATTACTTAGTGATGACTATGGCGGCTTTCAGCTTGAGCTAAATATGGTATAAGAAATTTAATTTGTCAATAAACATGGTGCTGCTTCTCACCACCATGTCACCACTGTGATCACAGTGTCTGTTTAGGAAGCTGTGCAGGGACTTTATACAGAATGTGCTTCATGGTGTCAATTAAGCCATAACTTTTGCTTCTACTGCATCATTTGATCATTGATAACTTCAAACCTTTGATATGGCAAGAATCTTCTGCTTTTATGACTCATCCTTTTATTGTCTTGGGGTATTCTGTATAGTGTCAGGTAATCAATAATGGTTTCCATACAGTGGGATGAGCCTCATTTGTATTTTGAGCAGCCCTCCAGCCTCAGTGGAGCAAACCTATCACCTCGGAGCAGCCACACTTTAACAAAGCTCATTATCAGCTAATCAGTCCAGACACAGCTGAGAGAGTGTATTTCACATGGGCTTTTAGACTTATTTGAGAAAACCTCATGGTTTGATGTTACCATTTTAATTTAAACCATTTAGTTTACAGTAGCTGATGTCATTGGTCATAGGGAATCAAACTTAACTTGAAAAACTGTGTTTCTATGAAGTATAGGGTACATGTTTCTATTTTGCTTTGTGTGATTTGTAGGAGGCAATCTGTCTCTTCTTTTCAAATATTCCTGATTTATTGTCATAGAAAAAAATACACTTCTAATTTTTTTTTTTTTTACTTTGGTAGTATTCATGGATGGACTGAGCAATTTAATGAAGTGTCTTAAAAAATATTTCATCACAGGACAGAAAGTAGAAAGGAGAGTTTTGATCTATGGCAAAATGCAGTTTTAACACCTATCTAACTGTATAGTTGTGTAGACAGAGCAGTCAAAAATATTTCCTAACAAATCAGAAGTGTTAACATGGTTTCTAACAATGCATCTAAGGTAGCTGCATGGTCCCATTGCCCAAATATCTTTAAGCTTCACAATTTTAATGTTTTCTCTCATAACATGCCTACTAAAAAGAGAATTCCTCTGTCCTTCTTTAGCAGAGAGAGAACTGGGATGGAGTTCAAAATATGACTTACAAAGACCACTGCACTGAACTTGAACATCTGAACTTGTTCCTGAATTCATTCCAGCACACGAACTGCTGTGTCTCGGACCTGTGTGCTATGTTCCTTAGTCCTCCCCACTGTGGGGAAAGGAACACATCTGTACAGCACCATAAGCACTCATACAGGTATGTATAGCTAGCTAGCTGTATAGCTCTGCTAAGGTGGGCATCAGTCCTGGCTAACTGGAAGCGATGTCATCTGATCCATACAAACTATATGGACCTAACCCAGGTTCCTCAAATCGTGCCTAGGTGCCTCCAGGTGACTTTGCACTTGCAAAGATAGTCAAGGCTCTTGGCTTGTGTCTCGAGGCACTGCTGCTATAGCTACCAGAGCTTTCTGCCACCTATGTTAAATCTAAGCCAACTTGGGAGCAAACTAGACCCAAGTAGCACACTGTGGGGGCTGAGTTCAGTGCAGAGCAAAGTAATCATTTCCAAACCACAGCTAAAGAAGACAGTCGTAGTTGTGCACTTCATTTTTGCATCTTGATTAGAGATGTTAATCAAAAAGGGAGAGTTCTGGTTCAGTACTCCTATCATCCTGAGGAGATTCAAACTGGTGCTTCCCAGGAGACTCTTTGACTACAGACAAGGCTGTGGTGATGGTCACCCATTCTATAAGCAAGATGGGAGCACAGAAAGCAGATAGTCTAATTCTGTGGGCTACTACTTACAGGTACACCCTTGGCTAGGAGAAAAGCTTCTTGTGCACGTGTTGGTTGATGCACTCGACCCGATGACGTTTACTGAGGTAAATTCAATGCAGCATGGCGTGGGTTTTGAGTTGTATGAGGTAGTCATGGCATGTGTAGAATGAAGCAATGATGTTAACTAGTAGTCACTGTGACTTTTGGTCAGTGCTGGAGATTACTGCTAAAATATTGCCAGTAGCCCCTTCTCACAGGGAAAGTAGCAGGGCATGAGGAGCAGAGGGTGCTAATTCATCTGAATGGGAGGAGGGCAGTGGGTTAGCAAATTGCCTGGCATGAAAGCAGGTGCTGGGAGTGCCAGAAGGCAGAGCTATTGCTGGTGGTGGTGGCACAGGACAAATCAGAAATGAGAGCCAAGAAGGAGCCATGTCATGCAGGATATTTGCAGAGAGTGGACAGTGCCAACATGGAGAAGAGTGTAGGGGGGAATTAGGGTCACCTTTCCTTCTTTCTTGCAGTGAAAAATGAGAATAGTAAGCTTTGTAGATGTCTGGACACCTAAGCTTTCTTTTATTCAATGTATATATAATGTAAAGTGACAACTGCATGCCTCCCAGGCTGGGTCATGTAATGGTAGCACATCTGCTCTGCCCACTCAGTCTTGGGTCATGCAAAAAGGGAAGGATCCAGCTACAAGGCTGCTGCCCCAGCTCTGAAATCTTCTAATGTTTTTTTTTTTGGTGTGCAGGACCTCACTACCAAGGCTGCTGCAACAGCTTCTGTCTGTGCCTGCACCCCCCTGCCCAGGCACAGACACTGATTTCCAAAGCATGAGAGAAGCATGGTTCCTGTATGAAGGACATGCAGGTGACCGGCAATACCGCAGAGCAGCAGGGCTGTGCAGGCAGGCGAGCATCACCTCAGTGATTTTCAGCATCTAAAGCTGGATACCATGTAGGGCTCTGTGAACTCCAAGAAGTTTACATTTCCAGATGGAAGGATTTTCCTTGGATTTGTTCACATTTTTAGCATATATTAAAGTCCTTCAAAACAGATTCTAATCTTGAAAAGATTCAAAAGGATTTCAGCAATTTATATCAAAATATCTTCAGATTTGTTGATCTTCTTCCCTGGGATGGAAGATGTAGTCTTTAGTTTAAATTTTAGGTTCTAGCTATTTTAGGGGAGATTTCAAAACTGCAGAACTCCAGGTCAATCTTTACAGCTCTGGGCTAGAAGAGAACGGAATGTTTGAGGCACAAAAGCAAGTAAAATCAGTCAATCAGTCGATCAAATTGCTAGGGTCATTCTCGGGTAGGCAAATAATCCATAAAACATCATGTCAAATATTATAAATTGATGGTCTCCTGCTAGTTAGGGAATAGGACAGGGTGTGCTGGCATTTCTCTACATATCAGGTAGTATTGCTTGCTAGAATGAGATACTTTAATGAAGAATTTTGACAGTGTCTTGAGTTACAGTCAGCTGCCATTTATTATCTATGATCATAGCAGCATGTCAAGTTTTTCTTGGCACTCTGGACACTTTCAGAGGACTTTAGCAAGACATTTCAGTTGGGTGAGAGATACAGTACCAAATGAAGGCAAGATTTTGAAATCCAGGGATTAAGAGAAGGGATGTGTATGATAACTAGAAAGCCTCTATCTCCAAACTTCCAGTGACTGGTTAAAAGAAGTTTAAACAATATTACTCTTGGTTAGTTGGCAATGAAGCCTGATCCAGCAACATGATAATGGGTCACCCTGCCAATTATTCAGAACCCTGCTAAAATAAATGAAAAGATGAAATGTTATGAATAGCATTCATATAAAAATAAATGGGATTGTCTTCTTAAGAAAGTTACATAAACAAGACTTTCCATTGCCACCACACTTGAAACTAATTAAAATACCTGAGTTAAAATATGTTAGATCATCCTGAATTGCTGAGTTATATAACAGGTTTGGTATTCATTGTCTCAGGAAGCATCCTACGGCTGTTTATTTGTACTTTGTTTCTTAAATACTAAATTATCAAACATAATTACATTTCACTATTTGAAAATAATTTAATGCAAAGAAGCACTAAATTTACTTCATGAATTTTACCTCAGTTTTCAAAGCTTATGAGAAAATTTGATTTCAATTTCTGGTTCCTCGCCCTCCCCACTAAAAAACGTGTCTAAATGCAGAAAAACATTGTGGAGCTAGAGCAGGTAGTTGTACAGTAGGTCCTGTAGTGAGCAGCTGAAGCGTCAAGTTAGACATTAACAAAGTCAGCATTTAATTTTTGATTCTTGAACTTCAGCTTGCTGCTACTGAGGCAAGACTAACTTTTACAACAGAACATGCTCAGGGGAGCCCTAAGCTAGCTCTGAGTGAAAGCTGTGCCTACAGCCACACTGGATACAGGTGATGGCTTGGTCACAGAAACCGTATATTGATGTGAACACTGCCCCGAGCCCAACATAACTCTGCCTGTAGCTTGGATTCAAGGCTGCACAACCTACTGCTATGCTACTTGTGCCCTCCTGGCTGTGAGGATCAGCTACATGGTGGCTCTGCATTGAGAGCACTGATATGTTGCTGGTATGGCCAAATTGCTCTGCTGGCTTGGCATCTTGTTGCTGCAGGACTGCACAGCTCCACTTATATCTTGGTTACGTGCCAAGGAAAGGACAAGAAAGCAAGATTTGCTGGATTTTATAGTTTCGTTTTGTTGCCAAGGCTCTTTGAAGGGTTTATAAACAATTCAGCCTTGGTTTATTGTGAACAGCAGTGAAGGACATCTCCTTGTCTCACTGGCTGTATGTTGGCTGTATACCTGACCTTTCTATATGTCGTGATCACTCATTATCACACTGGCTTTTCTCCCTTGACTTACAATTTGGCTAGTCAGAGATTTTTAAAAATAGATTAGCTTCATAACCACGGTGTATCAGAGGAGAGTAACAGCCTTCCTTCTTTCAACTTTGAATGAATCATGGAGTTAATCGTGGACACTAACAAAGCTGTATTTCCAAATATCAGGCAGCTATTTAAAACCTGTGATCAGCTGTCATTTTGTCCTGATGGAGGCTGGATTGCTCTGAAATGTTGACAAATGCACTGTTGGAAAATAAAAGCAAGTTATAACACAGCAGACTGCAAGCATCTGTACTGTGAAGGCTGGATGCAAAGCTTAGAAAAGAACATGGAGTGGGATTGCACACTGACAGTTCTCAGGCATTTTTATTCAAATGTTTCATTTAGGATGATTTAAGACCTTCGTGAGCAATGTCAACTAATTAAATAAATAAATGCAGGCAGTCTACGGGTATACAGCTATCATGGGAGAATGACAAGCAAGTACCCACATATCACACTCTAATGGGGTCTCAGCTTGGCCACCACCATAGCGCAACAGGCTCTCTGGATTTCTGAAGCAGTATCAAAGGTGATGCTGACTCCTGATGGTGTACAGATGTGACATCCCTAAACAGTCACGAGTGTGTGCCTATGTGCTGTTTGTGAGTGAAGACAGCTCATTTAGAGGAGAATAAACATGGGAAACCACCTTGAGATAGGAGGTGGCAGGGAAGGGGAAGAGCAGAAGACATAGCCATTGCCTGGTGCTTTCTCCCTTGTTGTCTGCCACAAGAGATCTCTCTGATACAGTCCTCTGCCTGGTTACCTTCCAATGAGGTCAAGGTCAGCACTGTTACAGTGACGAGAACTGCAGAGCCCCTCCTCAGCATTCCCTCTTTCACAACATAGCTCAGATGCCAGAATAACTCTTCTGTTGATGTTCCACAGATTGTCATAGCTCTCTTTGCCATTAACTGTTGGAAGATACAGTGGAAAATTCAGGTGATCTCTAGTCACGCCTTCTGTGAGGGCACTGAATGCCTTCAGCTCACCTGAGTAGCATTCCTTCATCCCGGTACAGTGTCACAGAAATGTCTGAGGAAGGGCAAAGGAACAGGGTAATTATCCAGTGATAAGTTTCAGAATATTATCCCATCCAGCCAGGGATTTCCTGAAGTGTACATATTGTCTTTTTAACAGCCTTTTATGGACTTTTCTTCTAAAAAATTCTCTAAAAGATTTTTGATCCTTTGACAGCATTTAATATTTACTATAACTTGAGACAAAAAAAAACCCACCATAAAATATGATTTTTTATAAAATATAAACACATAAAAATCTATTGCTTAACTCTGCAGTGAATGGGTTTTACACTGCTTTTGCTAATGCTGGGCTCTTCAGGCATGGTTCTCAATGACAGAGCCTCACTAGCTGAGAGCATGACCACGAGAACATTCTTCATATCTAGGTGTGTAACTCTGTTAATATGTTTTGAAAGGCAATAGAGAAAAGCATTTTACAGCATCTAATAGTGGTGTTATGGCACTTTTGAAGGATCCTGAGCCAAGACTGGATGCACTGTGCTAGGCATTGTGCATAGATATAAATAGATATACAGACCTTTGGTACTGAGAGTGAGTCAGCTTTGGGCAGAGTTCTTTTCAAGGGCATGCAATCCCAGGATGTTTTAAAGCAAAGAGGACTTTGTATTTCTGTATGGATGTTTCCTTGTGTTTACATCTTATAGGAAGACTGAAACCTTAGGAAAAGCAGATAATAGACTAGGGCAGGGTGTTTAACAGGTGTAGAAAGAAAGGTGCACAGAAGAATGAGTGATCTTCCTGGGGTCACCCAGCAGATGTTTGTGTTTCTGATGATCTGTGGCTCTTGATGAAATAAACACTTGTCAGAGCACTTTGTCTTAGAAATAGGACAAGGCAAAATGGTCTCAAGTTGCATCAAGGGAGGTTTAGATTTGGTATTATGAAAAGATTTTCACTGAAAGAGTGGTCAGGCATTGGAACAGGCTGCCCAGCAAGGTGGTGGAGTCACTATCCCTGGATGACTTGCTGGATCAGGGCCACATCTTCCATGTAGAGTGTAGCAAAGAGGTGCTTATGACAAACATTGCAAAGTATAACTCTAATGATAGTTGACACCTCAGAAACTGAGCAAGAGTCAACCAGATTTACTTTTCCAGACATTTCCCTTCTCTCCCAGTTTTTCCTTTTGAAGTGTTTTACATAATCCTTGACATAATACAAAAAATATCTTCTGGGATGATAAGAGACACAATTTCTGGGTTTGTAGGAAAGTTGTGCAGTAGTTTCTAAGAAATCTTTTAGTAAATACCTTCCCATACTACTTCTCTTTGGCACTGCAAACGAAAAAAAGACAACATTTGTCAGTCTTGGTCCGAGTGTGAATGTAGAGAGTTTTTCAATCAACTTGTAAATTTATTCCTATAATCTGAGATTTGTTCCCTTTTGTAAAAATGTATCAGTCTGTCCCAGTGTAAAAAAATTAATAAACGTCCAATGACATACATTTCTTCAAGGATCATCTGTGAATTGCATGGATTTTAACTAAATTAGTTCAAAAAGTTTTAGTTTAATTAGTATAATCTCTGCACAGCCCTCAGCCACACAGTTAATCTAGATGACTTGTATGGGAACTTTGCTTCATCTTTTATCTTTCTTCCAAGGCAGTAGAAATTAGCGGTTGCATTGTGAAGTGACTCAATGAAAATGAGACGGAATTAATCAGTGGGAACAAATCTTCGTTTGCATAAATGTAAACACGTTTCCCAAAATAAAACAAATATAGCATAAAGCTTCATTAGACTGTTTCTCCCACACCAACAGGTTACAGCACTCGGCTTTCTCACAGATGTGACAGTCTTCCTGGTGATTTTTCAAACACTGCTTTCTTCAAGAACCTGTGTAACAGAAGGCAAAGAGAGGATAGCATTAACACCTAGTCATGAGTGAACCAGTATTTGAGCCCCTGATTCATGCGTGGAAATTTGTATTAGATTGTTTCTACCTGTGTTAAGATGTGTGCTGTAGCAGTATAGCTTGACTTAACTAACTTGAGTGTTTTGTATTGTTACACGAGTAGTCTTTTGTGCTGGAGAGTGTTGTCAGCTCTCTGATTTCAGGATATGTCATCTCAGAGTAAGGATTTTTTAATGTTGACACACTAAAGAAAGTTTCAATGGGGAGTGAGGAAAAAACAGAGATCTACCGTGGCATGTTACCTCCCTACTGGCACGTTTCAGATCCTAACTCCCAAGACATCACTTGTCAAAGGCGAGGCAGCCGAAGGAAGATAGGCAGCAGAAACAGGGCTAATGCAGTCATGGGAAGGTGCATACCAGTGGAGGACTTTCCACAGCAGCCTTTTAAAACCACTTTCTTCTGAAGATGACTCGCATGCTCAACATTAAAAAATACATATATTTTAGGTGACAAGGACAATGGCAAGACCATTCTTGGTCTTGACACCAAACTATTCTTGGTAGAAGTTCTCAGTTGTGTTCTGTGAGAATCCCCTGACTTCTGGGATAAAAGGGGCTGCTGTATATATTTGACCATGTATTTGAAATCACTATCGTATACAAAGAATGTGCAAAGGAAACAGCAAGGTTAGCAATAAAAATCATCCCAGTGTTATATCATATAAAGGGCCTTACATGATGGTGAGACTTTGATTTCCTCTATTGTAAACAGAATTGCTGACTGATATTAAGAATATTTTGGTCTAAGTGCTTAAGAGCCGAACTCAGTCTTGGGTCTAGCTTCTGTGTTTGGAGGCGGTATTACATCCAGCAGAGCTTTCTCACCTCCTTCCTTCTTGTTTAAAGATGAAGCGGTAAGGTGCAGGGTCCAACAGCTATCCCTTTTCTTGGTTACAGGAGTAGCAAACTTTGGGAGAAGGAAAGAGTCTAAAATTTCATGCGATAAGCACTTGAGCTATACTCAGGCCTTTGATTCCTAAATTTAGATGTTTAAAATTTTAATAAGGGTATGCCGATGAAATGTAATGACCCGTCACATGTGAGAGTACACACTAGCTAATTTAGCCTTTTCTATGGGAGAACAGAAGCTCTGAACTCTGTATATACAGCACTCATTGCTGTTATCACTCAAGTGAACGGTTTAGATTTCTTCTGGGTGCTGCTTCTGATTCCCTCAAGTGCACGTATCTTTGGTAGGGAAATGATGTAGTAGGGTTTGGATTGTGTGCAGCTGGAGGCTAGATCCATTTTGTGCTTATAAAGTACAGCTGGGATGTAGAATTTTCATATATTTAATAAATTAATCAGCCAGATAGAAATAAGGGAGCAACCAAAATAAGAGATGGATTATTTTTTTTTCTTTTTGCAAGGATCTGCTGGAACTGACAGAAATTTTTCAAAATAATGAAATTTTTAATTTTCTTTAAATTTGCAAGAGACCATTTGTCAGAAATGAATACTGCTAATAGCCAAATATGTAACTGGTAAGGGCTAGAGGGAGAAAAGCTAGCACAAGAGACATACAGAAGCAGTTTGAACTCACGGAAGCTAAAGATGAACATGCGAGATACACGAGCTGCTTCTGCAAGAAGCAGATGCTGCCCAGCAGAATGCCTTGGAGGAGCTCAGTCACTAAGGATGTCTCTTGAAACCTGCCCAAGCTCTATCCTACAAGCAGCAGCACTTTTCACATCCACACAGGTCATCTCTTTGGGGTTTATTATTCCACTTGGATGTGAGAGGAGATACTTACCTTGTGTGTTGCATGCAGCCGACTCGGTTGGGTGAATAGAGTGTAAGGAGACAGAGCCCCACAAGGCCATGAAACACCAGCCTGCCTCATGTTTCTGCTCTCTTGCATGGACCAGGCAAACTCTTGCACGATTAGCCCTGGACCACCAGGCCAGATAAACACAATGAGAATTGAACTGACTGTATATGCATCTGCTAGAGCATCTCAGCATCATCACCTACAGGTGCTTGAGTGGACACCCTGCAGACACAGCTCAAGATCTTTGTGGCTTACTAGCTGTTGTTTGCTGTCACCCAAAGCCACTCCTGGGCAGGAACTGCCCTATGAAACAAGTCAGCTCCTGTGCAATGCTGGGTTGGTGGGCTCAGCATGCATGGCTGTTCATCTCAGGCACTGTTCTTCTGGCATGCGGGGGGTGTCAAAGCATTAACTCGCTCACCTTGCATGGTACTGGCATTTTTTGCTTATCAGATTAAAGCCTTACAAAGTTAACTTGCACAATACCATGTTTTTTGACTTAAAATGACAAAAATGGTTTGAGTCTCACTCCACAGAGCCACTAATGAAACTCTCCACCAGGCCCTTGGTCAGGATGGCTTGTGACTACATGTTGAGACAGGTATTATACTGAAGATGATTTAAACACTAACTTAAATGGAGTACATTCTTTGATCTGCCCTAAAATGGAAGCTGCAGTGTGGCTTCATACATGTTATTAGTTATATCATGTCCTAAATATGGCATATGTTGAGGAGTGGTGAATGAAGTAAAATAAATTACCGAAAAATTACCCTTTCTATAATTAGAGACAGACTGCAAAAAATTCCATCACATAAATAAAACACAAATGCTAAGTGAAGCAATATTGTCAGGTTTAAAAATTTATAGCCTATTATTTTATATATATCTTGTAACATCACAACCATTGAGCACAGTTAAAAGTGAAAGAATTAAAAATTAACCCAAGTATTGTTCATTAAGTAGTGTAGATGCAGTGCTGCTTTGGTGCCAAATCAGATTCCTTTTTTGATTGTCTCTCTGGATTTCATCCCTATCTGGTTTTGGTTTTATAGATATATTTGTATTTTAGCTCCAGCCTTGAAAAAATACAGACCTCAATGGAAATGCAGGCACATAGGAGTGTTTTAGAAGTGTGTTTTTATTTTGTTTAACAAGATTTAGGCAATATACTTCAGGCCATTTTGATATATTTGAATTTTCTACTCGAGCTAGTATTTTTCATTCTTTTCAACATTTAAATAAACCTTCACTTTGTTTATCCCTATTACCCAAATCTTCCCTTGATGAAGCAAATTTTTTGCTGTGTACAAGTTGCTGAGGGCAAAATCACAGCTCTTCTGAAATCAGTGTTTACCCAGGACCTAAATGAAAATTGTTATTTCTGAACCTCTTAGGAGGCGATCTTGTCTCGTAGGGAACGGAAATAATTTAAATTGCAATAGTGAGTGCCAGCATCCATGCTGCCTCAAAAGAAGTTTAATGCTCTTCTGATATTAATGTCTACTATGAAAAATATAAAGTCTATCACTTCTTCCAGTTTGAAGCCAAAATAAAGCAGGCCAGACCCATTTATCTTTTCTTACACTGCTGTTTTGAACTTTTGGCTTGCTGTGCTGAAGAAAAAAGGTACAGTTTTCTTTTAAACATGAAGCTTAATGTGATCTTTAATCTTTGCACTTCAAAAAGTTTAGGGTTTTTTTAGTTTTTTTTTTGCCTGGAACAGTCTTCCACAGATGAGTTATAAATCCCTGAAAACAGAAATTTATAATGGAAAAGCTGTCACCACATTAATTATGGCAACATAAATGTGCTGCTGCTTCTATAGTTAGTCACTGCTAAAGCATAAAAACAAGGAAAAGATGTTCTGACATGAAGTCTATCCTCACAGTAGTCAATGTCAGAGGGCCAATATTTAGTCAACTGTGTTTATAAAAGTGATGGTTGTAGTGCATTTCTTCAGGTTTTTTTTCTTTTTAATTTTCTTTTTTTTTGTTTTGGGATCTTTCATTTGTTGGTATATAAGAGATTACAATTCCACTGACAGGAGTTGGAAAAGAGTGAAGATTAAATATATAAAAAAGCTCCATTTCATGATAAAAAAAAAAATCTTGGGTGATTACATAGAAAAGCCATTAACTGGCTTGCTTTTTTTTATTCTCTCCAATCTTTCTCAGCAGTTTGGATTCAAAGTCTCCAAATTTAAAATTTCCTATCTATCTCCTGCAGGTCTCAGGTTCGTTCTGATTGGACTTACGCTGGCTCTTTAGGCTTTACATGAATTTGAAGGAGTGACTTAAACGTAATGTAAATGATCTAATATGGTAAACTTTGTAGGCATTTAATAGATCATGTGTTTGTGTTTGGTTTAGACATGATAGTGAGAGCATATGTTGTAGTATATTAGTATGTATCTATTTGGCACAGGGAAAAAGCATAAATCATGAACCAAGACAATTTTCACAATGACAGTCTTCTAGGGAATATCCAAAGAAAATTCTGAAGGAAAAATTGTCTAGTGATACAGCATGCTGTGTTGAAAGGTTTTCTGGACTTCAAAAGACATACAAAAAGCATAACAAATAAAAAAAAATTGCTTATGAAATGGAAATGGATACCTTTTTGTGTGTGTGCTGGAAAGTACTATCATAAAGCTGACACTGCAATCCAAGGATTTTGGCCTTGGTTGCAGTATTTGTGATCCACTGAATTTTAACTGTTCACAGCATATGTGTTTAACCCTTTACACGGTTCAGAATGCGACAGAAGGATTTTTTAATATGACTGATGATAAACAGAATAGAGCAACTAACTGCAGGAACCCCATTGTAGTACCTGGTAAGATGCTGGGCGTAACACAGAAAAAAGATTTTTTAAAAATTTTTCGTTGTTTGGTTGGTTTTGGTTCTCCCAGTCTCTTCTCTGTGCAGTCATTTGTGCTGTTCCCTCAATTAGAATTACGCTTTCTGCATAATTGTGTCATAACCATCTTTTCTATTTCCACACATTTCTTTCTAACAGACTGCTGAACACTAAACCTTTCACAGAAGGATGTACAGTAGGAATATTCGGAGGGAGCAGCCCTTCTCCGTACTGATCCTGGGGCGATGTTATGGAATCTGGCAGTGCTACAAAACCTGTTCATCTTATTGTAAGCATTGCTGGGCACAGAAAAACTGTGCACGTTGAAATGAAAGTGTTTTCTTCGTTACCATTTAATTTACACTACATTTTAACTGGTCCTCATTTTCCCTTCCTTATGTCATAACACACAGACCTGCCAAAAATTAATGGTGTGAAAAAACGCTGTTACTATTGGCCCTGGTCACAAACCAGCGTAGGCAAAACGAGGACCTTGCTTTTCTTTGCTTTCCTTTGCAGGCGAGGCAGCAAAGTACTAGTGTCGTTCCTTCGTTCTCCACCTGGTAGAGGACGTCTGAGTGATAGCTGTCATCCTGGGATCCTGCCTCTGACAGCGGTGGTGTGCACCTCAACTGAATATTCAGTGACTTAACACCTGGTACTTGAATATTTTTTCGAGGTCAGAACTAGGTCTTGCTCAGGTACTCAGTTATTTTCCTCATTAAAGAAGAAAGGCACCTTTGACTTGGAGCAATTAAGGCACAACAATACTCCACTGAAGACAGGGCAGTTTATGGGTTTCAAATTAATTAAATCTTGAACTGAAGACTGTAGAGAAGCCAAATGAAAACTGTGAGTTCTTGCCTTTGCTGGGATTTTACCTGAAGGTAACTAATTCAAAATAAGAGCACACTTTCT
>VXBZ01008223.1:182678-298166 GCA_013399135.1 Heliornis fulica
TTTTTTTCTTTCTCTTTTCTCCTCTCTTTCCTTTATTTTTTCCTACTTAGTGAAGGCAAGACCTTGCATCTGACATACCAAAGTAGAAGAACATTTAATTCAGGATCCAGATTTTGCAATTTGGGTCCATCTGTGATAAGAACAGAGTGTGAACTCATGGAAATGCTTGTGTGAATTTTTAATAAATTGTCACTAGCCCATTATGATACAAGCTAGAAAACAGCACATAAATGCAGCAAGGAGCTGCCACAGAGAAAACAGGTGCTTCTCTTGCATGGATTCCAGCCTGGCCCAGTTCAGTCCAGTGCTCTCCAGCAAGGTGCTGGGAGTAACAACTGCCTGAAGCACCATCTGATTCCATCTCACAGAGCTGCTGCAGTGTTACTAGTGAGGCGTGGTCAGAAGCACCAAGTTCCTTAAGGGCAGGACACACAACAACAAATACTGAAAGAAGCATTTGTATTTAATCTGGTTACCTGCTGAAACTAGCTACCTTATTTTCAGCAAAAAAGATAACATGCTAGCAAATGCAAACTTCTGTAGTAGGCTCAACATACTAAAGAATAAAGCTATAAAATCTAAAAAAAAAAAAAAGGCAGCAAAAGAAACCCCATATAATTTAGTTTCTTTTTGGTCCTCATATGATTTGCACTGATCTCTCTGTTTTTCCAAGGAACAAAAAGTTCATTTTAGGTCAGAGTGTTTTTTTATTTCGTTATTTGATCATTTTTTGGCAACCAAACCTCCAAACAGATATTCACATAGCTCTAGTTTGCAATTCTGTTGATGACTGTTTTCCAAGATGTATTTGGGAAACAGTTAAGCTCCCACAAGTTCACTTATTAGGAAGGGAAGTATATTTGGGATTTCGTAATTCTTTCTTACTTTACTCTTGTACTCAGTTTGCAGGATTGCAAAGAAGGAAAAAAAATCAATTTCTTTGTGAATTTTTATTATGTATATATACAATGCAGAGAATGAAAATTCCTTTTTCGGGCAGAGTTTGAACACTTCTTTAGTAAATTTTGTGGACACACTGTAATAATCTGAATTATGTGAAGATATGCAAATAGTTTTCTATGGAAACTTGAAAAAGCTGCAAACTTTAAATTCCAGATGGAGTTCTTATTAAGGAAACCTTGTACTTTTGAAAATCCTATTTCTCCATCTGCTTGTAATATCGTTCAAGTGCCTCTCTGTGTGATTGTAATGGTGGTTTCTTTGGGTCATATTCTTTATTGTCTATTATATAGTTCCACTCCTTCCCCCAAATTGAAAATATTCACCTTATCTGCCAGCAAGGACTAAATTCAATTTCACTTCTTATTTGAGTAGGGAAAGTGATACAGCTGGGGTATCTCAGCAAAAGCTCCATGAAGGGAAAATGTGGCTTCAAACTCTTTTCCCCCTCAAACCCTCCGCAGAGAGTTTTGTGCCGGGGCCCCTCTCCGGTCCTTGTGGTCTGACTCACTCCGACTCACATAGCTGGAGAGAGCAGTCAGCCTTACTTCTTTCTGGGAGAGTGCAGAGAAGGAGTGATCCTGCTCCAAGCACATGCAAATCAGAAAGCTGTGAGTTTCTGGGAAAAAGCAGTTTGAGAAGTGAGAAATTGGTTCTTATCAACCAGTATTCAGTGGCGGTGTAATTTTGGTGGTTATCTTATTTTTCTTTCCCAACTGAGGGAATGAAGTTTATAGGTTGCGAATCCAAGCTTGGTACACAATTCGGGTAAATATTAGGCCACAGTTGGTTAAATTTATGTTTCAGACTGTTGTTTGTAGGTGCTTATCCAGTCATTTCAGTTTAAGAATGCCAGCAATTTCACTGACTTCGGTGCATTGTTCAAGCGTATTAGTTTAAGCTTTGGCTGAGTTACATGGAGAAATGTTAAGGCTTCTCAAACAACATTTTTGCCTCTCACCTAATTTGCTTGCATGTTCCTGTGAAGATAATACAGAAGCCAGAGGTTCACCCTCCGGATATATACATATATATAAAAATCCAAATAATTATTACTTTCTAGAAACTGATTATGCTAGACAACAGGTTTTAAGTTGGGAACACTGCAGAGCTGTGGGGATAGAATAACAGCACCTGCCCTGAGAGCAGTGATGGAAGGAGGGTGCCTACTAATAAGGAGCCCTCATCCTCTCCAAATTCCATAGGGTGCACATAGGCAGTGTTGGCCGTCTACTGGGGATTCCCCACTTGGAACTGGAGGTTCAAATACTGTATTTTTCTGGGTATGTAAAAGTAACATTTAATATAAACGTCATAGCCTGCAAACTCTGTAGCAACCAGATGGTGTCAGTCTTGTACTGAAGCTTTGTAATTACTCTCCTGGTGCTCAAGAGACTGCAATAAATTCTGCTGCTCACATTTTTTTTCCACCTGTACTTCCCTAAAAAAAAAAAAGAAGAAAATAAAAAAAAGAAAAAAAAGAAGTGACTTGCCAAAATCTTCTGTGAGGAGGTCATGCAGACTGTCCTTGAATTGTGGTGAACTTTTGCAGATCAGACTGCAAGGCCCATGTTTCCTTAAATCTAAGAGCTCCTCTCTGAAAAATTGCCTGATCTGTCTTGATTTTATTGTCAGAATGACCTACTCTTGCAGAAATGCTTCTTATCAGAGAGACACAGAAAATGAAGAGTGCCTGCAAGACTTTAAATGGACTAGACCCACCCAGAATAGGAAAAAAACCAACAGCAGTGAATGACAGGCCATTTTAAGGAAGGCAGCCTTACCAATAAAAACAAATTAAAAATTTCTCATAATATGCAGAGCTGCAACACATCACTAAAATGTTAATTATTGTATAATCCATTAGTTAGTGCAAACGTTGTGGGCTTTCAGACAAGCTGTAAAACCAAGATCTTGGCCACTCTTAACCTCCAGAAGTGCTTTGGCACTTTAGCCAGGAGCTGGGGTGTTAACACGAGGGCTCTTTCCAAATTCTATTTCGGCAACTGTATTTTGCCTAATTGACATTTTCATGTAATATAGTTAGATACATTATTATTATTCCCTGCTTGTCTCATACTGTAGTCAGAGCTGCTGTATTAAGAGCTTCGTCTGTCTTGCCAGAGGTTTTAATAATCCAGCAACCAGAGAAGGAATTTGTTTTAGTACCAGAACAGGGGTTGTGGCCAGTGTTTTGGGAGTTTGGAGTGCTCTATAAATAAATGTCCATAACCAATAGCTCTGTTTCAAATATCACAGACACCCTGGAAGCTTTGGCATTTGCTAGTGATGCTGAACCCCTGAGACTTCAGGCAATATTAAGGGAATTGGTTAGAATCCCTGCCGAGCCCCGAGTGAATGAAACAAGAAACCTGCTAAGAGGGCTCTTCAAATATATGCACTGTCTTTTTCTTAGGTGAATTTAAATGTTAGCTAAGCCATTCATTTTCAAAACTATCTGTTCAGCAGTCTATCCAAAGTCTGTATGCTGCTTCAAAGCCAAGCAGCGTCTGTCTCCAGAAGCAGACCTGACAGGGTCACTTGGCTGTTCATCTGCAAGGACTGGGTAGGGGTTTGTGTTGTGACTGCCTTCTTGTTTTTCAGACAGGATGTTTTGGAGGGTGTCTTTTGAATTTTGCCCTATCTCCTCTAGAAAGTCACTTCATCACTAGATTTGCTGGAATAGGATATTTTGTTGTCTGTCTTTCATGTACATCACCTTAAATATTGTGATCAGGACTGTTTGAAGGAAAGACAATCATCAAGGTAGCCAAGGCTCCTCAGAGCATGGTCTTTTGTTGGGTGGTCCTGTCTGCACTGCAGTGCTAAGGCAGAGGGGGTGCTACCCATGGCAGCTAGCAGAAGGCGAGTGCAAGCCAGGGCGGTTGATGCTGAGTCCTGCAGTCCCCTCCTGCTTTCTCAGCCTTCTAGAGGGCCATGTGTAAGCCAACAAGGTGATCACAGCCTTAGTGAGGGTTAGGGTGCTTTCCTCTGACTACCACAGTGTCTACTAGCCCAGCCTGTGGCATGTGTATGATTGAGCCACCCAGCACTCTCCCAGATGGTACCTGGACTTGTTTCTGGGGTCTGTTCTCCCAGCAAGGATGGGACTGCTCTGTTGTGGAGGGACAGAAAAGCAAGTTGAGTCGACACGACCCAGAGCTGGTTATGTCTATATTTTAGGAGCAGAAAGAGAACTGGGGATGAAAAGCAAGCTATGAATACAAAATCCTTGTAGGTGTGTCCCCTGGGTCAGGGTGTTACTTGGGTGTGTTCATGACAAGCTACTTCAATTGGGAGAAACCAACTCAAGTGGAACAGGAGAAGACACAGCAAAATTGTTCCCAGCCCATGGATTACATGACCTGTTCTACCTAACACAGCTTCCCATAGAAAATATTACAGCAGCCTGACTGATTCGTGCAGGAAAGCTGAGATCTGTCAGCCCCATCTGTCAGGACCTCTTTAGGACTAGCAGGACATGGAGACAGAGATTCCTTGGACCACTGTGCTCCCACAGCTTGCATTCACCAAGGCAGAGGACCCCTCTGAAACCTTGCAGCTGTCTTCCTCCTCCTGCTGTAGTGAACATCTTTCTTAGTCTGGATTTTGCTTGCTCACATGTATCTCTTCACAGCCTGGCATTGGTGGGGACTTCCAGTCACTGACAATTCATAGGCAGCATCACCACATGCAGCATGAGATCTGGAGATGAAGCCCTTGGTTTCCAGTTCTCCCTCTTGTATTTTGCCAGTGTGAAATAGGTTGCTCTCTTCCAGTAGCAATGACCTCCATTCTCCTCATCCTTCTATCCTTAAAAAACATTATACTGGCCTTGGCATTCTGTTATTTAGTCTTCTGTCTCACTAAAAATATCGTAAGCAGTGAAAGCTGGTACTGTGTTTTATACAGAGCAAAAGTGATAGTTCATGAATTTTACGATGCAGAGCGTCGTTTCCAGTGGGTAGCTCTCAGTTCATCATGCTTGTTGCTATGCTGAATCTAGAGAAATGCTGGCTCTCACACAAATGAGTTTACAATGTATTTTACGTGTTACAAAGTCAAAAGTACAACTTGTCTCCAAGTGGAAATAAATACAAAGAAAGCCTATTTTGCAGAATGGAAACTCGATGATTCCGATTTTCCCTTTTGCTCCATTGGAGTTTGATGCCTTCTCCTGGGAGTGCTACTCTTTAAGAGTTACAATCCAGCAGGACCCTATTTGTGTTTTTGGTGGGTATGCAAATGTCCTAAGAAACCTCTGTCTTTCTGGGTAACTTTTTCTGTTGAGTTCATGAGCTGAAAAAAAGGGTCCTCCAAACTCATGGAGCCAGGAGGAATTTGAACAAAGAGGTATATTCTGTTTCTGTCTTACTGTGACACATCTCCGCAGGAACTTCCTTCACTTCCAAGGAGTTTATCTGGATCTACATAAGTGTAAATCATACCAGAATTTGGCCACTAAAAATGCAGCTGATTTAGATGTTGGCTTAGCCTGGATGGCATTAATAATCTCGGGTCCAGCCAGTTCTCTTCCAACTTAATTTCCTTTTAGTACTTTTTTATATCCCCTGGTGGCAATATGAGTCGAGATGATGGGTTGCCTTACCCTGGGATGCAGGATGTAGAGTAACAGAAAACACCGAAACAGTGGGAGAGTGTTGGCTAGCGCTGGTGCTGAAAGTGCCATCCACACCCTGAGAGCGCCTGAATCGGTGATGACATAAGACATTTTCCAAATGTCCAGTACAAATGAGAAAAAGGCCTTTTACGCCCATGCTACTGCCAGTGTTGCAGAGAAAAGAAATTAGGAAATTGAAACCAAGGGCGCTTCCCAGAACAAGCTCTTCCCTGTCACAGGACATGCAACACTTGAGATGTTACATCTCAGCTCACTTTTGGCTTTCACAATTCAGAATGAGTTTATCTGTGAGTTTTTCATGTTTACTCAAGCTCTCAGCTTGATAGTGATGCACGACTAATACTTGGGTGGTGCCACGTTCCAGGAGATTTGTAAAGTAAATGAGAAAGAGAGAGAGAGAGAGATTTAATTATATGAAGTTAATTTTGGAGCTTTTCTTTCCACTGCCATTGCTATAAAATCTGCAGGCAGCAATTACAGCCACTTTCAGAGTCCTTTGCTCTCTGCTGTTGATGCAGAGGCTCCCAGAAGCTGCCATCAGCTTCTGGAGATCTTTTGTGGCCACACGTTTCCAGTTGGCTACATCCTTTTGTGGACAGAGGAAGACTTTCCCATATATTCCCTGTCAGTTTCTATGGGGAACATGGTGGGGGATACTGGTGATTCATGATGGGTTAGGTAGCCCTGAGATGCACCCAGATCACACTGGGGTAGAGTCAGCACAGAACAACCCCTTGAACAAGGAAGTCCTAATAAGTTTCCCCTCATTTGGTACTGCATGGCTCCTTTGAGTACTTGTTGGAAACAGCCAAGGAAGGAGCCTCGTATCTTCTCTTAATGTATTTTGAAGTACATCCAAGAAAATGTAATGCGATTTTTCTGTGTAATGACTTTGAAATACCATGTTTTGGTTGATTTTTTAGTTTTTAAAGAAAGGAACATTACTGGAACTGGTGGTTTCTTTGGAAACCTGGATTCCTATGTCTTTTGGCTTATATAAAATTTTTTGTGACAGTGAAATTTTGAGGGCCTTGGAATTGCCAGATGATGTTCCAGGAGGATTAGACCAAGATATAATAAAGTTTTTGGGTTGTATTATTATTATTATTATTATTATTATTATTATTATTATTTTAGGTTTTTATTCTGAATTTCTTTGATTTGTTTTGGAAGACAAAGCAATGGGCATGAAATTTGTCAGGTGCTTGCACAAAAACCAGAAAACAGCATCCTTGATTTTAAGAAGAACTATTTTGTTCAGCAGGAACTGATAGGCTCAGTATTTTACTTTTCATGAGATCTGAAAAGAAGAGAGTTTTATGTGAGAAATAAAGTCCACACTACCCTCAGTCAGAATATTGAGAAGGGCTAGTGACTGGATATCTCCAATCAATTCTTTCATAGGAAGCACCTCTAACTATTTGATTAATGCAACAGTATTCTGCAGCAGAATGCATAGAAAATTTCATTGCTGGAGTTGCTTACACAAGCAAATTTTAGATTTTTTTTTTTAATTGTCTTTTCAGGCCTCTGACACACAAATGTTTCTGTTCTTTTTATGAGTTTGTGTGCTGGTTTTGACTGGGATAGAATTAATTTTCTTCATAGTAGCTAATATGGGGCTGTGTTTTGGATTTGTGCTGAAAACAGTGCTGATAACACAGGGGTGTTTTTGTTACCACTGAGCAAGTAGCTCAACAGAGCCAAGGGCTTTTCTGCTCCTCACCTCACCCCACCAGTGAGTGGGCTGAGGGTGCACAAGGAGTTGGAAGGGGACACAGCCAGTACAGCTGACCCCAACTCATCAAAGAGATATTCCAGACCATATGGCATCATGATTGGCATCTAAAGCTGGGGGAAGAAGGAGACAGGGTGACACTCAGTGATGGTGTTTGTCTTCCCAAGTCACTGTTAAGCATGATGGAGCCCTGCTTTCCTGGGGATGGCTGAACATCTGTCTGCCCCTGGGAAGTGGGGAATGAATTTCTTGTCTTGCATAGCTTGTGTGTGCAACTTTTTCTTTACCTATTAAAGTGTCTTTATCTCAACACACAAGTTATCTCACTTTTATCCTCCAGATTCTCTCCCTCATACCATTAGGGGAGTCTGAGCAAGCGACTGTGTGATGCTTGGTTGTCAGCTGGTGTTAACCATGACAGGGTGATATTATTACCAAGTAAAATTTGAGCATTGAACAAAAAACTATGCAGCTGAAAAAATTAAGTAGCATCTGTATGAAAACTAAATCTTTTCCTGTCTTTCTGCATTGTGATTAGACAAGAGGGCTGGTGGGAAGCTATATTTTCAGCAGGGAGGTGTATTTTCAGAATAGTCTCTGTGGTTCTCATATTAACAATCATGGGATCACTAAAATTAGAATGGTGACGGAAATCAGTGTTCTACTCATCATGTTAACCACGGAGCTGCTACTTCAAACCACATACTCAGTCTTAATAGTCCATTTGCTATACCAGAAGGCAGCCATAGTAAGATTGATCCATCCTTGTCTAAGGGCTGGAGAACCTCTCCTATGAGGATAGGCTGAGTTAGTTGAGCTTGTTCAGCTTGGAGAAGAGAAGGCTCCAGGGAGACATTATAGTGGCCTGCCAGTACCTGAAAAGTGCCTATATAAAGTGGGAAGAACTGTTCATAAGGGCATGGAGCAATAGAAGAAAGGGTGATGGTTTTTAAACTAGAAAAAGGGAGGTTTAGGTTGGATATTAAGCAATGTGAGGGTGGTGGATCGCTGGAACAGGTTGGCCAGAGAGGTGGTGGAAGCCCCATCCATGGTGGAGATATTCAAGGATGGGCTTGGTGGGGCTCTGAGCAACCTGATCTAGTGAACATGTCCCTGCTCATTGCAGAGGGGTTGGACTAGATGACCTTTAAAGGTCCCTTCCAACCTAATGCATCCTGTGATTCTATGATTCTGTGATTTATGGAATAGCCAGGCAACAGTGCTGCTCTTAAGCCACCTGTGAATAAAGATAAGAAGCATGAGTACATTTAAGAACAAACAGCTGGATAAGGGAGGGAAAAAGGAAAATGAGAGAAAGTAGAAATAATGATGTAGAAAGATTATTTGGTGTAAATTTAGTGTACATTTCAGCAAAAATCAGTGGTACTATAATGGAGATTGACAAAACCTCTAAATTAAACCAGACTATTTAAGTAAAGAGATACTAAAGTGATATTGCTCTGAAATGAACTTGGGTTGACTGGTAAATTTTGATACTTTTGAAAGGAATGTTATTTAACTGGAAACTTCTAGAGAGTATTTCTGATTTTTAGTTTTGTGTTGTCAGTCACAAAATACAGTCCATATTTAAAAAATATGAAGTAAAACTTACTTAAAATTATGCAAACATTAATTTTTCCATTTCAGTTAATGTAACAAAGATTAATTTTGGATTATTGACAAAAGCCCGAAAAGAATTACTTGAGTTTTACACATTTTCAACAGTCTTATCATATATTCATAAATACAAGTGGAAATTTATCTCTTTTGTAGGAAATTTTGCTACATTGTATTAATGCAATATTTTAAAATATGCCAAAGGCTGAGAGAGGGAATTCTAGGATTTTTAAGCAATTCTCAATTCTGTCACATTAAAAAATGATACATGGGACCACCTGGAAGGCTGTTTTCAACAACAAAAAATCGTTGCCAGCTTGTTTCGGAAGACCCTGTAGGAAAGCATGAGCAACACTTTTCAAGCAGTTAGTGAGTTTGCAGTTTCACTAGGTACCGAGGGCTCTGATTCAGATCCAGACTTCGTAATGCAAAGTCTGCTTTGCCATGAATTCAAATTTGGTGAGATCCAAGGAGGTTTAGTGCTAAATCAAAAAAAAAGCACAATAAAGCCCCATCTTTAAGTTTGAGAAAGCTCCTAAGGTTTTGGTGACCTCTGACAGTGCTGTCAATAGAGAGCGACTTTATAAAATGCACTAATATAAAAGATAACCTGAATGAGCTAATGTAAAAATCAGTGTAATAGCAAGAGAATTGGGTGGTTTTTTTCACATGAAGGTTTAAATAATTCATTTTCTTCTTCCATTTTTGACATCTCAACCCATCTCAGGCAAAAGTGTGGGCTGAGAAGACAGCTACACTAGGTAGGCAGCCAATTAAAACAAACTTTCATAAAAGAGCAGGATGATTTTTCAGGACAGGCATCGTTATTTTCTGAGCACCAATATAACTTCCTAAATGTCTCACAGATGCAGTCTGAAAAAAATTAAAAATTGCATCCCCCTCCCAGTAAAAATATCTTAGCCACCTCAAAGAAGACACCATCTGGAGGCTTACTCACTCTGGGGGGTGCTGAGTTAATTGAGTGAAACTCCACATAACTCCTTATGAAAGACATGCTAAGAAATAGCAGTACACTCTAAACTGATTTAATGCAATGTATCTCCAAATTAATTTTTTTCAGTATTGCTATTACTTAACCATCTACATTATCACCATACTTGGGAAGCCTAGTCATAGATGAGAGCAAAAAGGAATTTGCTCAATTCTTTTATGTGCTTTTATATGGAATAATCAGTCAAAATCCACTAATATGTCAATAATAAAATTGATAGCTACAGTTTCCCCTGGCAACTCTGTTTTCAGACCAGTTTAAGGCAGTTTTCGGGTAGTTGAAGATTGTTCTCAGGTAGTTTAGGAAAATAATGTTCTCCATGTTTCTTATTTTCAGGAGCACATTGCTAGGTCATGCTGAGCTTCTCATCCAAAACACCCCTAAGTACTTCTCACAGCTACTCTCAGTCCATTCTCTGCCCGGCCTGCAGTTGTGCTTGGAAATTTCCCACCCTATGTGGGATTCTTTGCACTTGGCCTTGTTGAACTTCATGTGGTTCACATGGGCTCACCTCTGAAGCCTGTCTGGTCCCTCTGGATGGCATCTCTTCCCAGAATAAAGATATCATGAAGCAGGGCCTCTGCATCAAATGATGGAATTCTAGATGTCAGTGTAAAGGCAGTTAAACCTCACCTTAATATGTATAGAAAACTTTTTTTTTAAGTTTAGTTATAATTGATTTGCAGAATCACAGAATTGCAGAATCATAGAATGGTAGGGGTTGACTTCTGGAGATCATCTAGTCCACCCTCCCCGCTTAACAGGATCACATAAAGCAGGTTGCACAAGATGACATTCAGGAGGGTTTTGAATATCTCCAGAGAAGAAGAAATATAAGTATTTTGTAGAAAATGCAAAGTGTATTTTTACAAGTGTTCTACATGTAACTGTTTTGTAAAAAATGCCAAAGCAGAACAAATTATATCAAGCTATTTTGTAGAAATTAGAAAAAGAAAACACAAACCCGGTATTATATAACACAGGCAAGAAAGAGCAGTCTTATGTATGCTATGACTTAAAAGTCCGTGGGAGGTGTTGTGACCTGTGTCCAGCCCTCACTTTATACATTAATCAGTGTAAAGGATGATGTCACAGAAGGATTAGGTCTAATCCTGGGCAAGAAAGCCATGTGATGACTCAACAAGGAGCAGAAAAGAGGGAACTAATTCAGCTTAAAGTCAGGCTTTATGGGTTTGAATGGAATCAGCATTTTGCATGTGTGGTCATGCTTTACACATAATGACACTTTCGGTTCCTGATCTGCCTACAGCTTTCCTATTCCTGCCTCCCATTTCAGCATGCTGCTGGCCCAGTCTTGCTGTCAGGAACATGAACAGGACTGTGCTCCAGGATCAATACAAAGCATATTTTAATTTGCCGTGGAGATCTTTGCATCGCATAAGCCTCACAATGCCCTGATCAGTGCAAATTGCCAATAGATAGATTAGGGAAAGCCTTCAGGAGTCATGTAGCAAAAAAGGTGTCTGATAGATAAAACAGCTTTAATTCTCAAGTTCTGTTGGTAGCCTTTAAATCTTCTGTCTAGCAAAGCACAGTCGACCAGATTTGTCAACCTGCTAAATGGTTGGAGTGGATGGTCCACTGGTTCCTCTCAACCTAGACCTCAGACCAGCTGAATGACAAGAAGAAGACAGGTCTTTCTGGAGAAGATAGCTCTACAATTAGTGTAGAACCTGTCGATGAGCCATGGAGCATCTTTGCAAACAGCTTTTTAGTCATATCATCGCTTACATGGGAATCAGCTAGGTGGTAAGGTACCCAGGGCACCAGTGGGTCAGCATTACTTGAATCAGAAGCAAAAAGTGGGTAATTTGAGTAGGTTATTCTCATGACTAGTACTGGTAAAATCTTTTTTTTTTTTTTTTCCCATTGAAATGAAAGCAAACCATTCGCAGAGATTTGTAGAACATTCAATTTAACTTTCATTGGAAAGCACCAGAATCGTGTTTGGTGAGGTAACAAATGGAAAACTGCTTTGCAGCTCCTCATGGCTGTGATAGATCTGATAGATATTTCCTTATTTATTTATTTTGGAAAGCATTACATCAGTGAATGATAATTGTTGCAGAGATTATTTAGTTTCTGTTTCAGGGAGGGTACCATTTAATAAGTTTTCCTTAGTTTTTAAGCAGATGAAGAAGTAGGGGGTCTGGTGACAGATCCCAGTGTAATGTTTCTTCACTCACACTGTTTTTTTTTTTCTATTTGTCTCAAAAACAATACCTCATTGAAAGGTGATGTTTAGGCAAAACAGATTTCTAAAAGACTTGCAGCTTTATTTCAAAAGTTTGCTAGACAGTTTTGGGACTGCTATAAGAGCTCTGTTTTGCAACTGTCAACTTAAAACTTTAAAAAGGAGGAACAAATCTGTCCCCAGAGGAAAGGCCCCTAAAACGGATGTGACAGAATTAATTTGCTCCATTATTTTCTGTGCTAGTTACTCAACAATTAAATTGTTATTGCAAGTCTTGGATGTGTAAGAAAAGAGTACAGGAAGGAGATTCTTACACATGGAATAAAGATGAGAATACCATCAATTTTTCCCACTTAGAAATGATGCAATTGCATGACATTTCACAGTTAAAATATTGTGTAAACTGGAAGAAACATAGATACAGAAATCAGTGACTTTTCTCTTAAGTCTCTCTTTAACTTGAAGAAATGTGAGCTGTTTGAAAAAAAGTCATGCATATTTTTTTAAAGAAACTAGAAGGGAATTTTTAATTTTTCATAATATAATAATATTTCTGATACTTGCAAAAGGGGTGAAATCTTTCTCTAGGCCTTCCCTGGCTAGAATGCAAAAGTTCAGAGTCAAGTCTTTCATTTATAAATTGAGCACCAGAATTCTTAAGATCCACATTGTTCTCTTGCTCTTATCATATCTTCTTGAGTTGAATCTGGAAAATGTCATAGGAAAAAATACTGACAGAACCAAAAAGAGGGCACAATAGGGGACTTAATCCTGAAAAATCAGGGCCTAGAAAGTAAACATCATAGGAAGGAGAAAGATTTCTTAATTCTGGTTACCATATCCAGGAATGTTTGTTCACTTTATCCAGTGACTACTTAATCTCAAACCAGAAGGAGACATGGGTTTGAATTCCCTCTGGTTGAAGAGAAAACCAAAACTTTATGGTACTACTTCTCAGATAAATATCTTTGTGTTGGGTTTGTGTGACAAGGTTTTGGTAGTGGGTTGGGGGGGGGTGTACAGGGGTGATTTCTGTGAGAAGCTGGTAGAAGCTTCCCCCATGTGCAACTGAGCAAATATCAGCCATCTCCAAGATGGACCTGTTGCTGGCCAAGGCCAAGCCCATCAACAATGGTGGTAATGCTTCTGGGATTGCATATATAAGAGGAAAAAATGTCTGGGGTTTTCACTTTTGCCTTAACATTCATTGCTGGATCTCTCCAGTCAAAATGTTTAGATGCTCTGAGCTCTCTTTCCTGTTATCTTGCATCACAGTCAACTCCATGATGCTCCCATCTTTGTCACATGCATGCAGCTTCTTACTCTCCTAGTTGTGATGAGCATCTCTGATGTTCTGGAGAGAGGAAAATTCTTACCTCTGCTGTTCCCAGCTCTCCTGGAGGTTAATGTTGTAAAATAGACCCCAAAAGGAGGAACCTTCCACTTTTGGCAACTCAGTGGTTTCATGCTCCAGCACAAGTACTAAGTGTATTCCTGTAGGTATGGATTTTACATGGTGTGCTCACATCCACTGGTGTGAGCTTCTGAGCTTCCACACACTGGATTTGGCTTCTCAATAGAGGGACAGAGAATGACCCCTTTACAAAACCTGATCATGTTTATAAATCTGTTTGACTTTGAAAATTTCTCAGTCTGTGTCAGTTCTATGGATGCCAAAAGTACAGTTTCAGTTGTCCATAGAAACTGTGTGGAAAAAAAAAAAAGAAGCTATGCCAGACCTTACTGTACACTTCATTCTTTATATTGAAGTATACCTGCCAACAAACATCTATTTCTAAGTTAGTTCCTGTTCCCAGCCAGAAGTCATTGGTTCTAGAATTATGTGATGGAAAAGTTCTTAAATTCAGTTTTGTCTCATATTAATAAGACAGGAGTTTTGAAATTGCCATGTATTTCTTTTAAATTTTACTTTTCTTGGTCAGTAGAATTTAATGAAGATGACACCCAAAGCAGAATTTTAACTGCCCTGTAACTATTCTGACATAATAGCGAGAAACATTAAAATATTCCATTTAAAATTACAATATAATTATACTTGTGTAAATCTGAAATAAGTACATTTTAAGGATAACTTCTTTTGTGAACTTAAAATGAATCTGTTGGTGTTGACTGAGGTGTATACTTCAACACTAATTCTGAATAATTTAGGACTAAGTAGGAATAGAGATGTAATTAAACAGCATACGGAAAAGTGTAGAGGGTTTTTAACTACATAATGACAAAATTGTATGGTATTTTCTAATTACATTCGGCATTTCTTAAATAATAATCAGTGATATTTTCTACTTTGTTTTTATTTTTCATCCTTACATTTTCCCCTTCCTTATGTCAATTCTTGATGACAATTCTGTATTTGCTTTTTTTTTCTGTAAAGAAGTGAATTGAATGAACTTTTGGGTTACTATTAAAAAATAATGGCAGTAAAAAAAAACCATTAAAAATTATGCTTTTATATACAACACCTTCACTATACATATATTTCTGTACTGACTAGGTTGATTTCTGATGAATGAAGTCTGTTTCCATGTTCTCCAGATATTTTTTGGTACTACGGTGGGAATAATGGACTGAGAATGTGGAACTCAGGACCTATAGAAGGAGAGAAAATGGGAGTTTGAAACTGAGAGGGAACTTAAGGTCTGGGGAAATACTTGATGAAGCCTTTGGAGAAGAATTGTGGCAGATGGGAATGGAGGGTTTGGGTTCAAAAAGTATAAGGAAACTGGTTCTCTAGTTTGGAGATTTGAGGATTGGGAGGACCGGATTTGGAGGAACAGGGAGGTTGGGTTACTGCAAGGTATGGGAAAAGAATTGTCAGAGATACAAGGAGAGCTGGTGAGGAAGGTGAGTGACTTTGGTATGGGAGAATGGTCCTTTGAAAAACAGAGATCTTGGGAAAGAACAGCGTGAGAAGGTACCCCCAACGTAGGAGTTGTTGGGAGGACATTTTAGGCAGGAAGGACTGGGGGGATTTGAGACCTGGGGCAGAAGGGACTCAGGACAGTAGGGTGTGAGGGGGTGGTTGTATTAACCAGTCTGGGGAATATTTTTATCCGAGGTCTGACAAATATTTTTATCTGGGCCGTGGTGTTGGAGCTCAGCCACATACACAGAGAAGTGCCTCCCTGTCCCCATGCAAAGAGCATGTTCCCTGTTTGTAGCAGTTACCATAGCCCAGTTTGGACCAGATAACCCAGAGAATACCACTGAAGTCATGAATGGCATGAATTCTGAGTGATCTAGGGAATTATTGTGCCACAAGAAAATTCTCTGAATCAGTATTGCTTTGAGAGACTGAAACAATGTTTATAAACTTGTTTCACATGGCAAGTGTGCCTAATAAATCCAAGTTTAAAACCAGACACTCTTCCACATATTTAGATACGTCACTTTCATCTTAGCAGTTTCCTTAAACAACTCTTCTCTGTAGGAAATTGGTCCTAATCTTTCTGTCAGACCCCGGATTCTTCAGTGGATGGCCAGGTAATCCTACTCTTCATATGCTATGAGCACTGGATTTGTGTAAGTTCATGTCAGCACACATTACTGCCCTACTTTAGCTTTGGTCTGCTTTTCTTTTTGGATAGGGCAACACTGAGCTCACTTGAAATCCTGTTCATAATACATAGTTATTTACAAACCACTTGATACAGAAGTCACAGCACATATTTCTGTTGGCCAATAATCCTTTGTCAATGATGAATGAAGATCAGGTGTCGTTTCTGATTCTTTTGGATGTGTCAGCTGCCTCTAGTACTGTTGACCATGAACTGACCTGCATTTTGGCAGTCTGGAAGCAAGGACAAATGGGATGAATTGTGGAGCTCAGAGTTATGTGCAGCTTTGAGCCCTGAAACGTGTTGGCAGTGGGTTGAGGCAGGGATCTCTTCTATGTTAAAAAGCCCAGCTGATTCTTCATTTCACAGCACTTTTGTTAACATGTTTAGCTAATAACATTCTGATAATGCAGCTTCATCACTTATCTAGGTCTCTGCTTGCTTGTCTCATAAATTTTAAAATATGCTGTAAGCTTATACAAATTGTTTTCTACAAATATTTTTCCCCACAGCCTTTTTCCTTTGGCTCATACTTCCTCCAACTGCCTCAAAAATAGATGGAAAAAAAAAAGCTGTACTCCGTATAGTAAGCTCAGAAATGCCACCCACCTCCCTCCACAACAAGCAGCCAAACATATTAGTCTCTGGTGGACCTGGGGGTATAGGACAGGTTTTATAATCGAAGGTGGAAGAAATTCTGCTAGATAGTTCCTCTTGTCCTTGTTGGCTCTTGCCACTGTCTCTGCTGTTCTCAGCTGTGAGATGTTGCAGCATAGTAATTTCCTCCATTCAATCAGAATTTGGGTTATACACAGCTCCAGGGGTCTCTTTCATAGGATGTATTCCAACTGAAATGTCAGGGGAGGAGAGAAGGGAAGCCTATACTTTTCTGCCTCCGCTCCTCTATTCTGTGTGGGACAGCAGAGACATAACCTCAAGTTGTCTCTAAGCTGCAGACCCAAAATCAACAGTCTGAAGTCCATCTGGAAACAGTTTCCAACCACTGAGACACAGGTTTGAATGCTGCCTGTGTGTACAGCTTTTCTCAGGAAGTCTGTGTGAGCCATCCGATGGATGATCACTAGAAGATCCCAGCATCTAGGGACACCTAAAGAACTCTGCATCACAAGGTGAAAAAGGCTCAGATGGGCACCGGTGGCATGGTCTGAAGGGAACTTCTGGATCAATTCCTACAGCAAAGCATAAGCATATTATGTCATGTCAGCTCAACTGTGGGAGGATTCAATGTTTAAACTAATATCCAGATGTAAATATGAGATAAATTGATAAGAACTTCTTTACCTTGTATTTACTGGCCTCTCAGACATAACAAGTCGGAGAGGTAGGTGAGATAATTCAGTGATTAATAGCAAATGTCAATCAGTGCAGCCCAGGCATCTTGGGTAAGCACTGTGAGGGCAGGAAGTTTTGCCTTTTACAAATGGGGTGCAGTAGAGGTTTCCATTAAAGACTCAGTTACACGTCAGCACACATGTATGATTAGACACAGCCTATGGAGTCCTGCTTCGGTAAGACGCAGTTAAATCCATGTCATCTAACAAGAGAAATAAGCCTCAGGAATTGCGCACATTACATGAATTTCTCTAGTTCTTTGCTGAGGAGGGAGAAATGAACAAATAATAAAGTGGCTGATTACACAATCCTGACAATTGTCCACTTGCTGTTGCTTTTTTTGGCCTCTCTTTAGCCAAAGACAAACAGGAGCGTCGGGAAGCAGACGCATTTCCCCGAGGGACTCAAACTAGTGCTGTGCCACAGCCCACAGCTTCAGCCACTTGGACAAAGTGCTATGTTGTGTCTTCCAAAAACTGTTCCCAGGGCTTCATAATATTTGATGATTAGACCAGGGTTGTTTACTGTAGGGTGGCAGCCATGCTCAGTACAAGTGTGCTGCTTTATTATGCACTGCTTCAATCTGTTTGAGCAACACTTCACACGTGGTGATAAAATCAGTAAAACATTGGCTGTGCTGTAATGCTATTTACTAAACTCCTACAGAATGTCTCTGTTTTGAGTACTGAGGCTAGATGGATTTCAACTGCCTTGTAGATTTAAAAGAAAGAAAAAGACTGTGTGAAATCAATTACTGTGAGATCAGTCTATTATCTGGCCTCATAACTGTCCTGTAATCTTATAATACCCCTCCCCAGCCTTTGTTCAGTGCCATCCCCGGCCGCTTGTTCCATCAGCTGCTTGTGAGCACATCGATGTTTTTTCTCTAAGACTTCTACCCAAGGTATCAGAGGCAGGTGCAGGACACAGGAACAGCTGCTCGTGAGTGTTTCAACATCAATGCTCTGTTTTCCTGTTGTAAAGTGTTTCCAAAGTTTGTTTTACTTAATGAAATGAAAACAACAGAAAGAGCAAATCTATTTGTGCTCTCATAAACTAGTACCCAATTATTTTTAAATCTAATTTTTACTTACAGTTTTAATCATAAGGTTTCAGTTGACTGGGTTCCTTCATTATTCTATGTCTTGAGAAAACAGGGATTGAGTTTCATTTACGTAGACAAGTTATACAATGAACATTACCACAGCAACTAAGATCCTGATTTCTAAGACAAAACATAGCTCCCCCCCTCTATTCAGACAGGATTTACAGGTATTTTACTAATCATGCATTCACTCCTTTGATTTCCAAATGAAGTGCTGCCTATATTATTAATAGTGCTGTCACCTTTCCTGGTATAAATTCACCCAGCTGTTTTATGTCAGCTGAAGGGTTGGCTTTTCAGTATCAAAGTTTCCTGTTCTCATCTTCCTCTGCCCTGAGCCAAAGCGCTACCCCAGAAGTGATTACATTGAATTGAGTATTTGCTGAAAAGCCCTCAGTATTAGCAGTATGACAGGGTCAATATAACTGTCCCTTTGATATTCTTTGTGTATCAACCAAGTAAGTACTCTTTCCCTAAGAAAAGAAGTTATCAATAATGGTATAAGGATGTTGTTCTGGGATGAATTTTAATCATCTCTTTTCTGGGGATTTTATGTATGGTGTTCGGTGGTACTACACAGGAAAGCAAAAGTCCCTTCAATGACAGAGATGCGAGCCTAGGATGACAGGCTAAATCCCTGTTCAGTTTCAGATTTTCTGTCGTGCAAGTCACTGGACACTGTCTCTACCTCAGCTTCTGAACTGCAAAACAATGCTTACTACTCCCTGCCTTTGTAGATCATTTTCAGGCTATGGAATATTCAAATACGCTTCCCTAGTATAACTGTGGTAAGGGTTGGAGTAGTATCAGTACTCGTGGATATCCCTATCACAGCAGGAAATTTTGCCCATATTGTGTCTTGATTAAGCTGTGTGCAATCCTAGGAGGTGTTGGACAGCTTGGGTGGTGTTTCTTGTTTAAGCAGTTGTTGCCATAAGGAATAGATGGTGATCAGGCTGGTGTAGCATTAGCAGTAATATGTCCTGAAGCTTGAAACTCCCTGAGGAACATAAAAAATCCTCTTGTTTCAGCAGAGGATTTTTCAGAACTTACTGAACAAGTTCTCGAATAAAGACTACATTCTGGCCCCATGTACATGCACAAAGCCAATTTCTAGCCCTCAAAAGCAACAAAAGTCACACAGACTTTGCCTTTTCCACTGGAATTAAAAATTCTAGGAGCTCATTGGAAGGAGTCTCTCAACTCCAAAACTTTCTCCTGGTTTGAAGCACTTCATACAAAAAGTAGCAAGAAATAATATAGGAGAAAGTTACTCTATAAAGGTTAAAAAAATGTCCAGAATTGCACACATTGCAATAGCAATATAAGCAGAACTCAGCTCATAGTTAAGACGTGCTATGAGATGGCACCAGCTCAAAGAATGCAGGATTGTGGGGGCTTGGGGCTGAAGCTTCCCTGCCTTTGAACTTACAGAATATTGCTTCTTTTTTGCATCTGTTGGAAAAAGCGACATTGTGCCATCCATGATCTATCATGAGACCAGGGGGACTAATTCCATCAATATCTTTCTTCTACTGTAGACCAGAGAGCTGGATGCAGAACTCCAGGTGGTGTCTCATGAGACCAGGATAGAGGGGCAGAATCACCTCCCTTGACTGACCTGCTGGCCTTGGTGTTTTTGATGCAGCCCAGAATACAGTTGGCTTTTTGGGCTGCAAGCATACCTTGACAGGTCATGTTGAGTTTCTCATTCATCAACACCCCCAAATCCTTCTCCTCAGGGCTGCTCTCAATCCATTCTGTGCCCAGCCTGTAGCTGTGTTTTGGATTGCACCAACCCACGTTCAGGACCTTGTACGTTGCCTTTTTGAACTTCATGCAGTTCTCACAGGACCACCTTTCAAGCCTGTCAAGGTCCCTCTGGATGGCATCCCTTCCTTCCAGTGTGTCAACCACACCACACGTAACATGAGACAAAGTCATCAGCAAACTTGCTGAGGGTGCACTAAATCCCACTGTTCATGTCTCTGACAAAGATGTTAGTTCCAGTACTGACCCCTGTGGAAAGCCACTCATCACAGGACTTGATTTGGACGCTGAGCTGTTGTCTGCAATGCTTTGAGTATGACTGTCCAGCCAATTCCTTATCCACCAAGTGGTCCATCCATCAAATCCATGTCTGTCTCAGAGACAAAATGTCATGCAGGACAGTGTCAAATGCTTTGCACAGATCCAGGTAAATGATGTCTCTCACTCTTCCTTTGTCCACCAATGCTGTAACTCCATCATAGAATGCCACCTCATTTGTCAAACATGATTTGCACTTAGTGAAGCCATGTTGTCTGTCACAAATCACCTCTCCATTTTTCATGTGCCTGAGCATAGTTTACAGGAGGATCTTGCTGGGCACAGCGGTGAGACTGACTGGCCTGTTGTTCCCCAGGTCTTCTTTTTTTCTCTTTTAAAAAATGGGGGCTATGTTTCCCCTTTTGCAGCCAGTGGAAATTCACCAGACTGCCACTACTTCTCAAATGTAATGGAAAGTGGCTTAGCTGTTTTATCTGCCACTTCCCGCTGGACCCATGCATGCATCTTATCAGGTGCCATGGACTTGTGCACCTTCAGGTTTCTTAGACATTCTTGAATCATATGATTTCCTACAGTGGGCAGTTCTTTGTTCTCCCAGTCCCTGCCTTTGCCTTCTGTGACCTGGGCAATATGCCTAGAGCCCTTGCTGGTGAAAACAGGCAAAAAAATTTGTTGAGTTACCTCAGCCTTCTTCATAGATTCTATGTTATGAGTATCCTATATAAACATAGGTATGAACCTCATCAGGTCCAGACTTATCCCACGTGCAGGATGGCAAACATAGGCTTAGCAAATGTGAAGTGAGAACCAAGCATCTACAGAACTGCAGTGTACACAGGTCAGGGTGCTGTGTCAGCCTGGCCTTGATTGCACTGCCAATCTGCCTTTGCACTGATGCCATGTGCTGATGGAGAGGTGATTCCTGGAACAGGAGACCTGTGTCTCCTGTCGTGCACAATGAGTTTTTCTGGCCCTTGTGTGAGACTGCCTGTCTGTAGTCTGAGCCATGGGTATTTTGCAGGCACAGAGACTGGAAACTGCTGGCTTGAAGGTGTCCAGGGTAGTTGAAGTGGCTTTCTGATATGAGAATTGTATCACAGATTGATAAAACCAGAGTGAACATTTTCTACGGATGAGTCACAATGCCTTTTAAAACAATCTGGACCTGTCTTCAAATGACATGAACATGGAGAACACCTTATTGAGAGTAAAACTGTTTAAAAGGGGCTAAGAATGATTTTTATAACAATTTGCTGTTGTTTGAAGTTTAAAAAACCCTGTTGTGTCTTCCTGTGCAACAGAAATCATACCTGAAACAACATAACAACAACAATACAAAGCCTAATAAATCAGAGGTATGCTTTGGCTTCTTTAGCTGCAAAGAATAACTGTTCTGAAAGGACTAAGGATATCATCTAGGCTAAGAGTATAATTAATTATATGATGCAAAAAGTTTTTGTTTGTTTGTTCATTTGTTGTTACCTAGCACATCTGTAATCCTCTGCTTGCTGATAATTTAGTCTGCAGTCATGTGAATTCCCTTTAAAAACATTGTGCTTTAGTTAACAGACCTCCTAATGTCCAGCAACGTGGTATTTCCCAGAACAGATCAGATGAGTGTCTGTGTTAATTTACTGTCTTCAGTCCACCTGGAATAGGCCAGGCACTGATTAAACACACACCGAGGACTAATCAATAAGGAGCCATAACTTTGATCCAGTTGGTGCTGTTTCTGATTACATAAGATAATGGCCTTAATGAAACAGGGTTCTCCTGCCTTTTCAGTGTAAAATTCTATGTTTCACATGGTTGCTTATTAAAAATGTTATGAAACAGCAACAAGAAGTTGCTCTTGTTTACTTGTTTCAAACACTGCAACAGCAGCTCGCTTATGCTCTTAACTGGCTTAAATTTTTGTTAGAGATTTTAACATGTGACCCAGAAGTCACGCTTTGATCTTTCTGTCAATAGCAAATGGCACAATTTCCTAAAGATACACTTTACATCTATTTTGTAATATTGAACAGGACAAGTTGGTGCCCCAATGTCATAAGATATGATTGCTGATTTCTCTAGGGGTGAGCCCTGGCTTTACCTGGCATAGGAAGCAGCAAGGCAGGACCAGCATGGGCTCTGTGCACTGTCAGTCTGCTTTGACCCTAACACATAGATGTGTATTTTATTTTCTCGCAGTGCAATCAAAACTACTTGTTCGCTAGTTCTGAACACTCTGTGATTTCAGCTGTCTAAATGTGTTTTTTTTGAAATTGCAAGTGACTGCTCCCCCCTCCCCACCCCATAGCTCTGTGGACACTCTCATTGACATTGACATTGATATTTCAGTTACCTCTTTATAGACCTTTGTAAATACCAGTTAAAACAAATGAATCCTTCACTGGCTTTAAGCTACCTGCTGTAAAGGATGCCAAGTTGTCCCAGAGTCTCCCCGATGATGTCTGCTGTGAAGAGCTGAAATGTCACTGAATTTGAGGATGGAAGCGGAAATTCACCCTTCCTTGCCAGGATTTAATTTTAGTTTGTGTTGACAGACTTTACACCCTTGCTAATCCTTTCCTTCTGGTGTTCTTGCAGTTTAGGATGGGCCAAACTGTTCTCTATTAAAAATAAAAATGATAAAGCCACTGTAAATTACTTTGAATACCTCTCAGCATTCTTCTCTCCTGCTCGGCACATGCCATAGCCAGGAACAGACTAGAAACAGCTTTACCTATGTGAGTCGCTGTATGAGATAATGCTGTACCAAATGTTCTTGTGCCTTCTTGTACCCTCTATCTCACCTAGATCAGAGTTTTGGCTGGACTGTACCAGAACTCCTTGTTGGATTGTGTGTCCACCAAAGAAAAATCAGCTATGGGTAAGGACAGGAGGGAGAAAGGGAGAGGAAGAAGTAGATTCTGGTTCCTGCTTTAACTACTGCCAGTATGTTTTTCTCAGTGACTCTTACCTGTAAAATGATGCTGGGGGGTTCTCAGGAAACTTAGAGAAGGTGTTTTCCCTGCTAGTCTCTCTTTGCTGATACAGAGCCCAGCTGCAGCAAGAAGGATGCAGAACAGTCTAGCAGAGATCACTAAACTGTGCTTACTGTGTGTACAGACACCCCCTGCTCTCTGTGGAGGAGATGCTCCTGAGAGGTGCCATGGTTAGTGAGCCATGAAAGGCACACAAGTTGCATACGCAGAGACAGGGTTATGCTGTAGGGAGGATAGAGGGGCAGAAGCAAGATCCTTAGGACGATTAATGACCTGGAAGAGAAGCTGGCTTCTCAGCAGCTGAGTTTCTGGCAGCTGAGGATGATGATTAAAATGATGATTTTCATTTTAAAACCAGCTCAATATATGACCTGCGTACTGGCCTGAGATTTGGATTGGTACCCCACTCTACACAACAAACTGAATCTTGTGGTGCCATTGTGCCTCTTGCAGTTCTTTTTGGATTCTGGAAATGCTCATCAATTCACAACAGGTTGAATAGTTGACGGAAACCTTCTAGTGCACGTGTTCTTGGTGCCTCTTTGTGAGTTATTATATTTTCAACCTAGTCATCGTCAATTACCTCTTCATCAAGGACAAATAATTCAATCAAAGGTGAATGACAGAAAAGCAGAATAACGGCAACACTTATCAAGCAGAGTAGTTGATGGACACTAAATGCTTTACAGCAAAACTCCAAAATGGTAGGTGATGTAGTGAGAAATTTTTGGTATACAGAAACACAGTAACTGTGGTTTACAATATAACAACAGGACGTTACTGTGTTATTACTGAACTTGGGCAACCGTTTGATCCCCAGACCAAAACACTTCTGGGCATCCATAGGAACAACTTCTGGGCGTAGGTCCATGGGAACTTTGTGTTCTGATTTGAATGTCATAATTGATTTTAGGTTTTTCCTGGGGTTGTCTGGTATTTGTGAGTAAGCCTTACGAAACTTAATCATTGGCAATTAGTCAAAATGGAGTTGTCATCTCAGGCCTTTCTCAGCAGGGGTGAATCTTACAAATACCCCTTTCTCATTAGTAAAGTAACAATCTTTTTTGGTAACTCTTGAGTTTTCCTCTGGCCTTTTCATTATGTAGGTCATTTCATAATCATCAATATTGGTTATATCAGGCCCCTAAAACCACTAGGAACTTAAAGATGCACTTATGTACAAGAAAAAGCTAGGAAATTCTGTTTTCACAAATTAGTCCAAATAAGGGACATATCACAGGGATATTCTAGCCATAGAAAAAGAAGAAAATATACAGTACTTTCATTTGGGTTTTGTCAACAAATAAAGATAAAATTATTTATAGCTTTACACTGAAATCAGAAAAAAACCTGAAAGACACTAAGAAGAGTTCAAGAAGGTGACAAGTGCATCCTTCAATTAGAGCATATCTGAAAAAGGGCACTCAATATATTGGGCCCTGGATGTCTACAGTACTGAAAAGTTCAAAATAAACAGCATAATTTAACAGCAAATGTACTATAATCCGATCTCTTCCTGGATAATATAACCAATGTTCCTATTTCCATTCCTATTTGTGTAGTCTTTTATCAAAATTTGTGTACTTTTCACTTAATTTGAGTATCACCACTATTTTTTTTCTGCTGAGATGTCTATTTATCCCCAATTAACCTAACAGGTGTCTGCATATGAAGATGGGAGGCATTTTAATTCTGATGAGTTTAACAAATATCTGTCTTTTTATAATATTACTGACAATTAGGTGTTGGGGAATGAACCTTGATCAAATACAGGAAAATATTCTAGGTACCCTTTGTGATGTAGACAACACTTTTAGCTCCTTGTATCTGAAAAAAACCCCCACATAGTAAACAATGATTTACTTGTTTATAAATCACTGCTGGAAGTATATTATTGGATACAAAATCAGAAAGGAAAGAAGACTCTGAAAGAGAAGCTGTTAATAGCTTTTATTGACTGTGTTTCAAACAGTTTGTCTATCTTGATGTTGTATTTCATTTGTTTGTTTGTTGGTCTTATAAATATCAGACCCAAATACTTATTCTTCATAGTGGATTTTAGTTATGTCATATTGACTGTCACATGCTTTCATAACCCAGCACTTCAAACAAGATAAAAAATCTATGAGACTTTAAAAAATGAAATAAAATTAATAAGTGACAGGCAAACCTTCCATGGCTGCATCGAGATGTTTTCTTCCAGTCAGATGATATTCCTTGTACTTAAAATGTTCTACTATTTGCCTACAAACAGGCTTTCAACTATAAAAGGAAAGAGGTCAAAAGTGATCTCAAAATGGCCTTCATTTATGACCCAAGTACTAAGGGAATCAGACTGCAAGTGTGTGAGACCACTCTGCTGCTGAATGAACTGTCTTCCTCGGTACTCATTATTTCTGGTGGGTAGAAAATGAACCCTTAGAAGAGTGATTTTGAAAGCATCTTTTCCTGTTAGGGTTTGCAGCAGAAGCAGTGCACTCTCACTCAAAGATACACCAAGGTTTTCAACATGTCTAAGGGATCAGTACTGATTCGTTCATGGAGTTTTGGTCCTAATGAGGTTAACAGAAAAATCCCACTGATCTCAGTGAGGCCAAGATTTCCTTACTTGCCTTTTCTCATTATTAACAAGAGTAAATTTCAAACAGTTGTTGAAAAAGCTTGATATTATAATACACAGAAAGGTTCTCTTACCACATGTAATAAATAATGGGAATAGAAGGACAACACAAAAGACAGAAATAATATGAACAGAGATAGGGACTGAGATTGCAAATACTGAGGCATAGTTTGTAGTTTGGGTTTTTTTATTAGGAAGGGTTTAATATTGGTCCTTTTAGTAGTCCTTCCCACCCTTAGAGATATTAGTGATCGCTAGCTTCAGAACTCGAAGAACCCATGTTCTATCCTTGCATTTTTTTTTCCACAATTAAGTTAAAATTTCCATGGGAAACATAAAAGATATTAAGATTTAACTATATAACAATTTATAAGACCCTCATTCACCAGCAGCATTTTCCTATTTTGGTCTCAGATATTCATGCAACATCTGAATGCCTTGCAAATGTTAATGAATTTATGCTATAACCTCCTGGAGAGTTAGAGGAGAAAAATTATCTCTATTTTACAGATGGAGAATGTAGACAGAAAGACTTTATGATGTGCCTGAGGTCTCTCACTGGATTTTTCAAACTCTGTGTTTAAACCACAAGACTTTCTTAGCCTCTGATTATCTCTGCTTTGGGGATTCTAGCTGATTTAAATTCTATTCTCCTGAACACTTTTCTCTAGGTCAGATCCATGCAAAAATGATTCTCAGCCTCGAGAATTATCTGGAAAACCACTTGTCCAGAAGAAAGCTACGGGTTTTATTGCATGGTCACTGGCTTCTGTAGCTCATGGGACAACAAAAAGAGAGGATCTAAGGATCTGAAAACTTCAGAAATATAATAAATTCATAGATATTTAGTTGTAATAGTTATTACTCATCCTAATTATTCCTGGGATAGATATAATAGAAGCCCTTCTGACTGAACTTATGTTGTTTTTTTGCACTAATAAATTTATTAACATTTTTCCAAACTTTTTTCCCAAACCTATCTTCTGTATAATTGAGTTTTATAGGGCTACTTTTATATATGGCTTTCATTTTATTGGGGCTGGATTGTATTGTCATGATGGCTTTCCTTCTGCAATGAATCTACACACCCCATAAATCCACCTTGATTTAAACCCTTAAGAGGAATGCAACTCTCTGGTTTGTCTGCAGTTCATTTTGTCAGAAGGACAGGAACAGACAGGTTCTGTACTACTGCAAGGAGTTAATATCTGGTAAGCTACATTGTGCAGTGCTCCATGCTGCTGTTATAAAACTACTTCCAGCTCCCAGCTGCCTTGCTAAAGGTTATCTGTGTGTGCTATACATAATTATAATTTTAGTAACTATTTTATTTGTTTTGCAATGATTTATACCAAGTTAAGGTTTTTAAACCAGATATGTAATTACTTTCTAACATCTACTTTGTACAAACCTAGTACAATGCAGTTACACCTTTCTGTAGAAGTTTATACAAAGGTAGTTTATTCTACATAAATAGAACACGCACAAGGAAACATGGATATTAGGACCTCTAATATGGAAATCTGCATCCTGAAAGAACCAGCACACCTTATTCCTGAATACACTGAGAACCAACACATTCATACAGCATTCTCCAGGCTTTGCAATGTGAGGGACAGAGAAAAACAAAGCAAGAGGCATGAAGTTATTGAGAAATTTCTTGATTCAGACATGAGATCAATGCACACTACTGTGGACCCCTTTCCACTACTCTTGGCTTGGAGAACCACACAGAGTGAAGACATCAGGTGAAGTCTTGGGGAAGAAGGTTAAGAGAAAAAAAATCAAGAAGCAGAAGTCTTCTTCCCATGAAATTGCTGCCATTAGGAGCACAACTGACAACAGACCCAAGACAGTTCAAGAAGCATAACAGTGTTTTCATTGTGCTGAGTCAGCCAATGCCCACCATACAGTTAACCTGTCCAAGGAGATGTCTGTACATCACAAAGAAGTACAGTTTTCATGTGCATGCTGTTCGCTGACATTTGCAGGATTTGCAACTTCAGTGGCAGTCACTGGGTGAAAGCTAAGCAATTTAGTTTAATAATACAGATGTCAAAATAGTAAAACATTCAGGACAATTATATTGGGAAACTGTCATCATCAATTTTATTTATTTTTCTTATTGTGGCGTTGTTTAAATAGTATATTTCCCACTGCGGAGAAAGATGATGAACAGAGTAACTGAGATGAAGCTAAATCACCCATAAATCCATCTTTCAGCAAGGTGATATGTCATTAATCCAGACAGCAGAACAAGTAACATCATTAAATATTATGGCACATTTCATCCAATTCCTCCACTGAGTAATTTTCTTCATACTGTGTTTGTAGAGGAAATTAGTATCAAACGCGTACATACACCATTCTAATTATGTGCTTTGCCAATATCATAAAACCAGTGCATTTGGTGCTACAGCCAGTATATATACAAAGGATAGCAGAAATATTTTATCATCCTTATGTAAGGATACTATTTCTTCCATATATGGCTCTGATGACTCATTACCCTAAAGGAGATTAAGAAATCTGCGTAAAATAGGCTGAGAGGTAGAGAGGTAAGCCAGGAAAACAGTCAGCACCATCCCACGGAGCTCTCTACCTGGATGGAATAACTTCTTGAGTTCCCTACCAGGCAGGGAGGTTCCACAGAACCACAGTGTTGCTTGGGAATCACCACTGAAATTATTGTGATGTGATGCTAATGGATATGCGCAAAGCTCATTTGGCTCATTTACATTACCTGGGATAAAACCCAGAAGCCATTTTCAGGATAGCATGGGCTGGAGAGAGCTCTCTGAGTGGGTGAGGCCATGCAGTTTTTTGGGGTAAGGGGTCCTTGCTGTCTGCCATGGTCTGGGCTGCTCTATTTGCTCTCAGCTTGGAAATGCAGAGGTGTTGGTGCATGTCTGGGCAGCGCACTGACTCACAGCCATGCTGCTGGATCAGAAGGTCAGCCTGGAAGCCTCAAGGGTTAAACAGAAACGTTTGCTCAGCCACTCCAGAGGGTGAGTCAGGCAGTAGATGTCAGCAGTAAAGAAGAGCAAATGGGCTTGATCACAGTCAACCTCAGATGCTTCCAAATCAGTTGGATACTCTTCCATGGCAGCTGAGGGATTGAAATATGTAGCATGGGCATGGGATGGGATTGCACAAACGAGCAAATCTTGTTCCAGGCATATGGACAGCTCTCAGTAGCTAGAAAGACAGGTAGAAAGTCTTTAGCTTCTGAAAGAGCTGGTAGCTCTTAATAACACTGCTTTGGCTAGGATTTCCAAGACAACAGCTGTCTAGCACCTCTTTTTGTTCCCAGGAAAAACAGACATCTACCACTCCCCTGACTACATCCAGGATTAACATCAAACTTGTGATTTCTCTCCATCTTCCAAAAATGCCTTTTAAATTAAGGGGCCTTTTTTGTTACCACATGTAAATCTAAGCAGAGTCTGTAAGTATCGATAAAGATTTTTCATGTAGATTCTTCATACAACAAGAGAGAGAAGAAGGAAGGAAAGTAAACAGGACCTTGACTCCGCTCATTCCAAAACTTAACAGGAAAAATTCTCATCACTCATATGAGAAAACTAGATGCTCTCCCATATACCCCCATGCCCCCTTGAAGTATTTCCTTTTTCTGATGCTGTCAAAGTCTTCTGTCTTTAGTCAGTCATGCTTGTTGTAAGTTTCTTTAAATGCCAACTGAACAATCTTCCTGACTGTTGGGGACCCCTTTGTCAGAGGAATTCCGAGGGAACATAGCCACTGTTTTCTTGAAAAAGAAGGTTGCTAGATTAACAAGAGACTGACCACAGATAGGAATCTTTGTTCATAGAATCCTGTTTTACCAGAAACCTTTCTTAAGGAAAACTGTTACAAAATTTGTGAATGTACATTCATGTTCCTGTACTTTATTGTCTGTCAAAAAAGACGCTGTCTGAGTTTAATAATATCATGGTCTCTTGATATGTGTGTGTGTATGTCACATTAGGAATTCGTACATTATCCTGTTCACCTACCCTTGTTCTTAGGGTAGGTGCCATTGAACCAATTTCCCCCCCCCAAAAAAAATGTTTTTCACAATCTCTCTCTCTCTCTCTCTGTCTCTTAGTCACATTCAAAAAGCCCCGCACATACCAGCCTGAAAGGATGGGTCAAGGCCTGCTTTATTGATAAACAGAGATGGGCTCAGTCACTCACCTTCTGCTGGCAGCCTACATTGTCTGTGGCCAGTCGATCAGCCATCCAGTCCTCAGAAGTCCTTTAATTTATGAGCAAGTATAGAGTTAAGAAGACTGAGCGTTGAGAGGGTTAAGAGATGGGATTTACCTATTTTCAGGAATAGAGAAGCTGCTCAGAGGGCTACTCTCTGTGCTTTGGATAGTAGCTGTGCTCATATCTAAAGCGTGTTTCGTTCTGCAATGTGCTTCCCACATTAAATTGTGGCAGAGCAAGGATATGCTGTGAATGGTAGAAGAAGCAGTTTTACTCCAGAGTGGTCATGACCAAATTTGGCCACTTGCTTCAGTGAGGCAGCCTGGAAAGGACAGTGAAGTTTGCATCTGTGGACTGGGCTAACCTTCCTCTACCACAGTGCACATCCATGTTATTGGTTGGACAACTGCAGGTTTGAGCTTTACTTCTCCCCCAGTGGGTTATCACGGTCACTGGGTAATGTCTGACCTCTGTGGTATCATGACCTTCTATCCTGGGGTGAGTATTGGCCTCCAGGTTGGCAAATCATTAATGTTTTTTGAACTCTGTTTTATTACAGTAAAGTTACATCAGCTTACCTACACTGGATTCTTGCACTGCACTAGGAAAAAGTTCAGCAAGAACCGGAACTATCTCTCCGGCCTAGGTTTGAACCTCATTTTAAATACAAATATCTCTCCTTTTCAGCATAGTCAGGAAAGATAGGGTCATCTTTATACCTGATATCTCAAGCAAAGCAGTGGGTAAATATCAAAGATGTTAAGGCAAGGCAAACATATCCCTTTTATGTTTGTGGGCAGCACTAATGACATAGGGTGAAATTTATCCTCTTATCAAAGGTCAACACAAACCCAGGCACTACTTCAAAGGTGCATTGATCCTATAACTGGCTCCTGGCACCAAGCTGAATTTCACCAAAGTCCAAAACTTAGAACTGATAGATTTTATATATCTGTGTAAAAAATAATAGAATACATTCAGATACAGATACAATTAGCAATCCACATCAGGTATATTGATTTTGCTGAGACAATGTACTGTCTTCCATCTTGTATTCACATATTTTGGACAAGTCTTCCCAGTCAATTGTCCCTCCCTCCCACTTAATCAGTCAAAACATCCATGCTTTTTGCAACTACACAATATTTACTCACACTTTGTGCTTACCAAGAAGAATCTGACAGTCCTGGGACTGTTTGGTAGTACAGAAACTGCTTGGTTTAAAGGGGTAAGCAAGAGTGAAGGGACACCAAAACCACTCCTTCAGGTCTCAGTGAATGATAATGACAACCACTAATGTTTCCCACCACATTCAGCCAGTGCTCTGAGATACCAAAGGTCTTGAAAATGGAGAAAACATGAAAGGCAAGGCAGAAGGCAGCAGAGCAAATACAACAGCAAGTTACAAACTGTTGTCTTTAAAATCTGGTGTCTTTTTATTAGTGGTCACAAGCATAAATGCATCACTGCAGCAGAGGCATGGCATTTTTATGTTGAAAGTGTGGTCATGCTGGGTGTGAACATATACATTGTAAATACTGTAGGACTAGATATGCCATCAGCATTTGGTAGGGTTTTTTCCTTTCTTTTGTATTTTTCTTCTGTGGTAGTATTTGAAGTGGGTGTGCCTATATTTGCAGTCTGAGAAATAGCATCAGAACATCTAGTATTCCTGTCTCCTCGCAAAAATAATGAAAACACTCCAGCTAATTCACTGTACCTTCATGTGCATTAGTCACTGGTCCCTGCACGCTCTAATTATAGACTGTCTTGACGTTACAACTGCAGAGTATGAAGCAAAGACTTGACAAAAGTTGGTTTTGGTCTCTCTTTTCTTTTTTTTTTTTTCTTGCTGTTAAAAGCAGTAAAAAATGTACATGTTTTAAATACAGGTCCATGTTTGAAACTGTCTTGTTCTCAGAAAGTGACTGTGGAAGTTAACGTGATTATGGTGGTATTGGTTGAGATTAATTAGGAGGTGCTTTGCCAGAATAGGTTATTGTGTGTTTCCTTTAGTCCTGAGAAATTCAGGGTGGGGTTGTTTTGATTCACAACCTTAAGACATAAAGAATCTTTACATAACTGATCTGTATATATAACCAGGGGTAGCTAAATCCCGTGTGCTACAGCTCACCATACAAGTTATAATTTATTAAACTGTTATATTCACAACATTAAGTCAGAATTCCCTTGTTCAGTCATGTACATGATTGCTTTGGGGGCTCCAATGGGTCAAATTCTGACAGTGTCAAGCATAATTATCTCCTGAATATATTCACACCCCCTGCAAAAGCCAATGTTTGTTTGGTTTTGCCTTATTTAAAAGTATATTTGTTAGTTTACAACCTTTTGTAAGGCTTTCTGAGCTTCAACTAAACGACTAAAATCTGCAAGAAACACAGATTCCCTGGAGATGTTATTATGACATAAAACACACGAAGGAAAATTTTGTATTTCCATAAAAAATTCAAGACATAATGTTTATTTTTGCACACGGATTCAGCTATCTGTATGTGTTGGGACCCATAGTGGTAAACAGAGCAATGCACATTATCTTGTTTTTCTGAGTTAGTGGCTTTATAGACATATGATAAATTTATAATCCCTCATTTTATAATGCATTTGGAGCTTATAAAATGTGTCAGCTACTGGTGTTCTCCACCAGTGAACCAGATGGTTGGTTCAGGTAGAAGGTTTGCACAGTACAAATGTGAAATATCATGGCTGAATTAATACTACAGTGAATGAGAAAGCTGGAAAGTCTGTGTTCATAAGATGAGGGTCAGGACACACATGTGAACGTGGTTGGGCTGTGGTAACCTAACAAGTTGTCACCTATCCATTGAGTCAACATAATTGACCCAGCTTTAGGGAAAACCATAATAATGTAAAGCTCTTTGACTAACATTTTATCTGTCAATTGAAGAAATAATATTTTCTCCCAAATTTTATAAATGGATTCTTTGCTATCACAGTAAATATGCGTTAATGACTGAATCAATTCACTTGTGTGGGGAAATAGTTAAGTACTGCCTATGCAGTAGCTTGATTTGGGCAGCTTGTGATCTTTGCTTCTTTTTCTGATAAGAAAACACATCTACTTTGAGGGAAGGCATCTTTTGAGCTTGTGCTCCAGTTGATACTACAGAAAATGTTAGTTGTGAATACTACTATCAACCATGAGGAAAGTCAGTTACAAATGTCATATTTATTTCAGAATGACACTAAACCACAAACTCGTTTCTGATTTCCACCTAACTATTGCCATTCACTACAAAAACAAAAAAGTGATTAAGAACCCTTTCCCCATCAGTAAAACCATCTGTGGTTTTACTGATGGGGAAAGGGTTCTTAAACTGTTCTTACCAGTGACATCTGTGAAACACAAGTAGAGACCTATGAAATATCAAAGGAATTAGGGTGTGTGAGGATTGGGCTATGCCAGGATACAGACAGTGAGTAATTAAGCATCAGGTTCCTCTGCTGGTAGAAATGAGCAGGGTGGGCTGGGAAGATGGAGAGTAGTCCCTTGAGTGGGTGGGATGTGTTTTCTGACAGAGCTGGTGGGAGCAGGAAGGAGCTGGTTTTACTGGACCATGCAAATTTTCCTCTAGTGAAACCCCACGTAAACATATGAGGTAAGTTTGGCACATGGTCAGAAAGCTGAGTGGTCATAACTAGATCTATTTGAAAATAGAAATCACTTTGGTTTAATAAAATAGTTTGGAAAATATTTCCATTCTGAGTTTGGGTAAAAATGAAAATGAACAATCCTCCTTCCTCTCAGTGCCCTCATTACATGTAGGTTTTTTTATTTACCTCAACAGAAAGAGATTTCTCAGGAAAAAAAGTGGTGTTTACTGAGTTTGGGCTTGCTAGTTGTCTCTCTGCCCAGAAAGAACTGCTCAGCTTCCTCTTCCTTCCCATAAGTGAAGTTATTAGTCTTCTGCTGGGGTTACTAACAGCTAAATGTGAAGTGTCTTTGTCCTTCTGCTTCTCTTTGCTGATGCTCATTCAGAGAATTTTGTCAGCTTTGTGGATTTCCCTAAAGGCTGAAATCCGGGGGGCTATACCACAAGTAGCTGTAGCTTTCATTAATAGGAGAGAAAAATGAAAATGGCTATTGGAAAATGAAATTTTGTTGAAGAGACATTTTCTGTTTTTATGAAAATAGCCTTGAAAAATTGCTGGCTAGCTCACCCCTCGGGTCTTCTCCAAATATGTCAGATATTACATTTAGATATTTACCTCTGTCATCATATGCCACAGCAGGGTGAGAGCTGACTGTCTTTACATTAAATCATGTATTTTAATACTAGAATGCCCCTTGTCTCCTTGGCATGTTTCAAGAGCAGCAAATAATCATAAAGGTAATGTAGTAGTAACGTTTTTGACATTTGACAGTTTATCTTTGGTTGCATCAAGAAGATAAAAGATGCCTATGTTCTGCTTCTGAGTAATTATTTTTAATTGCATCTGATGCTTCACTCATTAAACTCTGAGATTTGTGAGATGACAGATCAAGAAATTTTAATGTTTTGTTTGGAATTTAAATGCATTAAATATTCAAATGGTATATACCCACTCACACATGTATGCTTGTGTATCTGTAATTCCATATAAAAGAATTGTAAATATTTCCATAGAGATTCCAGTCAAATAAAATCTTATAAAATATTTGACCTTCTTCCATTTGTTCAAAACATTCTTTCTACAGATGCTGGAGTTAGGATTTCAGAAAAAAAAACTAAAAAACCTGCTTTCATATATTTATACTTAGGTTTTCATTCACGATCATGCATATGATTTTAATGCTATTTAGAAATGAACCAGATATTTTCCTGAAAAAAAATATAGGCAAAGACAACAGAAGCTCATCTTAAAAGAGTTTATGCATTAGGCTTCAGATATGAGATGATTAGTTAGTCATCAGTATTGTCCACTTAATGTTAATATTGGAGATGACCATTATGGTATGTGAAATATCATTTTCTCTCTACTAGAGGGCTGTGCAACAAGACTATCTTACCCCTTCTTCATATTGTACAATAGGCTTCTTCAAAAGACATTACTGAGACTAGCATAAGGAGTTTTCCCCAAAAATGGTCAAAATATTTTGGCGTATTTTCATCTCCTCTCTGCGTCCTTTCTCTTCTCTCTGTCCCTAATATTTTACTAAGTTTACCAACTCAATTTTAAGAGGGAATTTTTTTTCAATCAAAAACTATCCTGTTTTATTCATTTTTGTAGAGGTAAATGTTCTTCATTAACAGATATGACAGAAACCAGAAAAGAAAATGGGCTGAAATGAAGATGGGAAAAGGATCAAGAAAATAATTATCAACTTGGAACAGCCACTGCATGAAAGGAAAGAAGAGATTCACTCCTCTTTGGGAGTAGGGACACTCAGAAGAGAAAGACATGAACACTAACAGGCCCATAGGAACGCATAAAGTAATTTGTGGTGAAAAGAGGCTAAGGCTTCAAAAGCTAAAATTAGTAATAGAGCAGAGGCATGACTGTGAGCATAGTGCCAGCGATGAACAACGATGAGAAGAGCAACTGAGCCTCAGAAGTATTTTGCCTGAATATTTCTGTTTTGCCCTAGAGTGACAGAGATTTCCTTGCTTTAAGCAATAGCATCACTGCAATGAATCATCAACATATACCAAATTATCAGCATAAGAGATGAGAAACCAGGAGACAGACAACTTGATACTGAAATGATAGATAGTCTTATTCTTCCACTAAACATTCACTGTAGTATTCTCTTTATCTTCCCAATGGGCTACCTTCCATAGTTCTGTACTCTTGAGGAAGCAGTAGTGCTATTTTAGCCTCTAATTTCATGCCACTTCATGTATATAGTACTAAATTTGGGCAGCAACTGATCAATAAAGCTAATGTCTTCCCCGTTAAAAATATTTTTTTCTGGAAAGTGATGACATAATTAAAAGAACATATTCATCAAATCACAGGCACATATGATTTAGATAAAAGGAGAAAAAAAAATGTTATATTCCTTAAAAAAAACAATCCCAGCACATCTGGTTACATACTCTGATTGGGCAAATGCACATATCATCCTATGTTTTTGAAGATAGTAATAAAGTTTTATGATGTTATTCTGTAGATCTACGTCAGACTGCTATAAATTTAGGAATAGTTTTCTTTAATAACTAACAGGAAAATTAGAGTCATTCCTTACAAGAAAGAGCTTGTTTATACCAGAAACGTGCTGTGATAAAATGCCTTATGAACTAAATATCCCAGAAAGAATTTTAATTATTTTAAAGATAAGTAATTGAAGGAATGCTAATTCTCTGTTTGCTAGGAATGACTAGGAAGAACTGTGGACCACAGCTACATACCAAATATCTTGCAAAGTATCATAGTACTTTATGGGAAAGCTTATGATTAATTTTTTCCACAGATTTGTTAATACACTTTAGTAAGTAAAGACACTTAAGGAAAACGAGCATTACATTGTGAAACATGGCCCTTCAATGTTATAAAGATCTGTTATGAATAAAACACTGGAACATGCCTAACAGAGCTGGAATCATTGCAATCGGACTCCAGGCAGGCAAAGAACTCAGCAAGAAGAAAAGGATGTCAATAATTTGGTGGTCAATAAGAATTTCCAGAATTACAAATGGGAACATTTCGGTCTACAGTAATTCTTTTTAGAATGCATTAAAAATAATCATTTCTGAGGGATATAAACCAGTTGCACACTAATGATGTAGGAAAACATTTTATCTGCATTTCAGGTAAGTTCATAACAAGTAACTGGGTGAACAAAGGGTAGAAGAAATCATCTGCTGTTTAAGTTCATCTATTTTTTTGTCTTGCATTAAAGATGAGACCAAAATGAGGAAGCTGTTGGGTTGATAACTATGAAACAATGAAAATAGTTAAAGATTGAAAATAGGAAAAGACTGAGGGGTTAGATGACATATCCAGATATGCACCCTCTCATTGATAAGTTTGTCATTTGTTTTTATACACAGCAATCATCATTTTCATGGCATTAGACATAATACTTCTTAATTTTCAAATAATATCACTGTTTAGATTTAAAATGTAATTTTATATAAAAAGGAGTAGTTCAAGCATGATTTTGCAAAAGATCGAAAGATAATTCAATAAATCTAGATTTTTTTTTCAAGGACTATCTTGTTTTTTTTAAATTATAGATTTACAAGTTTCAAAAGCTTGTTTTTTCCAGTTCACTGTTCTAGTAAGGCACACTGTTAACAACAATTATACATATTTTATTTAATTGAAAGCTTTCATTTTGAGAGGAATTTCCTATAAATAGGACACTCGGTTATACAGAAATACAGGGGGAAAAGATCTGTTGTGTACATTACTGGTGTATCTTGTGAATCTGTTTTAAACTTCCAGATACATAAATATGATAAAAAATTGCAAATAAATCTATAAAGATTTTTATAAGCTATTGTTTGTCCTTAATTATAATTGGTTTTTTGGCCATTAAGGGAGCATACAATCTTCACGAAAGTTTTATCTGTGTCATGTAAGTTATTTCATTTATATCCTGAGGAGCTCTTGGAGCATTTAGAACTCACACAGTCTATGGTCTGTGACATCACTGAAGCCAGTAGCATATTACACTCACCAGCAGTGAAGTAGGACGCAGCTGGGGCGGTAAAGGCCCACGTTAGCCCTGCCCTTCTTGTCCTTGGGATAGGGATCAGGAACTGTGAAAGGGAAACATGCTGAAAGCAATCCCAGTGTTTGCTTTGGTGTGAGGTCCTGAACATACTGTTTCTATCATCAACTCTAAGGCTGAACCTACCTGACATTGTGAGATTATGGTGGGAAAGAGGATATGTTAATGATAATTTAGAATATTGCCGTCCAACCAGTCCATGATTTCCCATCCTCAGGGACCCAACAAGAAAAAGTGTGAGGGAGCTGAAGACAACTTCTGATACACAGCTAGATCAGTGGAGAAGTGGTTAGTCACACAGAGAAAAACACTCTGTCAAGATAAGCCCAGCTCCAGGTCTAGCAGGTTAAGTCAAAAGGCTGTTCCTCTTGGCTAAGGGCAATCAGACACCTTATGTGCAGAGGTCCCAGCATTTTCAAGAGCAGATGGTGCCTTTCTGTATGAAACATTTAATGATGTGTGCTAATGAAGCTGGCGTTTACGTTGTTTTGGGACATAGGGACCCTTTGCAGGCTCCAGGTATTCTCTGTGCTCTTTTATCTGGGCGAGCTCAGTGAGTGAAAAGAAATAAAAGAACTGTTACTTTGCTTGAAGGGAAATTCACTGCAGCCAGGGTGCCAAATGTCTATGTGTAAGTTAATCGATTCCAAATGTATCTCCAGGAAGAAAATTATTTAAGTGAACTGCATAATTCAACATATCCACTCAACCCTTGTTAAGATTTCCTTTCTTCTACAGTCCTTTACTATAGGAATGCATTATTTTATCCCAAAGTACTCAACAATCACAGCTGCTGCTGATCTCTTTTGCAGTAAGAGGTGCTTGTGAGACCCTTGCCAGTTAGCTTCCCACATGCCTCCTTGTAGACCTTCAGTAAGTAGGACATGAATTATGATCTTTCCCAATACTTTGTATTAAAACAACATGTACAGAACCATGTAAGAAAGCTGTGACCCAGGTGAGAACAGCTTTTCTGTTTGGCCACAAAAGTTACCTTCTTCCTCCTGAAGAAGCTCCCTGGAAGGAATGTGCTGGGAAAACCTTCAGTCATAAGCTGTGGTTGTCATCCCCGCAGTCATGCCCCTGTGCAGCAAAAGGACGGAGACTGCTAAAAAGCACCATGATATGTCACGAGAATGTTTTGTTTGCACGTGCAAGAGTAATGAAGTAAAATGAGCTGGATGATATTTTGTCCTTTTTTAACTGGCAGATTTTTGACTTTGCAGCCAAAGTAACAGTTTTATTTTAATGTTGTTAGATATAATGCCTGTATTTCTCAAAGAGGTTGTAAATCATTCTGTTGAATGTGTATGTGTCAATGTTATTATCAAGTGCTATCAAGTGTTATCAAGGCCTGATCATCCACATTCAGAACTCTGAATAATAACTGCAACTGGCAGGAGGAAGAGTTTAGAGAGGGAAGGTTTAGTAGGGCCTTGTGAAATGGTTGGAGAAGTCTGCTTTGTGTCTCTGCATAGTTGGAGACGGTGGAAAAACACTTAGTTCATGTGGTTCCCTCAGAGCTGAGGAGGAGCCCCTGAGGCCATGTGATACAGCTGAGGGAGAAAGTCTGCAAGGAAGGGAAGTGGTTTAGCTCTCCCTCTCTGCTTTCTTGTAAGGGAGGTTTTCTGCACAGAGCTCCTGCTGTAGCAGGTGGTGCTGGTTATTAAGCTGTGGTGTCCGAGTTTGTGTTCAGTTGTTCCTTTGGCACACTGCCACGGCTTTGCTGACAGATGGGAGTGACAACACACCTGTACATGGGATGGAGACAAATGGAATTTCATGGGAGACACTAGAGATATTTATCTTCCAGAGCTTTCTTCTTTCTGAATTTCAAAGGCCTGCTGTAAGCAATGAAAACATGGGAACATTGAGCTGAAGGTCAAAATAGGAATTTTTTTGTCTGATGAGAAATATTTGGCAAAGCACAGTTCCCTCACTAAAAATACATAGATATGCATATATGCAATTTTAGCTAGAGAAGGTTTTTCTTTTATCTATTCTATAAATTGAGGTTTTTATAAAGTAATTTTTTCCCCTGAGCATTTTTTACTGTATTTAGCGAGGACTCTTCTGAAGAACCAGACATTATCCATGGCATGGGGGATGATGGCACTGAAAGGTTCTTCTCCTCACGAATAAGGACAGTTGCAACTTGATAGATTTGAAATATGAAACAGATGGTTTTCTGGTTTAGATTTAAAATTACTATCTCTTTAGCAAAAGTTTTTTCTGGCTGCACATGGAGCTGAGCATGGTTTCACATGCTAGAAAACACATGGGGAATTTTATGTTTGCATCAACTCCCAGCGGGATTTTGCGTATACACAGATAATGAAATTACTCACATTTGTTGGACTTGGGGCAAAAGTGTAAACCTCCATGGAGTGAATGTGGGGAATTTAGAATATATATCAAGATTTTCTGCATCTTTTCATCCAATGTTGCGATGCTCCGGGTAAGCCATGGATTCACTTCAGCACACTTCCTGGGAATCCTGAAACCAAAGAAGTATATTTATATCAGAAAATTCTCAGGGCTGTGTGGGGTTTGTTTGTGAGCATTTCCCTTTCAAACAAGAAGTTTATAGACAAGCCATTCAAAGTAAATAGCTTCTAAAAGATGTATTAAAGTCACCTTTCAGGTGGCTTAAGTAGCATAAGTAGTAGATTTCTGTTCAGTTATGTGAAATAGAAAAGCGACCACAAGGCTATTAGGAAAAAGAAAGAATACACTGAGAAATGATCAACACTTTTATAAAAAAGAGCTACTGTACCTGTTTAATATGGTATTGGGCTATCAAGTTTTTAATCTCCACCAGGTAACTAATGCCTGCTCAGAAAGCAACTAGACAAGTTAACTGTTTCCCCTGGTGTCACTGGGGGAACTCTTTCCACTGACTCGTTGCTGTAAATAAATGTATCTATTCCATTCCCTCAGCTGGCTTTAAAAATATTTTGAACAGCTTGTCAGATTAAAGTGGTCCAAGTAGGCAATTTACACTGAGGTAAACCCCTTCTGTTAGACTATTTTATGAGGAAATTATGAGAATTTTTCCTGATTCTATTTCAGATAATAAAAGAAAAGAAGAAAAAGAAAAAATAAAAATAAAAACATTAAAAAATAGAAAAACAAAAACATTCAAAACCACAGAAAAGGACTAATGCCAATGTTAGATTTCAATAATATGTATTTAAAATTTTGCCCCAAAATTTATCAGAACAAAACCATAGGATATTTCTTTAATTTCTAGATTAGAGTTATTTTTTAATATAAACTTATGATTTGCTATCAAGGTATTGCCTTCCCCCTCAAGATTTTTTCTTCAATGAAACATTTCATAGAAATTTTTAAATGCCTTTATTTTGTATTGCATTTACAATTTTTTTTAAAATTGATATAGTGACACATTATATTAGCAGGGACTGACCTCCCTCCCCCTCCCTTTAGTAATTAAATCACACTGAATCCCATGAGGAAGAATCATTAATAATGAAAATAAAATATGATTTACTAGCCACATCAGTGCAGAGGAAAGGGCTGACATCACTTTTCTTTTACATTTGTAACTAGATGTTCTATAGATATGAGTTTCAAGGGAACTGGCCAATGCTTGAAAAGAAGAGCCCACCATTTCTCATTTGACTGAGGTCTGAGACCTCTTAAAGACTTTATGCTGGCTTAAAATCTCACAGCACTTCTGGGTAGAGCAAACACTGGTGTATGTGTTGAGCAGGAGCAGGAACTGAGTAGGATCTGCAGGAAATTTTGAATATATAAATGGACATTTGCAGCACTGGTAGCAAACCCTTGCACACTTGAGGAAAAGAGGGAAACAGCCATCTCTTGCCTACATGGCAAAGTGGTGTTGGGCTCTCTGGGGTAATGGAAACATTTGGTTTCCACAGGGAAGGCCCGAGGGAAGGAAATGTGCAGAGACAGTCTCCCTAGGGCCAGTGTGGCCCACTAGCTGGATGCCCATGGGTACATCATCTGGGAGGGCAACACCATTGCCTCCTGGGAGGGCTTGCTGGAGCACCTAATATCATCTCTCTGCTCCTGAGGCTGGCACATGGACTGATCACAGGCTCTAGTACACGTGCTCATGCCCTACTGCTTTCCCATCCTTTGAACATCTTTTCAATACTCAGTATCAGTTTGTATACTCTGGGCTGGGGTATGCCCTATGGACAGGTGGGTGGAATTCAACATGGGTTGAGATTTCCACCATCACTTTTCATTGTAAATCAAGCTTTATCAGCAAAGATACCAGTTCCTATTAGTAAAAAAAAAAAAAAAAAAAAAAAAATAATATGTGAGATGACAGCTTCAGTCCTCAAGTTTACCAAAGTGCTTAGGAGTCCTGGGCTCCCACACTTGTCCTTCCTTTCATGTTTCTCCCAATACAGTTGAAGTTTCCTTGAGCACTGACATAAATGGGAAGTAAAACTTGTCCACTGAGGTTCCTTCTCTTTATATGAAAGGGTCTAACGACCTAGGGAATAAAGATCTAGATTTACCAGAGCATGTGGTTAATGTAGGAGCTGAGAAGTTCCACTGGTTGTGAAAATTCCTTGGCTCAGATTTCATTTCCAACATCATGGCCATACAGCATCTAACACGTGATATGAGACTTGCTGGGGTCAGTGGGTGATACCACAGTACACAATTTAAACACACATGTATTGCAAATTTCATTTTCAATGGACTGCTTTCAGAAGCATCACTGACAAGAGAAAAATAATGCAGCAGCCTGAAAGCCACTGGCAGGAGGAAGGAGCAGATGTTTAGCTCTCTGCAAATTTCTTAAGGCTTCCTCAATAACAGGCAGGAGTCAGTTTAGCAGAATGAAGGAGATCAGAAGCATGAGTAACTGCACTGAGTTAAGTAAGGGCAAAAGTTAACTGTTTGGGTAACCTCTGTGACAGCAAAAATGTACAAATTTGTGGAGAATTTTCCCAAAGGAAGTTGTGAAAGCCTCTCTGACATGCATAGACTGTATTAGATGAAATAATTTATAAATGACAAAAATCATACTTTTATGTGGTGGGGTACGATATCCTAATGGCTGTGATTTACAGTATAAAAAGAATATTTCAAAATGGATAGTTTTTTCACTCCTTGTTTACTATTTTCTGAATGTATTTTCCTTTAGACAATCAACTAAAAAACTAGAGCATACAAGTAATATATACATAAGCCAAATATTTAATTGAAGCTATACCAACAGGTAATCACACCTTCTCATGAACTCCTGAAAGAACCATAAATTATCTCCTGTCCCTCTTATGTTGCAATCTGAGTAATAGTATGATCATGACTTGGTTTTTTTAACTTGATGATATAGCAGCTAAGACCTTGATCAGTTTACAGATCAGATTCATATTCTATTCAGTCATATGAGAGTCATAATTTGTGTGTTTATCTGAAAATATTTTCATTACCTCAAAGTTCAGGTTAATCCACATGAAAATACTGTGTACAAGTAGGTACTCACTGCCAGCAAAATATTTTGCAATGTTATGCAGTGGTTCAGTATGTTTTTGTAAAAGGTGACCTCCATAATGTGAAATTGGTAGGTTTAATATTTTGCTTCTATTTAGGCAGATGACTAAGGTCTCAGATGGGATATTTTCAGAAGCTAGTGCAGGAGAGAGGTTAATTAAAATGAAGAATATTTTGTCAGATATAAAAGTCTGTAATTATGTAGAACCTTTTTCTATTTTTAAGCTACTCTCAGACATACTGATTTTTTGTTTATAGTCTGAAGAACAAGATGACCTGACACTTCCTGCACTTGCAGACATTCTGGAGCTCGCGAGCTGGCCTCATTCTTCAGTAGAAATTGGAGAGTCTGATTTAACCATACTTTCTACAATGATATTGTAGAAATGGATAACTACAGATTTCAAAAACTTCTTTCTGATGAAGTTGTTCCCCATAATCCAAGTCACACCTACATCTGATTTCAACTTTGGTGAAGACAAAAAATAAACTTGCCTCCTAACTAGCATTACACTATCATAGAAGAAGGTGAAAAAAATTACTAATTTCCCTGGAATCTATGCACCGTTTTTAATATGACTCTACCCCTTCTTTAATTCCACACTGATGCACAGGTCTTTCAGCTAGTCAGGCATATGCTTGGGGGAAATAGCGAGTCCAATTTCAATAATGGCAAGAGCTCTATAAAAATCACCAGGGCAATTGTATTAAGCTCAAGCTGCTGCTTTCTCATAGCAATGGTCTGGAAGTAAAATAAAACCAAACAAACCTACACACAGTAATTTTGTATCATGCAGTCTAGGTGTCTACTTCTACCCAGAAGGTCAGCTATTTATTTTACAAACCCAGTTCTTGTACCTCCTTTTAAAAAACAAACAGATGTTCCATACAAGAAGAGAGTACAAGCACAACACCACATTCTTCATAATATAATTTATTAATGGTAAATTCCTACCTGCAACTGAAGGTCCTGTTTGATATTAAGCATCATTGAAAGTCTACCTTGGAAAGCCCTCTTCATGATTCCAGTGAAGTCAGTAGTATTAAACGGACAGGTGATAGTCATACAGCATGGAGAAGTCTTTAGGTATTTTAAAAGTGGGGTGTTTTTTAAAGCCCAAGAAGTTTCCAGACATAGCAGCAGACATGTTTCTGTCATACCTTATGGGCGACATACCTCAGAGGTCTATAAGCTGATATTGCAATACACACAGCTTTTGGTATGAAATCTTTGCTGATATGCTAGTTTGAGTTCAATTGAACCATAAGTTCAGTTTGTTCTTGCACTATATATCCCTTAAAAAATGGCAGGTGGATTTTTATAGAAAAACAGATAATTTCCATGTTCACATTTGTATTTTTTGAGTATGTGTTGCCATTTTTATATAGCATTGTTTTTTAAAAAATAGTTATTTGTTTATTGACATGTATCTTTACATTTTCAGTTTTATTAGAATTATATACATCAAAATATATAATAAGATCCGTTGGCTCCATCACCTTTCCAGGGATCAAGGGGAGGATGACTGGCTTGTAGATCACTGGGAGGAGCAGCTGTAGAAATTACTGTCATTGAAGTCAATAAGTCCAGAAGACACAATAAATATCACAATAAGGAAATTAGGAGTTACTAAGCAGTCATTTGGACGAAATTCAAATTCTCAGGAGGACAGAGGTATAATACAGAAAAACAAGGCAAAAGAAGTGGTACTGGAAAAATCCACATAGATGATGGCAAACTGAGACAAAGCTCAGAAAACTACTGAAATCACTCTGCTAAGAAGGAAGGAAGAACCACAGAAACTTTAAGTAATTCTTCATTGCAGCCACTGGACATGCACATTTAAGTAAGAGGCGACAAAATGCAACCTTATGTGTCCTTAAACTATGTTCTTCAGCTAAACTAAGTATGTGCTTTCATTACTGAAAATGGGCAGAATAGGAAATGAAAAGAACAACACAAATTTAAATACAACAAAACTTAGGTGGTTGAGTCTGTAAGGGTTAGGATGTGAAATTTGTGAGAGTATGTTTTTAAATTCTGTCAGGAAACGTGTTGTCCTCTGGAGGGGTTGGTTTAGTAGGGGGTTAATATACTGATGCTTCACTAGGTTAAGGTCAAGTCATTTGATTGGCAGAACTGATGTGCTCTCTGGATGACTTGTGTTGCAATGCTGATGTCACTAAAAACCACATGGAAACTGATACAGAAGTGGGATGTGATTGTATGTTAAAAAGGTTATATTCTGGCTGCTTAACTGGTTTAAGCCAGCTGTAGTGTGGATGAATATGTGCTTTATGTTAATGCTAGCTTTTTACAAGACTAAATCAGATGTTAAAGCATGATATGTAATGTGATTTTTTTCAGTAAAAATATATTATGGTAATTGCATAAAAAGTTGAAATGAACCACTACGCCTTAATTTTATTCCATAAAAATGCTGGCTTCTGATTCCATCAGACACAAAAGCTGCATGCAGTCACAGTACATGAAAACTTACTTTGTGCAATGTGGTGCATAAAAGATCACAGAGAAAACTAACTTCAGTGCACCCTTAGGCATGGCTACAAAGAATACTTGAATGAGCAGTTCTCACAAAAATCACAAGCAGCAGATTTAGGACAAAAATTGCTATGTGATAACACATAATTATCCAAGCACAAACTAGGTAATAACATTTGTTTTGTGATCCTTTGTGATCACAAAGGATCACAAAAGCTCACCTGATTTGTGATCACAAATCAGGTGAGCTTCTAGATTTATACTCACTCTTGTTTTGGAATTAAATATGAATTCTGCACAGCAATGTACATAAAAACCCCAGAAAAGATGTTAACTAGAGCCAGATGCTGAGCAAGATGCCACACATGGAGAAACCCACTTAAAACAACCACCTTACTGTAGTTACTTGAGTAATCTCAGTTTATGACAAACAGAAAGGAGTTTTTCTTAGTTGCTATAAACTGGTGCATACACTTAAGCACGTGAAACCAACACCCCCTTAAAGGACGCCTTGATTGGTTGTAAGATTTAGAGTTTTATAATTTTGTATCCCTGGTGACCAACTCTGGATGATACAAAAGTAAAAGCCTGAACAATCTACTGACTTCATATGACAAGAATTGTGATTTTGTTTTTCTTTAATTTGAATCTTAAAGATTATATCTTTGTTGTGTACATTCCAAATCAAAGTCTCTGATACTGCTAGGAAAAATAATTAAATGGGAGAGATACTGAAGGCTTCAAAGACACAATTCAGCCTGCTATTCCTACATGCATGTAAATTAGCTGAAAGATTTCAGGAGGAAATATTTTTAAGTTGCTTTCACATTGTTTTCCCCCTTTTTAAATTTTTTTTTTTTTTATTTTTTGTTTGTTTAGGTAAATGTACCTGGGTTTCTGAAAACAGGTTGAATCTGCCTAATTTTTGGCTGGATGTGCTTTGGACAATCCATCAGCAACTGTCTCCAGATGGGGAAGGAGGAAAGAAAGCTTGAAATCCAGAACAGGTAGGTCAGGCAATGGAATGGATTAATAGAGTTGCAGGACACAATTTCTAGATAGACTTATAATGTTTCCAGAAAATATAACAAAATTATTGTACTAGACAGGCCTTCTGAAAAGAAGCATACTGACTGTTCTCACTTATATACACTGTTCCAAAATTCCTTAACCTTAGCAGATGCTTATTCACATCCTATTTTTTCAAAAGATGAACAGGAAGTACCATAATGATATAGTACTTTTGTCTGGGTTCTTCTTAGGTCATAATGAAAACAGCCTTTCCACCTTTTTTTCTTAAATTAATTTTATTCAGGTTCACTATGTATATTTTACAAAGTATTTGAATTATTGTCTAGGGCTTCGTTTTGTTGTAGTTTGTTTATAACTTCTTATTTGTACTGATGTCCTAAAGTTTCCAGAATGATAGGTAGTGATCCTTCCTATTTTATTATTTCTTTTTTTTCCATTCTCAAATATCAATATTTGCTGATGTCTCTGTGTAAGGTGTGTTTTCTCCTATGCTACATTTGTTCCTACTAGTGGAATCAAGCATATCAGATGGAAAACTGTCTTTCAACAACCCATAGTATTTTTAATACAAATCAGTCTAAGTTTGTAGTTCCCTCAATTCCAACTAAGCTTCGGAAATTGGTACTGTTAAAGTGCCTGTAGATGTATAGCACTGACTACTGCAATATTCAGTAGAACATTGAACCTACATCATCAAATGAGAGCCACCTGTGTTTAGAAAGCCATGGATTCTTAGGTTAATGATCAACTCTCCTTAATCCACTAAAACAAGATCCAATGTTGCTTACTACCTGCTGCAGAAGTTAGGACCCTTAGTAAATTACTTGCCGCTTGTTTTCAGAAGTAATAAAGCTTTGGGTTTTTATCCCCACTGGCCAGGTGAACATTCAAGAAGTATACATCACACTACAGTTATTCATAACTTTTTATTTTTCCTACATGTTATGGACAGGTATTTGATGAGAGATTCGTATCACTCTTTCCTGAGACTGAGGTGATCTGTTCAACACCACAGTGTGACAGTCATCTGTAACCCCATAGGAGCAGACACCCAAAGCTTTACTCTGGGGTTCTTGGACTGGATCTACCACACTTCTGCAACACCTTCCTCACTAGTTGCTCCCCTTTAAAGGAGAGATTTAGAGATAGAGCCAGCATGGCAGATATTAGTTTAAAGGAAATTTGGGCCACAGAGAAAAACATGTACAAATAATCAAGAGAAAGTTTGCATGGCAGTCAGAAACAGAGATCAGCTATGTGGCTCCAGATTTGTTTAAAGACCCTAGGATTCTCTTTCTTCTACAGTATTTGCAGAATGAAAAAAAGGCCTGTTGCACTATAAAGCACAATTCTTTCTCGTATAATTCATAGGAGAGTATTTGTTTGTAAGATCCACAAACATACATGAAGACCTATACCAAACAGAGATTTTTAATAATTTATGCAGTGTCTGAAGAAAATTCACAAATCTATAACCCTAAAATTTAAAGTTGTGTGAAATTTCAGTCAAGCAGAAACTGTTTACAGAACATACTTCTCACCTCAAATTAATTTATTCTGTATTTTTGCTTAAATAATCCTTGACATTCACAATTTTGAGGATTACTGGCAGCATTGCCCTGCGAATGACATGAAAAAAGCTACCTCTGTGCTTGCAGATCTCAGTATCACATACTTGCCCACACTCACAATTGTCATAACCATTTTTAATCTCTAATCTAGATACTTCTGAGTGGCTGATGAAGAATCTGTGTTTTACACATCACTTTTAAATAGGAAATTTGCTTACGTATCAAACAATGACAGATCAAAAGTACTTTGCTTAGTAGGGCAAAACTCTCATATTACTTTCTCTGTTTTTCAAAATCAGTACTCATCACCTACCATCTGTGCTTGCTTTCTGCGTGGATCTTCTTGATTTGATTGACGTTCTTCCCAATGGCAGAACTTTCAGTGCATGTTAAGTTACACAAGAGAACTGATTTAAGCATCTCTGGTGTATAAATTAAGTAGGGAGTCTTAGAAATATACTGCTTATCTGATGGCATAATTAAGCCCAAAGCTCTACCATTGATCTTTCACAACTTGGCTGTCAAATAAAAAAAAAATAAGAAGAAAGGTGAGGGAGGGAAATCTCTTCATCAGAATTATAACTTTCTCAGCCTTGCATTTCTTTTGAAGGAGAAATTAAGAGAAGTTAAAATGTAACAGTAAAGCTCACGTTGTATTCTGACAGAAAAGACATGCCAGTGCAAAGAATGATAGGAAAGTCTGTATTTGAAAAAGATAGTGTGTTACCTATAATTCTAAAATTTCATTAGCAATTTTTTTCCCAATATTTTAGCTATTTTAACTTACATTTACAACAAAACTGGCTATTATTCTAAACTGAAATGAAATTTCTCAGTGTTGAAACAAGATTTGAAATACAAACACAGTAACTCTTGACTGTATTACAAGATGATGAAACTGGAAATATACCTGAAACAAAATAAATTGCTGGTCATACTCCTTCTCCCACATCCTGTCACATAATTCTATATTTCTGAATGCCTCACTATGTCCACTGCAGTTGGTTTACCCTTCATGTATTTCCGCAATTTAAAAGTGATGCAGCCGTGAGGACTCCTGACAATGCTGTGGGTTTTTTTAATATTCTTTCCAATGCACTGAATCAGAGGATAATTCAATAACAGTTCTGCCATAAAAGCAGTATGACCTAAATTTTCATATATTTATACACACACACACTCACACACTCACACATATATATAATGTTGTCCACATACATATGTCCACATATCCTATAAATAAATTTTTATTCATAAAATATATAAATTTTATAATATGAAAACATACATTTTATAATATAATGGAATATTGCATGGCATATATTATAGATAAATTTATAGAATGTATAATTATATATAGTATAATTTATTTTACCATGCATAAAATATTGCATGTATATATATTTATATGTCTATGTGTATATATATATGTATATGTGTGTGTATATACACACACATATACATATATACACAACATATATATACATATATACACAATATATATATGTTGTCCACAGTGCAGAGTCTTTACCCAAAGGACAGGCTAGAAAACAAGGATATGACCCTTCTCTAGCAAGTTAAAAAAAATAGTGATGAGACACTGGTGCTGCCATCCTGTAAACATGACTCATCCTGCAGGTAGTAATGGAGACCCTGCATTTTCTGTGGGGTTTGAAATCATTGGGATACTCACAGCTGTGACCACTTTGCCCAAAAGCAGGCCTCACATTGACATTGAAAAGTACACACATATACACAGAGAGAAAAACACCCACACAAATAAGGACATTGAAACCTTAGAAATAAAAAGCATTTTGTCACTAAAAAATGCAGCAGAAAATGAGAGGACACGAAATTTCAAACAAAGGTATGAGATACTTTGGTACTGTTTGCTAACTCTATGTATATTAGAATTACATTTACCAGACAACTTCCAGCATTTGATTCTCCTCTCCCTGTGCATCAAACCTCTAGATCTGATTTTTCCCAGCACATAATGAGAAAATGGTGGGATTACAGAAGTGGCTGACTAAGGGGTTACACATAATACATAGGACATATCTTGAGGGAATAACCTTTACAGATCACTGTAGAATTTATATTTAATGAATTATTTGTCATTGCCCTTATGCATGTCATATTTTAAGTATATTAACATCCCATTATATCTTCTTCCAGCATATTCTCCTTTCTATTGCAGCAGAAACAAAATCTAAGGACTATATTTTCTAGCTGGGGCTGGGATAGATAGACAAAGACACCTTCAAACTCTGCTGGCTGGGTGCACATACTGGTTTTGGCCCTTGGAATATGGGAATCAATGCAGGAGATGTCACCCACATCTGCTGCATGGGATAGCATGCAGTAGGATAAAAGGGAAAGTGTCATTTGCTCTCAGCCACTTTGTGAATCTACCCCCACATTCCTCCTGGACAATTTTACTTAAATTGCCTCTTTTGGTGTATTTATAATTTACTGATGTTGCACTTAATTCCCTATATAAAATGCATTATGTTTTAACCTTTTTGCTAGTATATTTCCTCATTTTTTGCAAGTATTATTGATTATGGTGACTCCAGAATCTCTGCACTACTTTTTTTTTAAACTGAAGCTCCTAATTAATTTTATGTAGTAGCAAATTTTGCCAAGCAGTGGTTAAATAGTCCTGACACCACAGAATGAATAGCTAGGTTATTTAACGTTCAAATCAATCATCTTTGCAACCAGTCCCTTCAGAGGTGTTTTTCAAATTATGTAATAGTATCCCTTTGGCTTTGCACAGGGTCTTTTTTGCACATGTCTTAGATGGTGCAGGTTTTATTAACCAAGGGCTGGTGATGGGAAACAAGGGTAGCTGCCCTTTCTGCAGGCAGTAAGTCCCACATTTGGTGTTGTCCTGACAGCTGCCTCTCTGTTCTGCCTTGTCTTTTCCTCTCCCAGCCAGAGCCTGTGCCTCTCAAAGTGGCAGAGTACTAGTTTTTCAAAGTGCTGACAAGCCTGGAGTTTACCCTTCACCTACCCTGGGAAGAATTTCTATGTCATCTGTAAATCTGTTGGCACTGTTAGTTACAGGCAGGTAAGGTCCTATCTCACAGAAGAATCTTTGACGTGACAGTAGTAGAATAATGGAATGGTTTGGATTGGAAGGGCCAAGTTACTGTTGTTCAAAACTTCCCTTCAAAGTCTTTGTCAGGAATTCCTTATGAGCTCTTAAGAGCCTTTGCATCTCTCTGCTTTTGCCTCCCTCGATCAGTCTGAGGTCAACTTGAAGACAGCAGTAAAATCCTGTGCTCTCCATTGACATAACATTAAGCATGACCAGATTTGTAGAGCGACCTTGTATAATTTTTGGACTGATAGTTGCATTCACTCCCAGTCCACTCCTGTACTTATTTGGAAGTGAGAAAAAATGAGAAAGGATGTAAGAGATCCAGCCAGATCTGTAATGGGAGGGGAGAATGTGCTGCACCCATACGAAGTATGCTGTGTGAGTTTCCAAGAGTTCATCACTGCCCCTCCTTGTACAGCCCTTTGCACCACAGAGCCTGAACAGACTGACTTTCACAAACAGGCATTCCCAGATTAGACCATTTGATGTTCATGATGCTGCTAGCCAACACATCTTTTTATTATAGCTGAACCTCCAGGTAAATTGTGAGAAATGAATTGACTACTGGAAGGATCCAGCTAAGGATCGTCTCCTCAGTGAACCTTGTATGTCAAACACCCTCCCTTAAAATCTTCATGTGCTCTTGTTTGCACAAAAGTAGCTCTGTGGAAGTTGCCTGTGTGACAATCTGATGAAGTCAGAATCAAACCCATGTTTTTTGGAAGTTTGGACCCACATATATTTCACCTGTAGATAGGGATGATATGGGACATCAAAGTTGGAAACAGAGTCACCTCGACTACCTCAACAGCTGTGGGGGAAGAGGCACACAACTCCAGTAGGAAAGGTATGCCCACTTATATCACCTAGCCCTCCACTGACTCACCCATTTAACCAGATAAGGTGAATCCAGGCATAACTGAGATAATTTTCAAAGCATATAGCTGCCAACATATAGATATCTCATAAGGTATCTGTCTAGGTATCTGGTCATAGAGGGTAGAGGTCTGAGCACAGAATTATGATCAACCATAAGCTCTTTGGTACTGGGACTTTTTATCACATATTCATACTGATTTTATTTTAACAAAGACACCGACCTTGTCCAATTTATTCCATTTGATTGAAAGTAAGATTGATTGGATATGGAACTTATTTACAAACTAGGAAAAACTCTTAAAGTGAGCTGGATGGAGGGGAAAACCTGAAAGCATATATGCTCTACTGGGGTCATGGACCATGGATCTTCTCATGCTGCTTGCAAACCTAGTTATGGTCTTTTCTACAGGACATTTTTTTACCTTCATATTTATCTTGAGAAAAGGAAAAATTTTATTTCTACACCATTAGCTAAGGAAAAAAACCTCATAACTCAAAACATCCCTGGTAATGGGCATTGCCTCCTCACAGCATCTTTAACTGTAAGTTACCAGAGAATTTCCACACTTTAGTGTGATAAATAGACAGAGCCTCAGGACTCTGGAGATATAGGAATCTGCTTTTGTCACTGATGCTGCCAGATACGTTTCCTTAGGAAGTCACTTCACCTTGCTGTGCTCCACTGCTTCCAGGTGTAACGAGGCTCAATTTCCTGAGAAGATTATAATGAGGTGAATAGAAGTAGAAGTTCTGTGTCACAGCAGATTTATATTTACTACTCGGGCAATAGAATTACGCATATTATGCAAATTCATTATAAAAAGAAAGACATTTCCCTTACAGGTTTGAAAAGTAATCCACATGACTCTCTCACTAAGTGGTTCTGTGTCCTCTTTCCTTGTAAACAGAGGAAGACTAACATTATGTGTTTACCTGATAAAAAACAACATGCTCTTCCCAGCAACCAGCTAGGACCAGCTCCTACAGCAGCAGCATTATTGTGAATGACCTCATTCATTTACAATCCTGATCCTATTCTGACAACAAATCCCATCTGTGTGTGTTTGTTTTCGAAAGAAAAGCATTAGTCCAGTGTAAGGTGTTTGCATTGAAGCAGCTCACTGATATCCACTGGTGTTGTGTTTACAGGACTGACATTGTAGTACTCGATGACTGTTGCTTATTAGCTGGAGAGTGAGTTCATTACCTTCAGAATCCCAAATGTTTACAACTAGTTGCTACTAGAAATTGTTTTGATTCTGTATTGGAAACCAAATCACATGGACAACAGTTAAGTCAGCTGCCCAGAGAGACCTGGACTTTCTGTTTCTCCCTTGTAATCCCCCTATTCATTCTGCTTTGGGCTGGGGGGCTGCGGAAAATGGGACTCTTCACTACCTGAGTACTCCTGATTTTTTGCCTTCACCATGCAAAGGAGGTTAAAAAGTACTAATGTTCCCGAACTGAGATTTTTTTTTCATATTAGGAGCTTTTTTTTACAAGAGACACAGTAGATTACTTCAGCCTGGTTTACTGCTGTGTGGGAGCAAGGCTTTCATCCATATGTTTCTTATACTTCTGGACAGTCTTCATCCCTGTCACTTACAAAGCACACAGGAATGCATGGAATCACTTGTGTATGTTACTACCTATAATCTATTTATCTTGGAATACTAAAGCTGTTATAAATTGCTGTAAACCAGGTGGTCTGAAGCCATGAAAGAGGATGAGCTTACTCTTAATACCCGACATTGAAGGAGAAGAAAAGCAGCTGAGAATGCCTGGAGAGGTACAGAGCCTCCTGCCAAGCTGGTGAATGCTCTGCCTGCATCCGTTGTTGAAAAAAAATGGAATTAACTGGATGGGCTAGGCCTCAGTTGCATGTCAGTTATGTAACAGTTTATAAATTTTTGTTTTAAAAATAAGCTGTGAAGTTTCACTGTTGAAGCGAATATAATATTGGCATTCATGTTTGAAAGCAAACAGGCAAACATGCCCGGAGTGGGGAGGTCCCCCTGCCCACTGCAGATGGCTTCTGAGAAAAGCCAGAAGAAAATTAAAAGAAGATAAAAATGAGGAAGAAAATGACATTTGACAAGGGAAGTGTTTCCCTTGTAGGGTGTCTTAAGGGTGTCTAGGAGTTATGGTGTGTAGCAGTGACTTACAGAGCACCAAGAGGCTGGAGCAGGGCAGACGCAGGGCAGCCACTGTATCAGCGTGTATCACTGAGTTTGGATCACTCCAGCTAAAATCACCCGCAAAACTTGGTAAACTTACTTGTACCATGGGGAGGTCCTGACAACCTGAACAGTAAACTAAGTGTGAGTGCAATGACAAGGAGAAGACTACCTTAACTACCTTAAGTACCTTGGTTGTGGGGAGAGGACTGGGAAATCAGGGCAGAATATGGTAATCCTGCATGCTGTCATTTAGTTCTTTCCCTGAGCTGCTGTGTTATTGTGTTTTCCTTTTGTTCCAAATAAACCATGCTGTTTTAGACCCCACTGGTCTCACTGTTTAAACATAAGGAAATGCCTATTGCCACATTACTGGTATAAGACAGTTATTCAAGTTTCTACCTAGGAGTCCACAAGAGCACTGTTTAAATGTTTATAGAACGCCTTAAAAATTGAACTCACCACCATGGCACAGTTTGCACCAGCTTTTCCATTGAGAATAACTCAGTCCCTCTCCTTTGTTTTTTACTCAGGAGAATTTGGCATTGCAGGCTTGATGATCACTTACTTTGAATGGTGTTTCTCTCCCTGGCTTTCCAGATGACTTTTTGGGATACAAAAATTATAAAAATAAAAGAAGAAAGAAAAAGGTGGGGAAAAAAATGGAAGTTACCTAGAGGGCAGAACTATCCCAAGCCATTAGCCATGTTTTGAACTGAATACTGATTTATCAATGAAAAGATCCTTTTGATGTTTCTAAGCAACATCATCACCCCAATTATCAAAGGAATTGCCATGCAACCACTTTACGGACAGCACAAGCACCATATGCACCTCACCTTTGGCCATGCCAGTAAAGCCTGCCATGTCAGCTCTGACCTCTCATCTGAACAGCAGTGGAGCTCATTTTGCAAAATAATGGTTCTGCAGCCTGTTATGGCAGGCAGAGCTATCAGCTGCTTCTTCCACTAAGTTCTGTTCTTCTCCCAAGACTGGGAGGGGTGTAACAGATTTCCCTTTGCTAACAGAAGTACTATAAGGAGGGTGTGGATGCAGCCAAAAAGAGAAGTTGGTTTTCAGACATTATTCTGGAAAAAAAAAAAACCTTTTCCTAGAGCTTTTTACAATATAAACCAACTAGTAGGGAAATTGTTATTATCTTTGCCTTGTAATTCTTCTGTTGTAGGCAATTCTAAAGTGAGTGGGTGCATATTCATTACTCTCCATCCGTCTCATGACCTGTATCAGTCATTTAATTTCCAGACTGAACCATGTGTTCTATTTGAGCTTGCTATTGTTCCAGCTGTTGTTGAAACACAATTCTTTTAGCTAAAGATTTCCAAGGCTAAAAAAGCCCATTTGGGGCCCAAAACAGATGTAAGATGTAAGCTCACGCAAATCCCTATTTGAAACTTGAAGAGACCAGAGGAATTATATTTTGCCATTGCAAGTGAAATAAACATATTTTCTCTCACACTCTAGCTTTGATCCTCAAAGTATGCATAGCCATAGGAAGAACCTGCAGGGTGTACTATTAAAAACTGTAGAGCTGGATTATTCTCTCTCATGGAAATATATATTGGAGGAAAAAGACTTGTGTATTCAGATAAATTTCCTATATTTTCACAGAGTGGTGTTTCCACATTTTAATGGGAAATAAGTTTGCACACTCCCCACCCCGGAACAAACTTTGTGTCCCAACTCACACACAGCAGGTCTCCATCTGGAGGGAGCTGAGATCTGGCATTCCTCGCTGAGTTTCTCAGTAGACTGGTTTAGTTGTAATCCCATTAATAGGGATACCAGAGTTAGAGAGAGAAAAATAGCAGGAGTTGAAGTCAGGCTGTATGTATGAATGCTTGTTTTCTTGTTTCTGGGTTTTTTGACCGCTTATTTGTCTTTTCAAAGCTGTTAATTGGTGGTCCTCCACTTCTGTCTGACAGTTTGTTGTTGTATCTTGGATTTTGACATATTTTTCCTATTCCTTTTTCAACTTTTATCAGTCTAATCTTGATGCTTCTGTATGTTTCCATTCAGTTGTGCCATTCAAAAACTGCACCTGGCAGTGTGTGCATATTGTCCAAGCTGGAGTATGAGTTGGCTGGCCTGCTACACAACAACTAGCTATGGTGAGAAAAAACAGAAATGGGATGAAGCCCAATGTACCTGTACCTACAAGGCATTGTCCACATGGCAGCAACTGTGGGCTGTGAACCTCTTCTACTTGCTAGAGGGGAAAGTTGCACATGCTTTCCCAAGCTGACGCAGAACATGGAAACGGAGTACACATGTCTGTCTTTCCTGTTCTTTAAACTTCCTGGTTCTGTTAAGCTCTTTGGGACAAACCGCTTTGCTCTTTTCAGTCTTGGATTGTAGTTCTTCTAGAACAAGAACCTTCTTCCTCTTGTGTTTGTGTAGGGCATAATGTGGTGGGATGCTGTAGCCCTGGCTAGAATACTCTAGATGCTATTACAATGCTCCTCCTACTAATATCTTCAAAAGATTGCTGGGGAGGGAGCATTACTAGTTAGGAAGCTGCTAAAGCTCATGCTTCAAGCATCTGGGAGACATTGATGCAGGAGAAGAATGTGTATTGACTCGATAAGGTTTTCTAAGCAGGTTTTTCTGCCTCTTGATTCGGGGGCTGGAAGAATGCCCACTCGGGAAAGTAAGGATAAAACTAAAGCTTTTCCAAATGTGGGTTTTTATTTGGTAGCTGGCACGCACTTTAGATAGAGCTTTTAACTTAATTAAGTCAACCATTTAACCCTCTTCCTTAATTATGTGCTTTGGAGAATTTAGAAGAAAAATTACCCTAAGTAGAATGCTAAAATGAACATCAGACAAATACCATTCCAAACAGAAAAGCACGTGAACACCCTGGTGCACACCTACTCGCTCCCATTTCAGAGCAACATGCTGGGACTATGCAGTGTCTGCTGTGAAAACACTGAGGACATTTTGTTCAGCTGCCTGGGATTCGAGCACAGTGGCACTTTCTGAAGTAGAAGTATTCACCTGGGACATCTTCGCACATAAGAGCAGGCATTCATTTAGGCCACTGTAGTTACAGTTGCAAAACAGTTTCCACTATAACCTCCTGCTCTCTGGTGCTCGCAGCTTTCCGAAAGAAGGGAAATTTGGACAGATTTTTGCTCTGATGAATCCCTTCTGGACCAGAGTCTTTCTTAGGGAAGGCAACAAAATCACACAACTTAGTTTCAAAAAGCAAAAAACTACTTTTTTTTTTTTTAACAAAACCCCCAACAACATGATGAAACAATGTATTGTTCTTGCTTCTTTTGTCAATACATTATTAAGTCTGTGCAATTAAACTTACAGAAAACAATAATCTCAATAATCTTGTCACAAAACAGTAATCTCAATGATGACATCAAATGTGCATGTTTTTCTTTTCTTGTTACAAGTACCAGTTTCCTATTTATCTGTAGACCTTTTTCCTTTCTCTGTATGTCTCCAGAATATTATATTTATTATACTTGGAACTAATCCCTTTATCACTGAAGACCAATCTCAGAAGAAATCATTTAGGAGCATATGTCAGTAGCTCCCTAGTCCTGATTAGGTCAGTATATTTTATTGCTTAATGTTCTTATAAGGTGTTGCCATCCTCTGTGATTGCAGTGGGTTGATCTTTACTGGTGGCTGAACACCCACCCATGCACTCTGTTACTTCCCTCTGCAAGAACACGAGAGGAGAAAATATGAAGAGAAGTTCATGAACCAAGGTAATGACAGGAAGATCTGTTGCCAATTACTATGATGAGCAAAAGAAACTCAACCTGTGGAAAATTAAATTAATTTATTCCCAATTAAAATAGCTTTGGATAGTCAGAAATGAAGTAAAACAATACGTCCTTCCACCCATCACATTTTCCCAGGCTCAGCATTGTTCCTTCATTCTTGACTCCTCTTAGAGTAGAATGAGACATATTTCTTCTTGTATCATCTCTGCTTGTGTCTTGTCAGCTGTAGACAATCCAAGAGAGAGACCATTTTTAATTCATGGTTACCTATGTAGTATAATGTCTCACCTAGGTTTCCATCAGTCATGCTTACTATACCAGATATATCCTTTGCATAGGCTTTTCTTTTAGTGAATATATTCCTTCTCACAAATCCAAATTGGTTTTTTTTCTAACTTAGAAACCAACCATCATTTCAACTTCCAGCTATGGATGACAGAAAATCAGATTCTGAGTTGTAAATACAAACAGGGCTAACACTGAAGTATCTTCTTGGGCGTGATATCTGAGTATATATTCCACATTTTAATGCTTAAGATAGTCATAAGAGTATTTTCTATGTTTTAATTATTTTCAGGTGAATACATTTTTCATTTTGCTTAAAACTGTTCTTAAAAGTGTTGCATAGATTTATACTTAATTATTATTTAATTGGATTTTCTCATTCATTGATCTTTCTTGGTTAAAAGTGTTGTTTTATTCATTTACTAGATGTCTTGAGAGTAAAATTTACTTCCTAGTCTAGGTGATCCTGCTCAGGCAGGGGGGTTGGACTAGATGATCTTTCAAGGTCCCTTCCAACCCTTAACATTCTGTGATTCTTGTTTCAGTGTAAATCTTTCTTACTAACTAAAACACAGTTTTAATTTCAGTGTCCCAAGTGTCTGCTTTTGCTTACAACATGCTTAAAAATCTTTCATGTATAAATTTTTTTTTAGAAAAGATTATAATGTTAGATGGATAAATAAATGCAACTGTGATTGAGGAATAAACATAGTATTAAAAATGTAGTCATTATTCCCTTAAATAAACAGAAACACCTGTTCATATAATCAAATAAAATCAAGCTATTTTTAGCAGTCACATTTATTTTTTACTACTGGACTGTGACACTTCCTAGAATTTGAGTCTCACAATCATATTCTAAATTTGTCTTTTTTTCAAGCATCTCCATTCATTCATTCATGTATAGGTTTCATAAGATTGTGCAGGAGTGTTTTTTTGATGCATCAGGTGCTCTTCCCAAAGGTTCTAAAGTCTAACAAGAGGAATAATAAAAAAAACCCACAACAACAAAAAAAACCAAACCCACAAACAAACAAAAAACAACCAAACAAACCCCCACCAAACAACAAAACAACAACCAATCAACACACACACACACACACACACACACACACACACACACACAGAGAGAGCCCAACAGTTATTTGGGAGAACATTTATTTCTGAGTTGTGCCCACTTGGGTACCATGCCAAATGTCACAATCCTAATTACTCAAAGTTAAGGTGTTGTCCATGATGGATGTGAAATTTGTAATGTGTACCATATTTTGTGTGCCATAGCTCCCTACCTTGATAAGGAATAGTTTATTAAAAATGTTGCTTTGAAAACAGCTTTTTCTTCAGACTTTTTCTGTAACCACTAAGCTGCATAATTTCTCTTTTGTATTCTGAAGGTCATTCTACAGTATAAACACTGCATTTTGTTAAAAAAAAAATGGACAACTTAAAGTATTGAGAAGCCCTCTATCCTATAAACAACACTTCATGTTCACAGTGGATTTTATTTTTTTTTTTTATGTGAAGGTTGTAAGCTTCTCTTTGACACTGGTGTCAAAGCAGGGAGCTATCTGGCATCACCACTCCTGTCTGAGAGGAGGAAGGACTAAGCTATGGAGCAAATCAGAGATGCATTGGGTAAAGCAACACTGTCCATCTGCCCATAAAAGAATGCTTTAGTCACAGAAAAAATGTAAGTTGGCAACAACCCCGGCAAGTTGTCTGGTCTAGCCTGGAAAGATAGCAGAAGGGGTAATATCAAAGCTAGATCAGATTGCATGGGGCATTGTCCCACCAGTTCCTTCAACTACTCCTTGTAATCTATGTTCTCTCCACATAGTTGTGTCAGTAAACCTGTTCTGTGCTCTTGTCATTTTGCCCACACCTTCTTCTACTAATAAGATAAAGGTATCAAGTAAAATGCCATATACAATATATATAATACCTATTAAAAAACCATATACGTAGCTTTTTGCTTTTCAGTTATTCTCCATGCATTACTCTCTCAAATGTAAGCAATTCTGGCTGAAGGTAATCATTATGTAAAATTGCCTTTCATGTTTTATGAGAGAAGCTGTAAGTGTTTACTTTGTGGACTGCATTTAGTGCCCTTTATGTGTATATAATTTGACATTCATACAGGTACAAATGTTGCCACGACTTTCACAGGCAAGCTCCCGGTGGGAAGGCAGGTCAGGAGGACAGAATACATCCCCCAGTAAGTGAGAAATGGCTGTTTTCAACATAGTGATACAGCAGTTGTGGTTACTCTTCTACATGGATTAGTATTCAGTGTCTGTGTACAATGTACTTGAGATATTTTGTCTTCAAGTTTTGGTATTGCCACTTCCATGAACCCCCAATAAGTGCTCCTCATAGTCAGATGACTTAGTTCCTGTAGCACACACAGGATAACTCCATTCCTCATCTCTCATTCCTCTGGGGTCTCAGGGAACACTCACAGAGACGGACTTAGGTTTTTGCACTAAGCTGAATTGTCTCTGCTACACACCCCCAAACCAGCTTTTAAACAAATCATTCTTGTATTGCAATAGGTGAGAAACAGCCAGGAAAATTGCTAAAGAACTTGAAAGGTATCCAAACCAATCCAAGCCATGGCAGTAGCAGTGAGTTGCGCTGTATCCAGGCTCCTACCTCACCAACACGCCTTGCTCAAACTTAACGGCAGTCTTTTAATCCGCTGTGTTGTCAGAGGGTGGCAATGTAAGAACACAAAATAAGCACAGGGCCAATTAACGAGAGCTTCTCCGGGCTGGGAGCAGTCGCTTTTCCTGACAGCCACAGCCTTCCCTTTGTTTACTACCCTTATACTCAGGTCTCTGTGAATACCGTGCAAAACAAGACAGGGTGGTCCTGAAGAAACTCCTCGTACGGGACCGGCCTGTACACTGAAACCTTCCAGACAGAGGCAGTTATTTAGAGTTCAGCTGCGCTCATCCCAAGCTGAATTTCATCCAGATCTGCCAGGAGAAACAGAGCAGTCAGGCTCAGGATGTGCTGCCGAGAGCTGCTCCTTGGCCAGGCCTTTCTGCATCCCGCAGAGCTGTCCTTGTCTGCATTAGCAGCCTTGGATGAGTTTACACAGGGTTGGAGGACTTGCAGGGTAAATGTCTATTGCAACAAAGCAGGGCAGAAGCATTCCAAGAGTTCCGGTGATTCATCTTGATGTCATGTTCTCTTCCTCTACTCAGATCTAAAATCCCCTCTCTGTCTCTCCTTTAATTAACTATGCAGTCGTGTGTAATCACTGTACTCCCAGCCCCCAGGCAGTGATCTTCTCCTGGCCCTCACACTGACAGTGGTTAGGTACTTCATTTCTTCTTTGCAATAAAAGATTCCCTTGCTTTGACCCCTCGGGTGATAAACACTGAAATACTTTGCTGTGTACTAATTCGACTTGAAAGATTAAAGTACATTTGACTATACCTAAGAAAGTGTTTTACCTTGTCCATATACCCAGCTGTACAAGGTACTAACAGTGTACAGGTAGGGCAGTCAAAACTGCCATTTTCCCCAGTAAATAATTGTTAGGATTTCCTTCCAAAGGAAAAATCCTCTTTTCTTGTCCTGACTTCTGCTGGTAGTGGTTTGTACCAGTAGATGGTGCAGAGGTACTGGAGTGGCAGAGAGGAGCACATGCGGGGTGCGACCCCCAGGCTGGAATAGGTTCTCTGTCTGATCCCTGTGCCATGGCTCAGAGCAGAGGGAGGATGCTCTTTTGCAAACTGGAGTAAGAGAAATATTCATTTATGTTTTTGGAGTGTCTGTAATTTTGTAAAAAACGTTTTCTTTACGCATGGGAGCATTGTGACATCCTTCCTTCTCCCCCTAGGACTGGGATTAAGGCTGCAGTTCAGTGCCTGCTGAGATGAGTCACTATTCATTTTAATATCTCTTTTGGTGCCTAAGAATAAATTGTGTTGTCAAAGTGCCACGGTATCTTCTTCGGCACAAACGCTGTCCTCTCTGCCCCGGTAAAAGAGCTGAGCTTGCAGGAGGAATGGGAGAATAGTTCTAGCCCCATTTTGAGCACAGGCCTTTATCTTTGGGGTTTGATCTGTACGTGTTGGACAAACAAGATATGAACATAAGGGAATTTGTCACAAAATCTTTCGATAAATTAATGTATTAAAATGTATTCCTTCCACAATAATTTTACTGTCGTCATTCCATGTGCCACATCTAATTTATAGGGTGAGATCTCTTGGAACAGTGAGTCATCTTTTCCTTATAAAGCACCATGCACACAAAACTGTATTAATAAAGGAATAATAATGGAATCTGCTTGTCTCTTAGAGACTGGGGCAGAGATAACTGATTTTGTTGCAGATGCTAGTAAGGATGTAGTATAGTTTGTGTCTGTCTATCTTGGGTTAGGAAGGGGTCTGATAATACGAGGAGTGTAAACTACAGAATCTCATGGATGAAAGCTCAAAGCAATTGGATCTTAAGACAGAAATCAAGGGTCAGGACCCCAAAGAAAATACACCACTGTTGTAAATGATTTGCATTATCTCCAGCTGAGAATCTCAATACCACTGGCAAGCAACCATGATCTGAACCGCAGTAGATCTCATAAGATCATGCAATAGTGCTATTCCACTGAAAACGGAGAGCACAGAGATAGAGTTATTTGTCAAAAGAAATTAATTTCACTTCTGAGTATGGAAATAATTTTATTTCTTTGCTACAGAGTGATCATTCCACATGAATAAACCCTGAATAAAATGTGGGAAGTTTTCAGTTCTTATTTCCCGATCCTTCTGATGATTATCTGAGTCTAGGAGTTATAAATGTATTGATGAGGGTGTGGGAAAGACACGGAGTTTGCTTCCCCAAAATGAACCAGGGTTTGAATACTGAGATGTAAGCTGCTTTAACCACAGTTCCTGTCCACTATAATGTATAGACTACTACAGTATGATATTTGCACAATGTGTCTATATTGATGCTTGGAGTGCTTTTAAATAATCAATATGAAGAGATTCCAAGTTAGTTTGCATATTTTAATTCTCAGACCATATAATCCTTAGCAGATGCACACAATTCAAGACACAGATGTAAAAAAAAAAAGCAGTAAAAGAACATGTATGGAGTTTGCTTATATTCACTCTCACATCTACCATATTCAGGCAATTACATGCTTTAGTTTCAGGCAAGCTTGACAAACTGCTTTATTTCTTCTGTTAATATCAGATATTTATAGCTTAAGCAAAATAGAAAATGACAAGAGAGTGGACAAGCTGTTTATACGAGCTAAAGAAGTAATTATCAGATTATTCATAGCACTGTAATAGTAGGAATGATAAGCAGCCCATCTATTGTAATGTGATTAGCTAACGTTTGTTAAGCACTGTGAAGATAGAAAGAACTCTACAAAGGTTAAGCATTATTATTATCACTGTTAATTCAGAGTGATGGAAGGCACACCTCGTACCATGTGCTGTGTAAAGCTTGCAGAAACTGCAATTTAGAACTAAGAGATTTACAGATGGGATCAAGAGCATTACAAGCTGGTGATCTCTTTCTGCTTGTTTCCTTGCGGAGGTCTGAATGTCCAGTCATTTGAAAAGACACCTCATAGCAGCAGAGATGTGGAATACATCACACTAGGAGGAACAGTTGTGGGTCAAACTGCACCAAGTTGCCTCCCTCCAGCTGTTCTGTGGGTCCTGTAGTCCTGTACAAGGAGCAATAACCCTGAGAGCTGCAAGTTGCCACTTGCAGCACTCTGCGGGCCTGGCAGGACTTTGAACATAATCTATATGGGCATAAATATCCTGGAAACTTTATTTGGCTGCAGCCTGGCATTTCTGGGGGTCTCAGTATGTATGCTATGGATTTTTTTACCTTAGGCAAAATTTCTGTATAACACAAAAGATGCTTCCCTAGGATGGTTTGTTCCACCAATGCATTGTTACAATGGAAATACTTGAAATTAAGCATTCTTAACTCTAAAGGAAATTCTGGTGTTTTAAAAGCATTACTGTTCTAGCTTGGAAAACAAATAAGCCACAACTTCTTGCTATACTAAATGCTAATGCTAATGCCGATTCTAATTTAAATACTGATGCTAATACTAACCCTACTAATGAATAGTTTCACAATAATGATTTTTTTCTGTTCAGCTTGAAAAAAATATTAAAATCACTAAATTTAATTGAAATATGTGACTATTGCAAAAATGTGTATTTTTATACAAAATGTACTCTGTCAAGTATTTAATTTAGCTCTTGCATGCTGTGTATCTCTTATGAATAGCATTAGACAAACATCCAGTCTTCCAGGAAAAAAAACCCAAACTAGTAAGAAATCAAGATGGTGAATGAAGGCACAGTTAGGAATCACACCTTATCTTAAAATATGGGTTCAAATTTAGATGATGATGATGCTTGACCAAGGCCTCAGTTTCTTTTCAACTGGTTAACTTTTATATTTTAAAGTCTTGGGGAAGTATTTTCAAAGAACACAAAGATGCCTGCTCGAGCTGGTGTGGGATGATATCTTTACCTCTCAGATTTATTGCCAACATCTGTTCTAGACTGGGCATCAATAGCATTTTGTGGATTCACTAACCAGAGAAATTCCCTATCCTGGAGTCCTATGGATCTGGCATACTGGGCATGATGAGCAAAGAGATGAAGTCACAGAGGGAAGAGAAAACAATAAAAAAAGAATGCTGGAAAGCTGATTTACCACATGACGTTTGGAGCCCTTTCCAGCTGCTGGTGAGTCTTGCCACTGACTTCAGACCTTTCTTTTAATTGAGAGCTGACATTCACAGTATTATAATGGCTCTTAAAAGAGCTCTGAGAGAAAATCTGAAGTGATTCAGAGGATGATTCACTCATATTGATAGCACAATATCAGCAGTAGCTAAACATGACAGATACAGTGTGTACAAAGACAGCCAAGTCTAAATTGGAGTTTTGAGCATACATTTGTGATTAAGTCATCTGGATAACAAGCTATGGGCTGTGACAGACCAGTATTAACCAAAGAGCATTATACTGTCTCCAGTTCAAGTATTCCCAAAGGTACAAAATGTCTGTTCCCTTAAAAGTAACTGCTGTAAATTTTGGGGTGTGATTCAAACTAATAATTTAAAAGATAATATCTGTCATTATTTCCAACTAATTTGTATTATGAGAACTGAATTTCATTTAACTCAATCTTCCTCTGTGTTACAGAATTTGGCACTCCTGCTTCTGTTGATTCATTCTCTGTGACAATAAAATTGAGTTGCCAAAGCACCACAGGTCAAAGCATCTTTAGCACTGATACATGTTGCCACTATTTGGTCGTCTGTTGGTAAAGACCATGTAGGTCTTTTGGCACCTTTTGATGTAATGCACTATGGGATGTGGAACTATTTCCACAAGGAAAGCTCACACCACTGGCACAGTGGGTGGAGTTTTCAACTTGTCCAGGTAGCACAAATGAAGAATTTAGAAAATAAAGTAAGGAGGAAACAGTCGATAATGGACAATCTCCTTCCCATTGTGTCATTTTGACCATTCCCTTCTCTCAGTTACACTTGCAGATATGAGTGCCTACAGTCTCTGGTGACTGTAGGCACTCATGATGTCATTTTTCTGAGTGACCCTCTGAAATCCACTAGCTTGGATTTCAGAGGGTCACTCAGAAAAATGACATTCTTCCTGGTGGTGAACCACACCATCAATTTTCATTCATGCCTCAGGCTTGCATGATCAGAAGCTGTGATGAAACTATGGATGGAGAATTGCCTGACCAGGAAAGAGAAAGGGTGCTGCAGCAAAGGTCTGAGACTTGAAGGCATTTGTGAAGCTGTTAATTTACCACCTGAACGTTATTAAATGTTTTTGCTCATCTGAGGAAGCTTGCATGCATTTGGGAGTCTAAAGAAAACAACAGAGGCTGCAAAACCCTCATGTATGAAAAGTGACTTTGTCTAAGTGTAGAAAAAAAGATGTGAAGAACACTGTCAGTGAGATACCAGTTAATTTCCTTTGCAGAGCCTGTGACTTGAGAAAGTGGTTGAAATAATTGTGGTGAGAGAGAGGAAGTGGGAGACCATCAGGTTCCTAGGGTACAGTGGGACAGTGGGAGGTCGCACAACTGCCCACCAGCTTTGGGAAGTTCAGCACAGGATCATAAACAGAACTTACTGTGATTTTGGAGGGTGGTGAGTTCTTTCCAAAAATCAAGAACACATTATTCCTGAAGCTGAACACAGGGTCCTTGATACGTTGGGGTGTTAAGGTTAAGCTTCTTGCATGTTTGGATAAATACAACTCTTTTGGTAATTCTGCTGGAAATAGTTAATTTCTTAATTGCAATTTTCAAGAGTATCATGAATGTTGAGAGTCTGGACAAACAAAACAATTACATGGAACAAAACAGGTAGATATGGGATATTCAAAAGACAGACTCCAACCTATTAAAACGTGGAGTGGCCCCTGATTTACTGTATGTTACTCTGTTTTCAGCAGCATCCATCTACCCCAGTATGCAAATAGATTTTTGGACCACCTCTTTCACTGAAAACCTGGCATGGCCACCCTCACAGGAGACAATCAGTGAAAGCACATCTTTCTGATTTTCCTTGCATTTTTTGTTAAAAGCATTAAATTGCTATTGAAAAGGAGACAAAAGCCAGTGGAGGTCAGTGTGAAGGAAAGAAGGTTATGAGGAGTGGTCATCATGAATTCACCAAGGGAAAACATGCTTGACCAATCTGAAAGCTTTCTGTGATGGCATGTCTGGCTGGAGAGATGAGGGAAAAGAAGTAGATATATTCTAACTTGACTTCAGTAGGACTTTTGTCATTATCTCCCATAACATTCTCACAGGCAAGCTTAGTAAATGTGGGCTAGCTGAGTGGACAGTAAGGTCGGTTGAGAACTGGATGAATGGCAGGGCTCAGAGGGTTGTGATAAGCGGTGTAGTGTCTAGTTGGAGGCCTGTAGCTAGTGGTGTGCCCTGGGGCCAGTACTGGGTCTTATTCAAAATATTCATCAGTGATGTGGACAAGGGGACAGAGTGTACCCTCAGCAAGTTTGCTGACTGGGAGGAATGTCTGATACACCAGAAGGCTGTGCTGCCATTCAGCAAGACCTGGACAGGATGGAGAGTTGGGGAGAGAGGAACCAACTGAAATTCAACAAGTGTAGGGTCCTGCACCTGGGGAGGAGTAACCCCAGGCACCAGTAAAAGTTAGCTGTTGACCCACTGGGAAATAGAACTGCAGAGAAGGACTTGTGAGTCCTGACAGACAAGAAGTTGTCCATGAGCCAGCAGTGTGCCCTTGTGGCCAGGAAGCCCAATGGTATCCTGGGTTGCATGAAGAAGAGCAGCCAAAACATCTCAGTTTTAACAACAAGCAGAATAGGGTGGCCTTACCCAAAGTGCCTAAATGGAAAGGTCTCTCTTGTGACAGGATATCCTCCTGTTTGGCAGGGACAATCCTGACAGTGTAGCAGGATGCAGAGGAGAAAGTTCCAGTGCTTGGGAATATTCTCTGATAATGTTTACTCCACAGGTTTACAACCAAAGAGTACAGAAATCTCTTTGGGTTCTTTCTACTGCTCTTTCCTTGGTGTAGCTATGGCAGGAACTGTGGTCAGTTATGACCATAACTGAGTGTGGATCCAAACACTTGTCCTTCCTATCTTTGTTGTTCTGTAAAATTGGCTTAAATTCCTATTCCCACATAAAACTTTTTTCCTAAAATGTTTTCTTTCCTATAGACTTTCCCACTCTTTGTTGCACTGTACCTTCAAAAAAAGAACCCCTCTGCTCCAAAAGAAAGCTTCTTTGTTCTCTGGTTTGGGGATTTTCCTACTTTGTACTTCCCCAGAGATAAACAGGTTTTCCATTGAGCATTCTCTTTAGTGAAACAACTAAAGTGTTCATCTACTTGTTAATGACATTTTTGTTTGTGCCGTAACTTTTTCCAAAAGGGTGGGAAGAGGTATAGGAAAATTAGCCTTGTGATGGCTAGTGATGCATTGAAGTTTAACAACACAGCAATTTCATAACAAGAACTAGGATTGTTTAAATTACCTGATAGATTAATTCCCCAAATCACTAGGTTACAGTCACATGGATAGCCTCACCCTGGCCTAGAGAGAAGCTTTTCATTCTCTGTTGCACAAAATGATCTTTCATTGTTTAATTTGACAATCATTTAGGTTTTGGGGTTTTTTATGCTTAAAGTTTGTGAAATTTTGTCTGATTTTAAATAAACAGGTTTGGGTGGCATTTCATCTGGAAAATATTAAGCTAGGAACACAAAGATCACCAGAATTGCTTTTACCAATTAAAAGAGAGTTTCTAGGAGTGCCGAGGATTTGTCATCTTTGATACAAAACAGGATATTTCTTGTGTAAATTGGTTTCCCACATATGAGGATATTAATTGTTGTATGTGACTCAGGTAATCAGATAAATGAACGTTTTCATTTAGTACAGATATTATTTGAATAATACTCTTAATGAACTGACCTGTGTAGTGTTGCAAAAAAAAAAGTGATGAAAAATCTCAAGTGCCACATTAAAGTACCATATATCTACACTTAGATTTTCTTTATGGTCTTGTGACTGCAATGAACTCTAAAAACATGAGTTTGGAACATTTAGTTGTAAATCTGAAGAGCAACCCAAAAACACCAGGTAAAGAAATCACTAATTTTCCCTTTTAATACTGGGTGAATTTGATGGTGCTCTTCAGCTCCCTTTTTACTTCCTTTAGCTCGAGATTGCTTTTGCAGCAGGATACAGCTCTAATCCTCCATGAGGTTCTGTCAGCTGGAGACATTGCCAGGTAGTGTTGGAAAAGCTTTCAGTGAGGGTCCTACAGGCCCCAAAACCAGAAGCATATATGGAACTTCTTATATTGGCTACATTCATTGTATGTTAGACAAACTCATAACATTAGATTAGTTTTCTTTAAACACAGCAGTTCTTCAAGGCTCTGGTTATGGGGTTAGTGGTTTGGTTGTTTTTTTTGGTTTGGTTTTTTTTTTTAAACTCCTTGAAATAGTTCATTTATATTTAGTTTAAAAAAGTGCAATGGAAAACAAGTGTCACAGTCTCTTTTCCACAGAGCATCTTAACAAGTTTCTTCACTCTATGGAAGGAAAATAGTCTGACTGATCATTTCCAGGAAAATGGTAGGTAATCTTTTGTCTCTTTACTTCCAGCCCAATCTGCATTTCTTTTGTGAAAAGCATGATGCATTGTAAACAACAAAGGGTAGTAATTCGAGACATGGTTTTGCCTATTTACAGGAAGAAAAGCAAATGATTAAGCAAGATATTTTTAATGGTGCTGAGTGTCCTGCAAGAGTAGAAGTAGAACCTCATATATTTTTTGTCATTTAAGAAAAGAAAAAAAAATAATTAAAAGTACCTCAGAAGGTCAGATCGTTAGAATACAGTTGGTGGATCTATGCTCATGTAAGATATCACAGGATCTAGTTCAATCATAAATGTGATTGAATTGACAAGGCGCAATGTGATATATATTTTCAAGCTAGACAGTTGAGAAGCTGGGAAAATAATTGTATATTACATGAGAATTTTAGAAAATTGAAGATTAAATTAATAGAAGGCAAGATAACTGAAGAGACATACCTGGTAGGGTAATGGACTTTAATGCTCAACATCTATAATTTTTAATTATTGAGAAATTTTATGTGGTCTTGTGCATTTCTACATTTATTAATTCCAAACTACCTCCCAAATGATCCATATTCAAAAATCCTTGTGAATAATAATGACAACGCTAAAATTAAGGTTGAGGCAACACAGGAAAAATATTGCAAAGGTGACAGTTATTAAGATGCTTCGCCGATTCATGTCATCTTCAGATCATTTTCTCCAGCACTTCAGAGAAGTAAAACAGAATCCAAAATGCAGTGACAAATAACAAAGAACGGTAAGATGTACTTGCAGATGTGTTCTGCAATAGATCATCTCCAAGGTTTAACTTTATGTCATAAAAAGAGAAATAAGAAAAAAATGAATAGCATGCAACTTCATGTGTAAAGGTACAGGTTCTAGGCACTGGCCTGCATGGGTTTGCAGGTTCCTTTGAGAGCTTGAACACCCTGCCTCCTTCAACCTCCTCCCATGCTCAGACTTTCAGGAGGATGGATTCCTCCCCTCTTCTTTGTGCATTATGGCCTATAGCTGAGGGTCCCTGAAGTTCCATTGAACAGCAGCACACGAGCAGCAGGTTGTGCAAGGTGCTTATTCTCTGATGGATATAAATAGGTTTTCTTTTAAAAGATCACTCTTTCCTTGTGAGGCCTCAAATATCCCAGAGAACAAATCTGTTTGTTTTAAAGCTTTTAAGGAAAACAGAGAAAGTCTTGAAAAACTTAGCAAGGCTCTAGTGGCACAAATTCAAACTATTTTTGCTGGAATTCAAATACCAAAACGTCTGTGCTTTGTTTTAAAACTATACTGGGAGTACGCTAAATTCTCTATACAATGTATGTGCATTTATGTTAAATATGACCTGACTACCGGACTTTTCTTCACATATTATTTTCCTTATTGATATGATGGCAATTTAAGCAAGGACTTTTCATGGTCTGTATACCAGTAAATCTGTAAGTATGACATAATTTTCATGGAGGTGCTAAAATGAACTCTCACACCATGAGAAACAAGCACTGTCAGGGTAAACAAGCACTCCTGTGTGCCCATTGCCCATGTGAAAAGCCCAGCTCCCAAGGCATTCTGTGAGGAGAAGCATTCCCTGTGCTCAGAAGAATGATCAAGACTTGTTAGAAGAGAAGTTGCTGAAAAAAATCTGGTTTTGAAATCAGTTGTCTCTTAAACTGTGGGGGGCAGCAGTGTCCAGGCAGAGGGAATTTTTGGAAGCCTCCCCCAGGGCCTTGACTCCACTGAAAGTTTCTGGAGAAGGCAGCACTAATTACTGCCCCAAGACTGGGAGGCCAATGAAGGATTAATTCAGGAAACCTTGCTAATAACCTAGTTCAGTAGCTCCATAATCACCACAGTATGATGGTGAGTAATCTGCAGTGTTTGTAAGCTTGAGTTCAGTGGCCCTCTAATTGACTCAGTTTCCTATTCTGGATGGCTGTGCTGATACTTGGAATCGTTTTGTAAGATGATCTTTAAATAATGCTCCGTGTCATGGCACATGTGGCATTCCTGACTTCCACTTCTAGTTTTCCTCATTTAGACGATTTATGGACTTGTGTAAATCAGTTTCATACATAAGTGGGTGTCTGTTCTTTTGCCGATTCATACTCCATCCACTGTAAGCAAAGTTATGCTGTTGGAAAGCTCCATTATTCACAGGCTTTGCCTGCCTTGAATCTGAATTTGCAGGAAAGAATGTAGCTCTGCAGATATTTCCAGCTCCAACCACCTCCTTTATAGTTAGTTTGTCTGAAAAGTGAGCTTGATGTTTTCTGAGTAAATAGATGTACAAAGCACAACTTCTGAGGCCAAATCAGCATTTCCACTGTCCAGCTGTAAATAGTTGCATGGCAACTTGGGAAAGGTGAAATGAGCTGGATGTGAAGATGTCCCTGATTTGCCCACTCCTACACAACACATGCAAAAAAACCTTGAGGGTCACCTTTAAAAATTCAAGTTCTGTTTAACTATGCTTTCACATGCTGGTTTCTAATAATGATTAAAACACTCTGACAGTTACATTTTTGCAAGGGCACTATGAAAGGTCAAGGCAGTGTATGAAGCAAGTATTTCAAGGGAACACTGAATTCCTGCACTTGTAATGAACACAGCAGGCAAAGAACAATCCAAAAAGTACGCTATGCTTTCCAGATATAAAAATGTAAATAGGTTTTTAAAAAGTGTTTGGGGTTTTCAAACCCAGTGAGGGGATTTCCCTCATTAGCTTTGGAAATCTGGACCCATGTGTTTGAATCAGGTACTCTAATCCAAACAGTCGCTTTGTCATGTTTCTCTCCAGACTTACAGTGGAGCTGGCAGTGACACAGGAGGATGAGATGGTTTAGTCATGGTTTTTTTCATTGAATCAACTGTTTTATTGCAACTTTGACCTTTTACTTCTAAGACTTGATGAAATCACCAGACTTCACAACCTTCTCAGAAGGGTACAAAAATTAATAACAATGTAAAGTCAGATTAATGAGCTTGAGTAACAAGGCTAGTTTGCAAAAGGACTATTATTTAAAAAAGAGAAGCCTAAATTCAACTGCAAAATAGATTGTGAAAGTTTCTTTCCTCCTCTGCTGAAGGCAGTTAAAGTGATCAGAACAGGGAAAAGGAACAAACTAAAGTGGACTTACTGCTCCTAATGCATGAAAGGCTGGGATTTTTCAGAAGTCCACTATATGACTCATACTCTTCTCACACAGAGTTCAATGTAAAATGCCCATTGACAGCAGTGGGAACAGTGTGAAATTCTACCCTACAATTTATTGATATGATCTCCCTGCAATGAACAGAACAAAGACCCAGCTCCCATGCCAGGCAATTCACAGTCTCAACACAGCAAATGGAGGGTGAGAGTTGCAAAGGAGACTGATGAGAGGCCATGCAAAGACTAGAATAATAAAATATTACAGTGTCTTACTTGCAGTATATTCACACCTTGTGAAGTTTTCAAGTGTTCTGATTTTAGTTGCATTTTATTTGTTTGCCTTGATCGATGGATGGGTACATCATTAGTTTGAGAACTGTAGTTTCTACATGGTGACATAATTTCTATTAATATACGATCAATGGGAAATTCAGTAGGTCCAAAATCCCACATACATCCTCTAAGCTCATTGTATGGAAGAGTGAATTTCAAACCCTTGTACCTATACTCCATAATTTATCCAGAAGTCTTGACTAAAGACTTGCAAAACAAATTGATTCACATAATATCTATTATCAAATAGAAATAATAAAATGGAAAGCTAATAAAAGGTTTAAAACAACCACAGAATGCAAAAAAGTTTAGATCTGTGAGCATAAAACACCTCTCTAAAGGAGGTGCTGAAATTCAGTATCCTGTCCTATCCTATCCTAATCCTATCCTATCCTTGCCAGGACAGTCCAGGCCAGGCCATATGACACTTTATGGTAGTTCACAGAACTGTCTGCGAACATCTGTTTTAACTCATTTACAAGTGATTTAGTTCAGCTCTTCAACTGTGATCTTTAAGGGTCAAATGTTTAATTGCATAGAGAGAACTTAATTAATTTTCATGAATGCAAGGTGACTTGCATTAGCTGAGAACTGGGCTTCACCATAGTGTACCAAACTAACTCTTTGAAATGGTAGGTGGTAGTAAGTCTTACATGAAAATACCTAACAGCAGTGCTGTTGTCCAATCTACTAATGATAGCTGGTTTAGGCTTGTCATGGAGAAACTTTTAAGTATTGAAAATGAAGACCCTAAGGTAGACAGATCATTTATGGTACTACTTTGTTCCAAGGTTCCTTTGAGGACAGCTGTTTTCACCTATATTCAGAAAAAAATCCCCAAACCCTGACAAATAACAATTTAAGCTGGCATTTTCCATCAGTCTTAGGGGATTACCTACCCAACTCAAAACTTGAAAACACATGATGGAAAAAACTATGTCCTTTTTTTTTTTGGCTTGCTTTAACAGTTTTGTTACCCCTATGATGATAGAAAATGAAGGAAAAGGAAAAGGCTGCTTCTTTGGTGGGTTTATGAATAGGGTGGTTAACACACTAACCAGTGAGCCAGATGTGAGAAAACTGGAAGAACAATTCTGAAAATTGTTTCTGCATTTTTGATTTATTTCTGAAATGGCAAATAAAGAAAATAATTTCTCACTATATTTCTCTCTTCCTCTATCTTTTTTTCCTCATCACATTTCTTCTTGCTATGGGTAATTCTTGTGGGCACCTTAGGCAAACCTGCAGTTGTCTTCTCATGTGCCCAAATAAAGACTGTAACTTGTAAAATATGTATTAATTATATGGTGCCTTTGGCCTGTGAAGGGTTACATGTCTGAGAGTGGAGTGCTCAAGGAGCTTGCCAAAATCTCATCATTCCCAATTAGTTAGAAAGATTGGCATAACTGTGGCTTAATTAAATTTATGAACCAAAGAAACTTCCTCATGCCTTTGTCTATGTTCTTTGTGGAAGCAAAGTGCCCTTTTAGGAATAGCACATAAAACATATTTGCTAAAAAAAAAAGTAGATTTTTATTTTTCTATTTTGTATTTGTTTCATTGCTTTTAAGGTAATCTCTAAATAGAAAGAGAGGGAGATGTGGAAGAATCTGAACCCAGCAGTCTTCACTCTTACCTAGAATCACCTGATACCAGGCATGGAGACCTGCTCACTTGATGGAGCAGATGATGCCTGACTCAGTGTGTCCAAGGAAGACAACAAAAACATTTAGATCTCTTCCAATATGTTTGGGGGAGGTAGGGAAGAATGCCTTCCTGACCACAGATTTGGAAATCAGTTCACTTTGTACATGTGAGTAAAAAATTGCTATATTTACAAGCAACTCATTTATACCCTGAGGTACTGTTTGTGTTCTAGTAACTTTCCATTCCCTTTTTCTACTTTTTAGTTAATTTTAGAATTGCAGTTCACTTACTTCTGAGGGGAGAGAATTTGAAGCCTTTGCTTTGTCTCAAGGTCTTGATATTCTCAAGCACTGAGGCAGTAGTAGTTGCATCGGGGTACACAGCCATTTAACAAGGCAATCTTGCCACAAACTCAGATTATTGTCACTGGAGAAAGCCTATGAAAGATTAATGCGGATGAATCCAAAGGGAAATTCACTCCTTTCTATCATTATAGGAGAGGTATAATAGCTTTACCCCCTCAAGATGCTTGTCTCTCACATCTGGCTGTATTATTACTTACTCAGATCAGATGCTTGATTTTCTGATGGCTAAATTTGCCTGGATGAGTCCTATCCTTTTCTTATCTCTGTAGTGCTGGTGAAGTGGATGTGCCTCATCAGAGTAACTGATGATCCGTGCTGACTGAGCAGTGAGTTAGTACATTTACTCACTTACCTGTTGTGCTGCACAGAAATTATGAAACATTCACGTTCTAGTCTATTGAAAATAGGACCAAATATTCAGAGGGGACAGCAGCTGATGCAAAGATAAAGCCAATATTGAATGAAGCAAATTCTGTTCCTTGATCATGATGATGTAAACCCATAATAATTCCATTTACACTAATTTAAAACAGAAAGGACTTCGGATCAATGTACTTTGTTGGTCTTGTTTACACTGCCAGGAGTGTCATACTTAGCTATTCTGCTTGTGTTTGTTTGTCTTAAAATAAAAATAATTTTACCTCCTAACTCTGTGGTTTACAATTTAGCTAAGGAAATGGATTGATGGAATAATCAGATGGATATTAAGAAAAAAAAAAAGGGGGGGGGAAACAAACATCATTAGGAATACAGTGATATTTCTCATTAGTGATTTAAAATATACTTTCACTAATAAAGTGGGAATACTTAGGTCTATGTAAAAAATCTATAGTTAATTGCACATGCTAAATTGCTACTTACATTAATGAAGCATAAAGTTGTGATTTTTGTCTCTATGTAACCTTCATTTCTTGTGTTCATTGTATTTAATGGGACTCACTGTGTTCTCAGGAAATTGTGTGCTAAGCTTTTACCTTCCAGAAAAAAAGGGTAATTAATAGTACCATCAACGCAAGGAAATTCTTCCACCCTCCTCTGAGCAGACTTAAATTATGTTGCTGATGGTATTTACAAAATATCTGTGGCAAGTACAGTGTGTCTGTGCTAAAGCCAATGAAGCATACAATGAACAGGACATAGTCACATGAGGCTTGAACTCATTCCAGTCTGTACTCTGGAATTTTTTTTAATTTTTTTTTTTTTTAAACTCAGATGATTGCAGTGACCAACATGTGATTCGAAGCGAGGATCACTCGGGTCAGGCCTGCAGAAGCCAGTGGCACAACGCCTGAAAGCAGTTCAGACCAGGAATGTTTGTGTGCAGTGATTCAGAGAGCGTCACATGCAGATAGATATAATTTTTGAGAGAGTGCCAGTGCAGCTGGGGCAATTTCGTGCTGACATACTAACAGGGTGTTCTGTTGAATGGTAAATGCTCTTGAGATAACACTTGAAATCTGGATACCCCTTGCCACTGAAGGGAGGGTAGCAGTTCCCTTCTCCTAGCAGTTTCCAGAGGTGTCTTCCTGAGTGTGGGTCTCTCCTGTGCACCTCTCTATGTAGAGCTCAGTTTCGCAGACATTGACCAGTCAACCTGCAGAGAATTTCCTTGTATAACTCAAATACATTACATATGTACATACTGTATACTAATACAGTATACTGATGACTGTAAATACTTAAATAAAAAATATTTAAAATAAAGTTATGATGATGTATTTGTTATGGAAAGAGGTCCTTTGGAGCTCTGCTGTCACTCTGTGTTCATGCATCAGACTACAGCTAAGTCTCTGCCGAGTTCCCCATGTGTATGAACTGTGTGTTCCCCTCTCTCTGCTTGGATTTTGTGCACCACTGCCAATCCGCTGCTTTCTTAGTCCCCGTATAGCACAGATCACTCTGGCCATAACACATCTTTCCAGGTAAGAGTGCTGAAGTGTTTATTGGAAAGAAGCCACCGTTTGTGTCTCCAAACACACAGCAAGTGCACAGACAGCAATACAGTAATCTTGGAATAGCTTTGGTATTTGGATGCCCCCAGCTGAATTGGCAATAAAGACGTCTTAAAGTGCTTCTGTCATTCTGACTCATCTTATCCAAACTATTCTGGATGTTTCCTGAAAATAGCAGTTGAAAGCCGCTGAAACCATTTCTCTAGCAACAGTGGCTTTTTTCTTTTCAGAGGCAAACTCTGCTGACCCATCAAATGTCAAGGGTGACAAATCCTCACCCACATATATGATAGAAGGAGCACTCAAGCCTAGCATTTAATATAATTATTTAATAGCTCCCCCACATTAGTCAGACCTTGGATTTAGGAAGATTGTTAGTATTTAAAATTAAATTGCAGCGTCCTTGTCATTAAGTTGTCCTTCTGAAGGGAGCCACACCATAGGTATGGAACATATAAATGAACACAACTCATGCTGGAATAATTAGGGAAGTGGAACTAAAGTGTAAATATACCGATGCCTTCACCTTTCTGACAAATACTTGTGAAAAAGAAATAGTTGTAGACAAAAATCATGATGATTGAAGGTGAAGACAGATTCTTAAGCCACACAACAGTGTTAAGTACAGTAATGCTGCATGCCAGATGGCAAGCAGGCAGGCTCCCTGTGAGATGGGCTGCATGCTCCTTCTGAGGCATCTGAGAGGACAGGAACCCGTGACACCAATAAGTAGCAGTACAAGCAGATGAACACTGGTTCCTACAATTCAAAAGGGGTGAAATTTATAGAAAACTAAAATCTTTAGGAAAGTAATTGGGGGGGCTGGCAGCCTGCCTTTGTAAGAGTCTGACAGATGTGTCTCACACGGTACACTCTACTTAAGTAAGTTATTGCTTAGAATGAGGCTTACTTACACTGCTAGTGCTTCCCCTTCACTTAACTCAGATAACTCAAGTGCTGGGATGATCTTGTGACTAAGAGCAAAGAACTCTCAGTCAGAGGATAGTTCATCTTTGGAAGTCTGGCAACAGGTTTTTCTCCAATATTGTGCTGCATCTTTTCTCTCCCAAGGTTCTCTTTCCACTCATACAATGGAAGAGAGATGAACTACATGAGGTACACTCAGATTCCATGGAAATTTCAAGAGCTCAGATGACTCACTTTAAAACATAAGATGTGAAAGGATTATTTTTTCTTTTAGTACAAATAGTTACCTAGTTAAATAGAGCATTCTTAATGAAGAAACAAGTCTAATTTTTCATTGAATCCTGAGGCAAGGTGAGGCTTGAAAAAAGCTAAAGATAAAACCAAAAAAGTATGATACCCTGGATCTGTTCAGCAGCGTGACTTAGCAAGTCTATGGCACTATTGAGGGACTCTGCACTTGGCAGAAGTGAAGTTAATTGACAATATATTGCTGTAACCATGTTTGTATTACATTTATGGGGTTTTGTTCACTCTTGTGGATAATTTAATTTTATTTTTTTTTAATGAGGAATCCACTATAACTCATCCACCTTAGTTATTGAGCCAAAATTTTCCATGATTTCACAGTCACAAAAAAGTAAAACAGTGCTGAAATGGGACAACAGTGTTTGAATATTGGTAACCAAAGGATTTTTTGTCCCTGATTGGAAAAACTTGTTCTCTAGACTTTAGTACGAAGTATGTTTTAGTTGATAGGAGTTGTTGCAGTGTTTTACTCAATACTGCAGGTTGATAACTAAAATCTAGAGGTTTGAGTTAGTGCATTTTTGCAAGTCATCCATCAGTAGCATCTGGCATGTAGAACTTAAAGAAAAATTAATTTTAAAATATCTGAGATTCATATTCACTCTCCTTTGCTGTTTGTATTTACCTGTACATTTATCATAGATTTGCAAAGAAGTTTTGAGAACTCTGTACAGAAATGAATTGTTCACTGGATTGTACACATATTTGTCTGGTTTATTCTGACAATTGCTGCCTTTCCACGTGCATTTTGATAGAAAGACCCAATTTGAAATAGGTGAGGAAAATAAGGTTGTTCCTGAAGTTTATTACAAATTCTGGGATAGAAATTGTTACTGTCCACTTAACACATCACATTATCAATAATGATATCTAGTCCTTCATATATTTTAATTTTGACTTGCATGTTTAGATTTCTTTACAGCAATCCATGAATCTGCAAAATAACTTAACAGAGTGCTGGGAAAAGTTGCTGTCTGTCCATAGCAATGTACAGACATCTGATTTAGCACGACACTTGACAACTTTTGCCAGGCCTTTGGCAGACACCACTGGAGACACACATCTACAGGTAACTGGTCCCAGTGCCAGAGTGCTACAAGGTACACAGAAGTAACATTATTCCAAGCCCAAAGTTTTGTCTTTGTAATGCTTTTATTTTGATAGATGTCTAGGCAGATGTGAATCAGGTTATTACGTTGCAACAAAAGGGGCTAGGAATAGAATTTTAGGCTTAATTCTGTCAAGATGAAAAGAAGATTTTTATGAACACTTCATTTGACATCTCAGTTGTTATATAGAAAACTTTAAACATCAGCAATGTAGAGGGCTGTATTTAAACTACACACCTGGATTCCCTTTAATAGCAGTAAGCCTGCGGTTCTAGAGTCCTATTAAACTCATCCCAAACTAGATGCATCTAAATCACATCAAATCAGTCATGCTGTGGAAATGCTCCTTGCAGTCCACTTGGTACAAAAAGGATATGGTTCACCAGTTCAGATGTTAATATTAATACAGAAAACATTGAACATAAGATGAACGTAATACTCCTTGATACATGAATGACCCTAGAAGAACCATTTAAATATCAAGAAGATCTGCATCAATATTTTGAAGAAAGCTTTTTGAAGAATACTTATTTATTCACATGTACAAATATGTACAGATTTATGAGTCACAACGAGATATCATGTGACATTTAAATAATTGAAGACTTCACAAGAAAAGTCTTAAAGAGCACAAAAAAAAAAGATACTATTATGGCTTTAAAGTATATTTTTCTTCTGAAACAACAACATTTATGAGGTGAAATTTCAGAGGACAACAAGGAACCACAGTTCAGTTCTGGATAAGGACAAAATCTTTTTTTTTTTTTAATAAGTAATACTGAGAAAAATGGTTACACAAAGTTGTAAATAGTTTTATCCATTATATCCATTAGTCTAATAGAAGATACCTCTTCCCAGGAACCTGGTGTCACTGGAATTGAAGACAAACTAAATTACTTCTCCAGTTTCCAAGACATGAACAGTTAGGAAGACACACTAGATACTGTATCTGACCGAGCAGTTTGTTGGATGTCTGTTAGTGGAAAAGAAACTACAGGAAGAATATGCACCTAGCATGATTTGGGCCTGAAATGGCATGAAAAGCCAACAACATGCAGCCAGTGAAGCTCTTTCCAACAAGAGTGGTGTGTTAATTGCATATCTTTCATGAAGGGTGTTCAAAGTGTTTTCTAATAATTAACTGAGCCATTCACTGCTTAATGTGATTAGATTAGACTGGGATCGTTTCTTCAATACTGAAATATAACTGCCATAGTGATAGCACGGGGAAAATGCATAAGGCCTTAATCCTGTTTCAGTGATGATGATGTAAATTTACAGTTGTGTTCTCCTGAAAATGGCTCAGATATAGGGACTGCCTGTAAATTTCCCAAGGGCCTCAACTCTCAGGATCTGCTCTCAGCTGTAGGAAAAGAGGATACTGAGCTGGCACATTTGTGGGAATGAATGTGGGTTTTATTTCTTCTGAGGAAATATTTTTAAAAAGTGCCTAGACATTGACCACAACAAGTCACAGCCTTCTCTTTATACCCCCTTCACAAATCAGCACTTCTGTGTCTCCTATAAACACAAAGCCTATAAAGGTGGTATTGGAAACCGCTACCGAATTCCTCCTTGGGAGGAAAACACTGATCTAATCCAAACCTTATCTGCAAGAAACAATAGGATCACAACAGTAGTTACCATATTTGTATGTTTACAAACTTACAGTAAGTAAAATCTTCCTATCATAAAAACTGCTGGGTTTTTTCAGTTTTTTTTTCTGAGTAAGAGTAAACAGATAAACAGAAAAAGTTCTCTAGTTTCCTGAAGGTCAGGGGAGATTTGCTTTTTAGCAAATTGAATTGCATGAATTGTTGGTTTTGATGTACGAGCTGATCAACAGCAAAATTCTGGTCAAAATGCCTAAGTGCCAGTTCTGATACATATTATCCCAGAGGCAAAGCCAGGCTGGACAAAGTTTTCCTCCAGGAAGCGAGTTGTCTCATTTGGTTGATTTCAATTAACTTCCTTGAAACACGTTGACCTTTCTGGCATAGTACATTTTCAAGTAAAAAGCAGGATGCCAGTCTAATCCACTCAGCTCCAGAACAGTTTAACCAATATCCGTAGGGCACACATCCTGTGACTTGATTTAATCGTATGATCAGGGGAGTATCACTTGATGTCTTAGGTGCTGAAGACTTAGGGGGCCTTTGACCTTTTCACAACTGCAAGACATCCTTGTTCTCAGAACAAAAAGACTGATGATGAAAAGTGATTATTTTGTTTCTTTTTTTTTGCATTTTGATCACTTAGTGAACACAAGGCAGATGAGAACAAGCAGTGATTACACTTATAGAAAAACATATTTTAAAATTAAGTATTTTAAGAAGTGTCTTTTCAAAATAAAGCTGCTGATATTCCAGAAGAAAACAGTCATTTATCACAGCTGCATTTCCTTCCAGTAACCATCGCTGCATAGTGAGCTGAGCATTTCCATAACTGATATAGAGAATTGTTGCTACTTCTTGTGTGTCTTAGTTTCTTATTTGAAAGTTCAAAGTAGTTGCTCCAATAAGCACAGTAGTATTGACTGTCCCCAAAGGTAGTGGGTTGGGTTTTTTTGTGTGTCAGGGAACACAGACCTTCTCCTGGGTTCCAGAATGGTTAGGAAACAAAGACCTCTACCTTCCAAGTGTCAGACAGAGACTGAGCATTAGGGCCCTTCTCTCCCTCAAACCCATGTAAAGACCAGGAATGTATGTATCCACATGCATGTCTAGTCTATTTCAGTCTTAATAGTTGCCAAGTGATGTATTTTTAGCCTAAGAAATTAGGTTTATGGGATTACACCATTAGTGAGTCTATTGACCACTTTCAACTAATTTCAAGAGTCGGGTCATGTCTCAAAGACCTTAATTGCTATTACAGGCTTGAGCAATGTATGACCCACGGGAAAGGCACAGACAGAACATAGCTGAAGAAACCCATCCAGGAAGGTTCAGTTGCACAACTCTGGTGTGACAAAGCAAGAGGTAAAAATCTGAATTACCTGATTTGTTTCCACATAGAGGCTTTCAAGTACAAAGCTGACAACTTCAAATATGTTATGTGTCAAACATTTAATTTTGAGTAAATGATTTCAAATACATTTTAAGGGTCAAGGTTTTGGTTTTTTTTTTCTTACATTTATTTGCAGACACTATTTCACTGCTGATAAAAACACATAGTGATCTGACTTTGCTAATTAATCTTAAATGTAAAAGTAAACATTCTTGGTAAAAGCTTCCTGTAAAAACTGTCTCTACAGCTGCTTTTTCATTTTAATGGTAATCAGGTGCATAAGAAATCTCAGACTGTTTCCAGGCTTCATTATAACACTGAGTCGGCTCGTAATAGACCTTGTAATGATTTACTCATTCATTCATTCATTCATTCATTCATCCATTCATTTACTGAGATGACAGCAGTCATGTGGCTTGGACCGCACTTGTTCTAACAGCAGCAGCATATAATCTAACTGATTAAAGAAAGTTTTTCAATTTTTTAGGCATCTTTTGGGAAGTCTTTAAATTTCTGTATTATTCTGAGACTTGTTTCTGCAATCTGAGCTCCTATTGATGATAAGAGGCATTCAGCATTCTGAAAGAGGGCATATTATAGGCTGTGTTTTATTTTATATATCATCAAAAGACCAAATCCTTTTTCTCCAAAAAGCCAATTTCAAATTTTGCATGGTCTGAAACAGAAATTATTCTTTTCTGTATACATAAGGAGGTTTTCTTACATTTGGGAGGCCAAGGTATATCTGTACCCTGCACTGATGTGTTTACCTCTGCCTGTTAATACAGGTCTCATGCTTCAGTTTTGCTGTTATTTTTTTCCAGGCAGGTCTGCATAGAAGACATGACACAAGAGTGAATCCTAGAAGAGCTACATTGGCATAATTTTATGACCAGCACAGCATTTATGCTGGTACAGCTACAGGGCTTCAAATTTGAGACCTAGCCAGTGTGGCACTATCTCAAGTATCTTCTCATATCCCAGTATAGTGCAATGTAAATATAACCCTTTAATTTCTTATATATCTGTACTTAGGATCAGTATAAACTTATTACTTAAACAAAGTTAGTACTAATAAAATTATTAAAAGTTTCCCATTGAGAAAGTAAATATGAAGATATAATTGAATGCCAGATTTGACCTTACTCATGTAATCCTTAGGCAAGTATGAATGATGCTCTCTATTTCATTAAGCAATCACCATTATTTCATAAGGTCTTTGCCCCACTCATTTTCTGACAAATAGACATCTGGGGAATTTGAGGGGACAGAGAGTCTTCATTGTAACCAAGATCTTCAGAGAATTTTGCTGTTAAATTTCAGGACTCTGTTGAACAGACATTTTGTAATTACACAATACAGATTAGATAGGGTGGGCAGTTTACTGTAAACAATAAACAACTTTTAAAGAAAAGCAGACATTTTTGCATTTTTTTCTTCTCTTTTTGTTTTTAATAGAAAAATAAACCATTTTACAGTATAAAAGTTTGGACTGTCTTTTTACTTAGAACAGTAATATGATGAAATTGTGACATTTGATCATGTACAGGTAGGATTCTTGTTTTCTAAAAAGGCATGTTTTAACTCTGCTGTTTTAAAAATTGCAAGTTCTATTTAGGGCTGTGAAGAAATCTTCCTGATTTGTTACATTTTCTGTAATGTTTTGTGTAATAACACTTTTTGTTCCATTAATAGTTTTGCAGGAACAAGTTGTTTTATATGGTGGTTTTTTAGTGGTTTCCTCAAATGTTAGGAACATCCCTTCCTACTCTCCCCACTGAGTGTCTGCTTGCTGGTATTGCAGGATTGCAATAAAATCCAGTTACAACAACTGGAATTTGACCTGTAACACACAGCTGCCCATTTGCTTTTAGACACACACATTTAGTACATTTTTTTTTTTTCTGCTCAAGGGGATGCGGGTTGTTTTTGGTTTTTTTTTGCTGGTGGAAACTTCATTTGACTTTAGAGTAGGAACTCACAAACCTTTGCTGGCCAGAGGCCAGGGCTCTTGGTCTAGCACGAAGGGCAGCTGCCAGGCTGCTGGTGGAGAGGAAATGACATGATCATGCTGCCACCTGTTTCCAAAGAGCTAAATTTTGGCTCCATTGGCTGCCAGGTTGCTCATTCACCAGGTCACCTTGTTATAGCAGGGCCAAATCATGCTGGGTGCTGTGCTCAATGGCTTTCCAGCACCCTGGGTACCTTGGGCAGAGCCTGCCTTGGGCTGGCCAAACAATTGACACTGTCTGTAGGAAGTATGATGCAATCTCTTAAGAATAGTAACTCGAAAATGTCAGGAACTGGCTTTTACTCCTTTTATTTTAGATGTCAAGGATGACAAAGGTAAAGAGGCCAGTGATTACAAGGAGAGCATCAAGTAGTTGTCCTAAACCAGAAATCATTTTAAACCAGCTGCATAGAATTTTGGCTTGTACAGTGATTTTTAAGACTGGGATTTATTGCATGAGTTCAGAACAACATTGTATCATGAGTGCACTGAAATGAAACTCCCAGCACAGGTGATCAGCAGTTCGTATATGTGTCCCTGATGCATCTGACTGGTTGATCAAGAATGTACTAAGGTACATTAGGCTTAATTTGCTAGATGAACAGTATTTCCTCTGAGCTCATTTCCATGAGGTTGGGAACAAGCTCTGGCTTTTTTGCCCATCTTGTGATAGCTATATCAGAAAAGCAGCTGACAAAGAAAGAATGGTCCCTGATTTGTTTTTCTATTAAAACTTTCCTGCTAACCTAAAGCAGAAAAAAATTCCCATTTTGAATAGCTTTGAGAAAATTAGTATTCTGGAGTTATGCTTGCTCAGAAGCAGATGCATCTTGAGCTGCATAGAGCAAGGTAAAAGTAATGTACGAGGAGAAAAAGATATGCTGTGCAGTGCCTCTCCTACTTCATAATTTGGACCACACATTGCACCACACAGTTCCAAAGTGGAAAAGTCTGACAGTCTTGAGGTAAACCTGACTTTAGTTGCATCGGGAACATGAGGAATTCTCCAAAGCACTGCACAAACACCACAGCGATGTGCAGTGCTGGTGCTGGCGATATGCCACTGGTGGAACAGAAGAGCTGCTGCTATGGTGCCAGCTGCACCTTACACCTTTCCTAACCCTGCATCAAGCTCAGCTGTCCAGACTTTTCTTGCAATGCCAGGAGCTGATCTTGTTCAAAATATGCTGTTATGGAATAATTTGCTGCCACATTTTGGCCAGAAAAAAAAAAGCAGGAGAGCTCTCCAAATCTGTCAAAAATAAGGCCACTTGACTTGAAGGGTTCACCACAAATGAAACAGTTCATGTTGAAACAGAATGAAATAACATTGCTTGCACATTGCTGGCTTCACCCTCTGCAACACATTCACATACACACTCAGCAACCATGCTGAAAAAGATCCATTGTCTGTGCAGCTCTAGAATTTAGACTGGGACCCACAAAGGACTCGGGGTATGTCCATGCATGCACTGCAGGCAGACACAAGCAATCTATGTCCACACTCTAAGCTCACAAAAAGCCCATGTGACTACAGTTTAGTGAGTCACTGAACCTCAGCTAACATGCTCTGCTCAGATGAGCAAACACGCATTCTAACTGCAGGACAAAACATTTAAAAATGTGTTTAGTGCTGTCACATTTCTTGGTATCCAAACAAGTGTTTATCAGTACCATTTTGTGGTAGCTTCTAGAGGCCCCTGGCTCCTGCTGTGCTAAGTAAGAAACAAAAAACAAAAACATGAGAAAATTAAGGTTCCTACTCTTCACAGTTTGTGATCTAGCAAAAGGTAGAGACAGCCAGCAGGTAGAAGGGACAAAATAAGCTGTTGTGTTGCACCAAGGTCACCTTTGATTTGAACAAAATGGTGCCTGCCTGTACCATCAACTTCCTGCATTTTCTTTAGAATGATGCAAAAGAAGTCTTTTTAGGGTTTGAAGTCATACATAAGACATTGATGTGGCTAGGCAAGGCATTAATAGCAACATTCCCTTTTTGCCTTGGAAGTTATTTGTACTCATACTAACATAGCCTTTGTGGAATTGGGAAGCAAAATTTAACGTGTATGTGCACTTCGAAGATAGCAGATTATAGAAACTGCATCATCAAAGCTTTTCTGAAGCAGAGCTAGCCTTTCCCCTTTATGCCTTAGTCTCTTGTTACACATATGTTATGTTACATATTAACTGTAGTTGGAGGTGATTGTGGAAAGCTGCTATTCTCTGGATCAAAAGAGTGGCTGTTTGGGGGAGATGATGCCTGAAGCTACTCATAGAGGACATTATTACCAAATGAGAGCAATTTTCTTTCAAAATGATGAGTATTCTTATGCTTACAAGTAAAATTCTCCCAGTATATAGCATCTATTATTTATATATATATAAAAATAAGTAAAGAGTGGTTTTGGATGTATAACTCTCAACAGCTTGGAAGGGCTGGGTAATTCCAAATGGCCAGTGCTCAATACTTTCTCAAAATTGAGAAATACTTTCTCAAAATGAGCCTGTCATTGGAAACCGAGAAAAGCCCCAGACAACAAATCACAAGTTAATTTAAAAACCTCCACTTAATTGAACATACATTTTATTACATCTTTTAAAATAAAGGCAGCAGTTAATGATCATATGCTCCAAAGTTGCTTGAATATTGCAGGGATAAGCTTCTGCATACTTATCACCAACACTTACTTCTCCAGTGCCCTCTAATCCTGAGCAGACATCTGCTTTATTGCTCTCTTTTTCAAGCTCATGACAGCATGGCAAAACTGCTCCACGTGCCTTCCAAGCAGCTTAATACTAGCTGTTTTGGGACAGTTGTCACTGGGGGAAATATTCTTGAGTAATGGCTCTGGGTCTGAGTCCAAGGAAAACCTATGGTCAGAAGTAAATCTGAGATAGCCTTCAATTCTGTTCCTAATTCTATCTACAAATCCTGCTATTTACCCCTTGATACCGAGCATTTCTTTTAGTTGCTTCAGGATGAAGCCACATAGATTTTCAGGAGTGGACAATAGAACTGGTTTGGAATGAAAGCTTCGTTTTGCTTCTGTTTTGTGAAGGTGGCCAGTGAAGGAGCCTTTTTAAATTTTTTTTAAATATAATTTAATTATTTTGAAATGGAAATTTCACAGTAAGAATCATCATGCACTGGAACATGTTCTCCAGAGAGGTCGTATGATCTCCATCCTTGGGATTTAAAAAAAAAAACATCATCCACTGGACATAGCTCTGAACAACCTGTTTAAAGCTTTGAAATTAGCTTTGCTCTGAGCAAGGCCATGATTATGTGTTCTCCACAGGTCTTTTCCAAAAAAATATATGTTCAGTGATTCTGTTGTGCTATCATTTAGCCCATAAATATTTTGCAAGCCTTCAGGCCTATTGCTGTGGATATGGAGCACAGTTCTCAAACTGAAACTAAAGCTGAACTTTGCAAATAAATCTGCATGGGACAGAGCATCACCTCACAGATAGATACACTGGCTCCAGTCCAAAAGCATTCGTTGCATTGCTTATGATCCAGTCAGTCACCCAAGGATCCTTGAGATTACTGTATGGCTCATTACTGAAGGCACAATGCTCTAGAACAACTCCAGGCCTTCAGGAAGCAAGGAGAAGTTGTTGCAACAAGTACTGGGAAGGTTATCTTTTGTTCTGCCCCTACTAATCCATTGGTGCAAAAGCGGCCCTTGCTGTGCAGTCTTCCCTCTGTTCAGGCAGCCTGCATTAGATGTGACTTCAGCATTGCTCGCTGTATTCCAACTGAGGGAAACATCTGGTTGGAAAGATGGAAAAGTAGCTGAGGAGCTCGAGGGCAGTCACCAGGTATCCCTGCTAACAGAGGATACTTTCTAACAGAGCTACAAATGGCAATCAAAAGTGTGGGTCTGGGTTTTAACTCGCTGTCAATGGTGCTGCATTTAATCAAGACCTTTTGTGCTAATAGTATTCAGATTGAAGCAGGAGTAATATAGAATGTTATAAATGCCACTTCATGCTTCTGACCAAAGCATGAAGTGGCATTTGGAGAGATAAAAGCTTTGTTCTAACAGTTCTTTCAGACCTCTAAAGAAGCAATTACCCTCCCACAATTTCCAGTTGATTCTCATATAGTAACCTTCTGGGTGACGATCCTGGACAGGGCTCTTGAGAGCTGAGCTTGGAGGACTCTCCGTCCCATCAATGTTCAATCGTGCTCTGCCTAAGCCAACAGGACCTGAAGGCATTTGGTACTTCACTATTTGATACCTCATAGTGTTGGGCTCTGTGTTATATCATATATTACATTACTGTGTCAAATTCTGGGCTCCCCAGTACAGAAAAGACAGGGACCTCCTTGAGATAGTCAAGTGGAGGGCCACAAAGATGATTAAAGGCCTGGGGCATCTCTCCTATGAGGAAAAGCTGAGGGAATTGGGATTATTCAGCCTTGAGAAAATAAGACTGAGAGGGGATCAATGTTTATAAGTATCTGAAGTGCAGGAGATGGCCAACCTCTTACTAGTGGCTTGTGGGGACAGGACAAGGGGCAATGGTTACAAGTTGGACCATAGGAGGTTTCGCACCAATGTGTAAAAGAACTTCATGGTGAGGTGATGGAGCACTGGAACAGGCTGCCCAGGGCAATTGTGGAGTCTCCTTTTCTGGAGATATTCAAGACCCTTATGGACACCTACCTGTGCCACGTCTTCTAGGGAACCTGCTTTGGCAGGAGGGTTGGACTCAATGATCTCTGGAGGTCTCTTCCAACTCCCACAATTCTGTGATTACTTCACTGTCAGGAAACACTTAATTTCTTGTTGTTTTCAAGGAGTATTTCATAACGAGTAAAGAGAGATGCATACAGGATTTGAATAAGTTGCTTAGTTTTCCCACAACCAAGAAAAGACGTGGGAATACAGACTTGTAAAGAATCTCATCTACTCAACGCATGTATTTACTACTGGTATTTGAAGACTGTTTTACCCATCACTTCCAAAGAGCTTCTGTTTATGGGCTTTTTTACAGGAATGATGCGATGTCAGATGTATGTTTCTGGTTGGTTTTAGCTAGGATCACAGAGGCTATGGCTCTACCAGTTGACTAGCACAAGAAACAGAAATCATCCCACATAACTTCTGTCATCCAGAAATTAGAACTCTCATTTATGCAACTCTGAGGACTCCTTGATAGGCTGCTCAAAGAAGGAATCAGAACTAGGCAGATTAAATATTTGCCTGCAAGTACCCAGTTCTCTCTATTGACTACAGAGAAAAAGTTGACCTTCGGAGATCAGTATCTGATGTTTAACACTGTGGAGATTCACCTAAGTTTATATGTGCATTATCTGAATGTGGCCAGATGAAAAATTGTATGAAATAAGCTAAAGAAGATGTGCATATGTAAGGAGATTTACTTTTCGGTGTTTTCAAATATTGAACTTTTTACATGAATCTCAGTGGAATGGCTACACTTTTGTCAACACACAGTAGAAAATAGCACTGCAGTTTCTAGAGATATTGCTATTTTAGGAGACAGCAAGAGCTGAGTGTCCTCAATAACTCTCAAGATAAGCCCCTTAAAGTAGTTATTTAAGACATAAGGTTCAGGAGGTTTCTATGGAGATGCCTCTTTTTGTGTAGGTGTATCAAAACAAGCATTTGCATCAAAGGAGGGTTCTGGAAAATGGTTGTTACAAATTTCATGTTTTTCAATCCGTAACTTGTCATATAGTAGAATATAATATCTCTGATCTAAATATTGAAGCCAAAAGGAATAGCAGGATTTCACCACCTATGCAAATCAGATCATGCAGATTAAATCCAATCCTGTGAACAGAAATACCTTCACTCTGCTTACATCCTAGATGACAATCCACAGCATGACCACTCCTAGTGCCTCTCTACACTGGCGTTAGGTCCTCCCCTCCCACTTCCTGCAGCTTCTCTTAGCAGGTACCACACAGCATTCAAGCTTAGTCCAAACCACCCTGCTCAGTGAGACTGGTGCTCACATCCTCTTCAAAGTCCATGACAATTTTGGTAAACGCCCTAAATCCTGAATAACCTGTAAACCTCCCAGTATCACTGGGGCTTTGTAGCCAAGCCAAGCTTCTGTTTGTGTCCTACACCTGCATGGCAAGGTGAGAGCATGGATATCCCTTGGCATCCCCTGCAGCCCACAGCATCTCAGACCCATATTATCCATTTCCCTGATACAAAACCCTGCATGAAATGCAGGGTTGTCCACTTGGTCAGAAGTTCCTTCTTGCTGATGAGCTGTCACTGAGGTGAGGAAAACTGGCAAGAGGAAGTGCCTGACAGGGGTGCAGTGCCACAGTGCCCAGTAGCCAGTGGGCACTGCTGCTACTGTGTGTCCTCCATCACGAGGCATAGGTGGGGATGGAGCTCTGAGAGACACCCTCTTCTCCCGTTAACAGTGAAATCAGTTTTTTCCTCCCTGTTAGTCACAGAGATCTGCTGTGCTTTTTCTGACATCTTTGGCAAAAGTATGAAAATTTCCTTTGCTTCTCAGTCCCACAAATGACCATTTTTGGGATCTTGTGTCACACTTGGGGGCACACTTGGGATTGAGGCATCCACTGGCTAAACTCTCTGAGTCCATTCAAAACCTTAAATATTTGAACAACTGTCTTAATGAAGGGCAAGGGGTAACACTCCTCCATTTTTCAGAAAAGAGAATGTTTTCAGTCTGCTGTGTTTTTGTAAAGCCTACTAACCATGCTTCCTAGTGAAGTTAGCCTGTAGATTACAGTTCGAGAAAGTGTATTTGCTGAGCCCATGAATATATGAACATACCCTAAGGTATTGATTTACTCTCATCAGTCACTGAAAAACAGAAAACCATTTTATGTTAAAAAAACACGGGGGTTTAATAACTTGCTATACCTTTAGACCTCCTACATGAGTTAAAAATTAACAACTGTCATTAACAAATGTTTAGCCGCTAGCAGCAAGTTCACTTTGTTGATTCTTCAAATATTCAAATAGAATTGACATCTGATCCACAGCAATTTCAACTCATGTGGTTACAGACACCTACTAGATCAGATAGGTTCGGCTTTCACTGTTCACTGCCACTAGGCTAAGATTTACCCTTGACCCACATTTTTCAGCTACTCACAGAAAAAAGAACTGTATAGATTATAACAGAAATTCAAAACAGGTCTGTGAAACCCTGGTATAATTTATAAGTAAGACTTTGCAGCAGTAAAAAAAAGAGGCGGAACATCTATATATCAAGAAAGTTATATGAAGAATTTAAAGCAGTGGCGTGTAGATGCCATAGCAAACATACTCTAAAGAACACTAGGAACTAGTTAACTAAATGTTCAATAAGAACATCTTGTAGATTTTACCGGAAGAACATTACATTGTCTGGAAGAACAATTTGAAGGAATGATTAATAGTATCACTGGCTTCTGTGAAAAATAATTGCAGGAATCTAATTTTATTAACCTAAAATGGCATGTAATGTATCTAGACTATATGAAAGATAATATAAAGAATGTAGTGTATACGCAGAAAAAAGAGAGTATTAATTACCAGTCAAAATGTATATTATTATGGAAAAGAAGCACTTGAAAATCATCAAATTTTTAGTAAGGGTTTTCTAGATTTTACAGTAATCATTAAATGAAGTTACACAGCAATACATGAAATACTTGTTTCTTTCATATACCAAATCAGAACTGTAGAGATTATTGCAATAACTATAACATGTTTTCCAGTGTGAAATAAATAAGCCTTAAGAGTCCCATTATTTCATCTCTCTATGTGGGGATTTATGCACGTCCTTCCAGCACCATTAACGGAGATAAGAGTTATGTATGCAAATCCTAAGATAGCACGTGGAGAACAGACTGGTAAATTGTGCAGAATAGCTATTAGCCTGAAATTATGGTGAAAACCCAAAAAGGAACTCTCTTGTAAGAAATTAAGTATTCTGGGCTTGGTCTTTATTCCCAGAGCATAGCAGATGGAAAAAAAGAGTGTAAATTATAAGATTAAGTATAAAATAGTGCAATAGAGAGTGTTTCTCCCTGTACTCCTCTCATAGGCAGGCTGTGCCAGACAGCATTGCAGTTATTAACCAAAAGCATGTTGATCTGAAGGTGTGCTAAGAGTGGGAACAAAGGGCTATATTCATATGATTGCCATAGGTAACCCATGTAGGAGCTGGAACTGCTCTGGGATTTAAGTCCAAGAGCGTGATGAGTGAACCGAGCTCTTCTTGACCAGGGCTGGCACACCCTAGTTACCCGCAGAAGTGATGGGGAGGAATAAGTATAATAACATTAGGTAGTCTGTTTCCTCCTTATATATTGCAGGATATGCTTTCAGTCTATGGGAAGCAATGTAACAAAACTTTTAGAGGGATAAAGATAACTAGGGTACTCCCATCTCTATAGAGCCAATTCCCCAGAACAGCTCATGAGGCTCAGGACTCCCAGGATTTGGGGCACATACTGCTCCACTTGTGCAATCCCTATCATTGCTGGATTTTCCATTCCTGAGTTATGGGTAACTAGTCAGCAGAGGCCTTCTGTACCTCCTTGTTTTCTCATTTTCCCTTCCCTCTGGGGTTGAACAAGGGCTGAGATCATATAATCATCATAGAATTGTTTGGGTTGGAAGGGACCTCAAACCTCAAAAAAGCATCTAGTTCCAAACCCCTGCCATGGGCAGGGACACCCTCCACTAGACCAGGTTGCCCAAAGCCCCATCCAACCTGGCCTTGAACACTGCCAGGGAGAGGGCAGTCACAGCTTCTCTGGGAAATCTGTGTCAGTGCTTCATCACGTTCACAGAGAAACATTTTCTGCTTATATCTACCCTGAATCTCCCCTCTTTTGGTTTAAACTATTAGCCCTTGTCCTAACACTACATTCCCTGAAAAACCGTCCCACCCCATATTTTCTGTAGGCCCACTTTTGGTACCATAACAATGCTATAAGGTCTCCCTGGAGCCTTTTCTTCTGCAGGCTGAACAAGAACAACTCTCTCAGCCTGTCTTCATAGAAGAGATGCTTCAGCCCTCTGACTGTCTGAGTCCTTTCTCTGGAGTCCCTCCAACAGCTCCTCTGCTTTAGAAACAAGGATGCCATGGCAGTGTTAAAAAGAAACCCTTACCTTATATTTACTTGTAGGGTAGCTTTATATTCAAACTCTCACCTTACCTGTGACTCAAATAGTACATGTCGTGTCTTTTATGTAGGCCTCAGATATTTTCCAAGAAGCGATGTGGCACTATTCACCTGCAACTGCATGCAAACATGGGCAGATATTGCATGTGCCTGTCTGGATGACAAGATAGTATCTGATGCCAGAAAACATCTCAGTCACCTTCTCCTTTATTAATTATGGGTTTATGTAATTCATGTAAATAATGTTGATTTTATACATCATATAATTACAGTACATTGTTAATCAGACCATCTGGAGATTTATTGAACAAAAAAACATATGGTGACTTTGTTTTCCTGATCAACCAAATAATTTTAAACAATATATAGTGTTTAGGGAACCTGTGATTTAGGGAGGCTGAGGTAGTTGTTGGTGTCTAGTTGTAGTTCCCGTTCTGTTGTGAAAATATAGCCCAAGAAACACAAGAAACCATACTAGTTTTTTTATCATTGTATTGGTAAAACAGTGAGTAGATAGGTATTAAAGCTCATAGACTGGCAGTTGTACAAAAAAGTGTCAAAGATTGTACAAATAAGTGACAAAAAAGAAAGTCCTTGTTCACAAAAAAATAATAAATTCTCTCATGTGCAACACAGCTAAATGGAGCAGATAATGCTTTCAGAAAGTCTTTATCCCTCTAGCACATAACATTAATTAATATTTATTTTAAAAGTAATAGTTTTATTTGGCAAGTGACAATGACCTTTACAGTTTTCCTTTAGGAAGAATAATTTCCAAGTTCAGAAAATATCTGCTTCCCTACCACTTGTGCTAATGGAGAATGCTCCTTCTGTCGTTTTGAGCCATGAAATTTAATTGCCTAAAGTGGCTGATACTTATTTTCAACAGCTGCTGAACAAACTCTTTAAAATGCTATAACTGCATATACAGGAATTCTTAATTTAATGTACGCCTTGTGGCATTAAAAATGTAAGTGTATGAGAGGGAGATAAAAGGCCTTCTGCAGCATCTTCATATGGGGAGGGACACATGCTTTATTTTGCTTTCCCATTTATTTTAGACAGAAGTAATTTACACGGACTTTTGCTCATTTGCACAAGTAACAGTGAAGGCAGCTTCAACTCTTCATATCATGGACTGCTTTTTCAGTGAATCAGAACATCTGAGTGCCACATCTCATCTTTGATAGTCACAACATATTTGCATAATGCATTGATTTTTGGGTGCTGGCCAGGGATTGCAGCACTTCATGCTTCACAGAGGGGTCCCAAAAAAATCGCCACCAGTCTGGTTGAGGTTCACTAAAAGCCGAAGAAAAAATCAGCAAAGCCCAGCATGAAATAGTTGTGAGCAGAAAATAGTACATTACAGCAGCAAATGGAGGTTTTAACCATTTAACTCTTTGGTAAATCGATCAAAACATTTATCCTATAGTTAGCAATATGTTGTAGGAAGCAGTTTGTACTAAATATCAGGAACTGACAACTGAGACATGCCTCGTTATATGCCGTGAACAAAAGAATTGAAAACCTCTGACCCAGAGGGGTAGACCTACAAAAGAAAAGTAGTTATCTGATATCAAAGAGTACTCTCTAGATAAAGGAAACAACATACAGCTGCTGAAGTGCTGAAGCTTTATGAATTAAAAAAAAGGCATTTCACCTACTCCATGGGCCTGTGCCTTTTCCATTATACAGGTCACAGAGTGAGAGTTTTAGCTACCTAGGCATGTCCTCTTTCCAGTGATAGAGTCACTGACTTTGCTTAACCAAGGTCATATAAATGCTGCCAGGGGATCCATTAAGTGCACCCTGTAATTCCCAATGTTCCCATAGAATGTTTTTTTTTTCTTCACTGTGTGTTTGCTACTGATGAACTCAAACATTGAGGGACTTCCAGGATAGCAGCTCTAAAATTAACTCACAGGTTTATTGTAGAGCTAAGTTAAGATTTTTTGCTTAGTAGACGTTCTGAAAATAGAAGGAGATGTCTTAAACAGGCTGTTTTTGCTGATCAGCAACCACAGGTTTCCTGTTCCCTTCCGTTTTGAAGTATCTTGATAGAAAAGAAATTATCTTGATAAACTTGGGGCGGGGAGGGGAGCAAACAAACTCAGCAGTAAGAATTTACTTGGAAGAAGTTTTTCTCCTCCCTTCATAAAAAGCCGTAGGCATTTGCGTAATTCACTCTCTGACTCCTGGGACTCAGGAAGTCATCTGTGTTTAGGTTGTGCTGGTAAGAGTACTGCATGGGGGCAAAGAGTACATTTATGCATCGTTGTCACTTCTGAGCTGCTCTCCGGGGACTGACCTTGCAGAGCAAGCAGCATTTTCCCTAAAACAGTATGGAAGCATTACCGGATTAATATGGAAATGTAGGTTAGAAATGTCCTCTGTCATTGGGAATGTACAGGAATTACTTAGCTGCTACCAAGGGATTGTGAATGAGTTTCAGGGCAATTGAACACTGAATTTTCTAGTGTATCACAATTACAGAAACAAATGCACCGTGAGTGGGAGAGCTTTTAAAAAGTTGCTAATTACTTCATCAGAAGTTTAATACTACTATTTGTGAGGATCAAACCTTTCCTCCCCCTTTTCCAGCAACCATCATTACATTTACTTCATCCTTTCAGCTCATATATTTGGATGTTTATTGTACTTATTTTCCAAGCTTGAGGTTATAAAATTCATCCCAGGGTGAGGAGGGAAATGAGTGGAGGTAGGTAAATATAGAATTAGCAAGATGGTCTTTATTGCATAATGCTCCAGCTAAAGAAATTTTACTGAGCCAGAAATCAGACATTTTAGTTCCCAGACCCTCCATTTCCACCTACAACTGTACTTGTGCTCTTCACAACCACTTCTTCTCTAATCAAGATTTCTTACCCTTAATGAAGGTAAAGATCGTCACACACCCATGAGTCTATGTTCAGTAACCAAGTGTGCAAAAAGCACACTGTCAAAACTGGGAAAGGACTCCTCAGTACTGGTTTGCTTTGCAGCAGGCTGGGGAGCGTGCACACATTCTGCTGGAGCACCTGGACTTGGAGGTAGAAAGGTATCTCGTCAAAATACAGTAACTGAGTTGTTTGTGGTAATGTAATTATTCCTTTGCAGAGGTCCTGGACTTCAGTAAATTTGTTAGATTTGAGTGTTGTTTAAAAGAATTGGCCTAGAGTAACATATCTTGGGTTGCTGATTATCTGAAGGAATACCAAAGGCATTAGTGCTGGCATCTCAAATCTTTGTTCCTGTAAGCAACTAAGATCTCAAGTGCTCTACTCACAGTGGGAACAAACACATTTCTACTATAATTTGGCATCTTCTCAGAGCAACTTGTATTAATCTGTAGACATCCCTAGAAAGCTCTTTTCCTTAATTAGAAAAGGAAATAGTGTTTCATGAACATGCTTAGCTTAAACCCATTTGTGGTAGAGATGTTATTACAGAATTACAGAATGCTTTTTATAGTTTAATCACAGACCAATTTTCATGCAATTATTTCTTGCAATTTTACAGATTTTGGGTGTGATTTTAATTTTTTTGTGAGTTTTTTTTGATTTTTTTTGTCCTTTAATTATCCCCACTGTTTCTTAACTGCTGGTTAGTTGTGATTATCCTAACCTCAGCCTTGAAAAGTTGAGGTACCTTTGAGATGGATATTATGGTAATCAAATTATAGGGCTGGAGAATTATAATCAAATTATAAGGCATAAGAACTGGAATATAACTGAACCACAAAACTACTTATGATATAAAAATTCAAAGACTTTCTCAACTTGAAATTCAAATACAGGTCCAGGTCTCTTTTAGTAAATCACATCTAGCAGCAGAACAGGACAAGCCAACCTTGCTGGAAATTTTCAAGGGAAAAGGTAATCTCCCATCTCTGTCCTGAAACCAGCAAGTCCATTTGTCTCCACTGGTAAAGGCAAATGACTCCAGATCTACAAATATATTGGTAATTCCTACAGTGTCACAAAACCCAACAACCCCCTTTGTTTCATGGCTCACCTGCACGATAGCTGAGGGAGTGAACCAGGAGAGAGGGAAGACACATAGTGTGGTGCGTGTGAGTATCAGGACTCTGTGGGCAGCAGTGGATAGTTGGGGGGTAGCTCAGGCACCACGACCATTATTAGATCGCTGATATCCTCTACTACTCATGCTTGAAGAGGCTCTGGTTTTTGCGGTGGCAATGAGTAAGGACCTTGTGGGCTTTCCACCTGCTTGCAGCCAGCTCGTTTCGCACGGGTTGCCTTGCAGCCATCAGATGGCAGTACCTTTCAGTCCTCACTCCTGGCAGAGCCGGTATTCCAAACACTGAGTAGAAAGAGAGGTTTAAGATCACATAGCCCTTCAGATCCTCACATGAATCCAGTTTTGCAACAAAAGTAGGATCGTGGCAGAAAAGATAAGTGTGGAGTTATTAAAGTTGCAGGGTGTGAGTCCGAGGTCTCCTCCAGGAGCTCATTCCAGGCGCTAGTTCCAGGCAGCCGGTTTTGTTGTATAACTATGTCATCATCAGCTGAGTTTTGGTATTTTGTTTTCCAGAACTACTAGTGCAATAATAATGAGCCCAGTAGTAATCTTTGCAAAAATCCCTTCTCATTGCCTACTATATTGAAGCCGAATGAAAACAAATTGGCAGCAGGCATCTAGAAAATAAGATATTAATTTTCAAAAGTGAGTGCTAGCTTACCCTGTAATAGCTGGGAAGCAAGAACATTATGTCTCAGCACTGAACCTTTTTGTAGGATCAAAATATTCTCTCACTATAGCCTGTTTCACGTCTGCTGTGGGCTTCGATGTTGTTAAGAATACTTGTGGTTGCAGTAATAGAAATGTAGTCAGGAAAGAGAAAGGGAAAAGCCCTCTTATTTGTATTCAGAAGTCTAACAATGCAGTTAATCCTACTGAAATTACTGGGGGGGGAACAGGAACAAACCTGAGAAAAGAAAATTAATGGGGAAAAACCCACTCCTCTGCATTTAATTAATGTTAAGGATGTGAACTAAACCTGCATAAGCAAAGAAGTACATGACTGCGACAGAAAATTTGGATCAAAATCAGGATTTTGATAAAGACTGTTATTATAGAAATAAAGTAGTTGACCACAGAGAAAGCCAAAGGAATAAAAAAAACCCCAAACCTACCACTCCCTTTGACTACAAGGAGGTTTAGAGCAAATCAGATAGCTGAGGCTGATGTTAAAGTGACTATGGGTTACAGGCTGGAGATACCAGCGTTACTGGAAGTTGCATAATATCAGAGTTGCTACTCTGCCCTGTGCCTGTGAATTCACATATTTCAGTGGGCAGTGCTGATGGGGCAGACGTGCTCTGGCCTTTTTGCTTTTTCCTTCCCAGACAGAAGAGCACAAGTCCTGCAAGAAGTAGGAGAGAAGGTATGCCCACCCTCCCTGTTTTCAGCAAAGGGGAACATGTCCATTTTATCCCATATTTTCCATTTCCCATTTCTCTTTGAGCATTTTGAAGGCTCCTTATTTCCTTCCATTCACTGCTTTTGGCATCTGTGGCTCGAGCTCCTGCGTATAAGCTTCTCAGGAACTTCAACATGAATCTTTTTTCCTAGATTTGCTCCTTCTGTAACTCTTGCTGTCACATGAAGATCCATCCATACTACTTTCTATAGTCTCTTATTACTCACAGTGTGTGCCCCTCCCCGTTTTTGTTTTGGTTTGGGGTTTCTTTTTCCCACTTAGTGGTATCATCATCCTTCCTGAGTGGGTTTCAGCTCCTCTAAGTTATATACACATGAGATGCCTGTACCTGAACTGCTCACCCAGGCTCCCCTTGGCAGCTATTCACAGGAACAGACACTCTCACTGTGACTCAACAGACTTGTTTTAGATCTCTTCACTGGGATGCGATCCGTTCTGGAAATGTCCATATAACTTACTGAAAGTAGGAGGCAGTTACACAGACAGGTCAGGTGAAGTTGCTGATGTTGTAGCTGTTTGAAATGAGGGGAGAATAATGCCTCTGTATGTTTCATCAGAACACAAGATAGAGAAAACATATAGTAAGAATTTATTCAAGACTTACAACTAAATATTAACTAATTTCCTGAGAATTATTAAAGAACCCAAATTAACTTTACACAGTACCTGCTTTTTATTACAAACACAGGCATACTGTTTTTCGACTACTAAATAACTCTTAAGAATGTTTCACAAGCATCTGTTTTCCTTATATGTTTGCTTCCTGCTGTCAATAAAATACACACTTTTATATTTTAATCACTGACAAAAATTGTGATGTATCTGAAACTGTATGGTATATTGCTAAAATGAGACAAAATAATTTGTAGATGTAGGAACTTTATCCACATGTACTATGAAACTATCCCCCATCCTGTGCAATAGCATGTTGAAATTACAAGCTGTCTAAAAACTACCTTAGGGCATTCTTTTTGATAGATTTTAATATTTTGCAACACATCTTTTTATTATTAAATTACATTATTTTATAATAAAACAGTGAAATTTTTAAAGTTAGTTTCCTAAATCATATATGTCCAACGCTGTATTATATATCATTGCTTGCTGTACATCAGACCATAGAATAATGGATTTTACATGACACAATAATGTTTTACAATTTTTCAAATCACCAGGAGTATAATGCTGTTTACCTCATAGTTATATTGGCCATCTGAGTATTAGCAGGTTCTGCAAACACTAGGCTGCACAGTTGATGCACTATCAATGTGTCCTCCTGCCTCTTGCAATGAACCACCGCCCTGTCAGTGTGGCCTCTTCGGCCCTGTTCACTCATGAGGCCGTTGTTGAGATCTTTCTGTTTTACCCCAGTTCACCCCACTGAAAAAATCACTGTGGTCTGTCTGGCTCATCCATTTGATTCAACTCCTTTTTATTTTTCTCAGTGGTTTATGCTTCACTGGTACATCTAATCAGTGCCTTGCCTTTGGGTCTCCACAGAGTTCATCCCTTTCCTATGTGGCCATTCTTTTCTTCTGCTCAGTCATTCTTATCCCTGTTGCTGCACCAGTGATTCTCCATCCAGTTTTCTCTTCATTATCTTTCTTTCTTCCATTTGCATTGTCTCCCAAGCAAACTGCTTCACCTGGGATTCCTCTCCTGATGCAGCCCACAGCTCCCTCTTCCTGCAAATTGCTTCTCAATACAGACTTTTGGCAATGTGTATAGAAAATTCAACCGATTAAAAAGTGCTTTACAGAAGTACAGGTAAGGGCATATCATAACTTCGCAATATGGAGCAAAACAAAATATGTAATGTGTCTTATATATGGTTTTGCCTTTGTTATTCTCAGTATGCTTATTTTTCTACAACGCTAAGTATTCATGCAATGTATTTATAAAGTCTAACGTGTCTTATGTGTTACTGAAACACTGAAGAGTAGCAAAGATGTAGAGGTACAACCTACAAGCATTAATGTTGGTTATGGTTTAGCAATATTCAGTTTAGCACCATATGCACTAGCCATATGTTTCTGAAAGATTTCATCTTTTTATCTTGAGTGCTTCTATGAATTCTGTCATTGTTGTACCTCCCAATTATACCACATAGTTTATAGTATATTTGTCTTTCTGCTACCAATGCAATGCATAATATCTGCTGTTGTTCCCATTTAACAGGCGGGCAGCTAAAGAATAGAGAAACCAAGATCCGAGAAAGAACACCAGTATCGAAAGCAGAACACAGTTGAGGTGTCTAGATTATTAAAAAAAAGAAATCTCAAAGCCACTTTCAATAAACTTTACTCACTTAAACATCATTATAACTGACTGGACATTGCAGTTTTGTCAAAAAACCTCAAAATTAGTATTATTTTAGATTTCTATCTCAGGATTTAACACACAGTATTTGATTTTAGGTAACAGTTACCCAACAATAGCCACCATGCAGAACTTGCAGAATATGCCCTACTCATCAAAAATATTTGTAAAGGTGCAGTGCTCTTCAATTTTTCTTCCATCAACTACTGATTGCACATCTAGTACAAGCCCATATAAAAAATATTTTTTTAAAATAGAGGTCATTATAGGAAAGATTAAGGATCTACCTATACTGTAGATTTTCTTTATAGATAAAAACCCCTGAGGACTGTATCAATGTGAAATGGTAATAGAAGAGACTCCTATCCAGCAATTTGATACTAAAATGATGGAAAGTGGCAAAAGGGCAATCAGCTGTTCAAAAAGATTCTTCCTTGCTCCAGCAGATCATTAAGTCTGATGTGCTTATCAGCATATTTACTAGAAATTATAAAATAATTAGTAGATATAATGGTAAAGATGATCTAATGGGCAAGAATCAGAGCAACTTTTGTATAAGAAAGGATACTTTGCAAAACTATGACAATTCTTTGAATGAGCCAAGGATTATTTGGATAATGTTGATAGAAACTTATGAAATTGCATTTTTCAAGAAGAGATAAACTACATTAATGAATCTGAATTGTCATGAGGTAAAAGCGTAAACCATCTCCCAGATTACTTGGTGAAAGATAGGAAACAAAGGGTAGGGGGAATAAGCATTTTTCACAGCAAGGAACCATCAGCACTCCAGGGCTGATTCGTAAATGCTGCTGAAATGTGGCGAGCTGAGAGGTGAGTTTTTTGTGTAATGATACAGAATTAATCAGGATAGTAAAAGCATAAGATGGGTGTGAGGACTGACAGAACACTGTCATGGTATTGAGCAATGAAATGACATATAAAATCAATGCCAGTAAATGAAAGTCATACTCTGAGAAAAAAATAACCTTCACTATTCATACTCAGGGATGAACTCCAAATTATCTATTACTACTCTTGAAAGCAACTTTAAAGTCTCTGAAAACATCAGTGAAATATTTGGCTGATGTGTCTTCTGCAAGAAAAAAATGTCAATTAAAGAAGGAATTACTGGGAAAAGAATGAGGAATTTAAAAAATCCTGATGGATGTGTAAATCCATTGTACACCCATATTTGAGCAATAAATGAGTTCCAGAAGGCTGCAGTGGAACTAGGGAGCACAGAGAAGGGTGACAAGGATAAACTATACTACAGAACAACTTCTATGCAAGTGGAGATTAAATAGATAGAACTGGAAAATATGATTGAGGTGGATTTTAAATAAAAAAAAAGGTTGGAAAAATGAGTTTAAAAGAATTATTCAGTGAGTTTTATAGCATAAGAACTGAGAAGGCAACCAATGCATTTAGGTTCCAGACTTGCAGTAAACAAAAGGAAGCACATTTTCACACCATAAAATGGAAAGAGACATGAAGGAAATTTCATCTTAATTTATTAAGTTGTGACTAGAGCATATGACTCAGGGAGTCCCAAGACTGCTGAACTGCAGAGGCTGGGTTGCTATATCAGAAAGAGGATCATTTGGCTTGATCTATTTCCAATATTCTTTCCTTAGCAATCTATTAGGCTGCATTTATCCTAGGAAGTTAAATAGAGCCAAAGAAGTGAGCCAAGTTCAGAGAATTTAGCTGTTCTGACAGAAGCTGTGCTGTGCCACAAGGCCAAAAAACATGTCTTGGCTTCTTTTATTCACTGTTGAAAGGAACAGCCTCAGTGGCCACGGAGAAAGTGGTGGGCAAAGCAGGTCATTGGCCCCAGATAGGCAATTATTTGCTTCTAATGTTGACCCCCCTTTCTTTGCCTTGTACAATTTTATTAAACATCCTAGGGCTAGTTAAATCCTTTAACTCTTGTAAATCCATCACCAATTCTCAACTGCACTGTTCAAAGTATAAGATTATTCTTTCTTTCCTTCTGTAGAATTTTGTTTTAGCTGTTAAAGGTGTACCTAGTAAATTCTTCTGCCTGTTTATTTTTCTGTTGGAAGGTTTGACATCTCAATGCGGAATGTGTGTGGTATGCATTCTCGTGTAGAGGAAGCAAGATTTGTTCAGATATAGGTGATAATTTGCTTGATTGAAATCCAAACTACCATAATTTGAACTCATTTCAGCCCAGAAACAAACTAACTGCAGATCTCTCACAGAGGTTTTGTTCCATTCCCACCCAAGCACTCGTGTAGCTCTAGAAATAGAAAGAAAACAAATGTTTGTTCCCACGCTATTTTTACAATAAAACAAAAGCTTCCAATCTTTGGAGGAATTTTGGAAAGATATAACATTTTTTTTTAAATGCTTGCTGCAGATGACTAAGAGTTTTTCTACAGAAGCTTCTCTTTTCTTATGGCAGCAATTTCCACTAGTTGGACCAACTCTCATAATTTCTCACAGGTCAACTGGGTATGTCTACTATTACTCTCTACAATCTGAGAACCAATGACACACTGGAAAGCTTACATCTAATTTTCCTGCTGATGCCTTTATTTCAAGCTAATCCCAGAGGCACTATATTGAGTTAACCACCATCCGAGAGTCTCCACACTTGAAGCTGATCACAGAACTGTGTTTATCCTACACAGAGATGGCAGGTTGCCTAGAGAGGAAAGTCACCTGGTGGGCAGTAGAACTCTTTTTACAGGTTGGTTTAGGTGCAAAGTGAAGTGTGGGCTGAGGAGCCGTGTGCCTGCAAACATACAACATGTCTGGACTCACATGCCCCTCTCTGGATGACACTTGATGGAGGCTATTGTCTCTCCAGACTTCCTTATCATTGCCCAAATGTCATCCACCTGTACTTCCTATTTCCTCAGTAAGGATTTTTTTTTTTAATCACAAACCAATCTCTTTGATAGTAGTGTTTGTTATGAAATTATCTTAAGGCAAAAAAAAAATTACTTTTTTTTTTTTGCTTCCATATATGTGTCTCTGACTAAAACATCTGCAGGGCCTGACAAACGTGTATATTTTTAAATACTCATTAGTCATATCTCTAACAGAAATCAGATGATTTCACAGATGCTTAATAATTCAGAAAAAAAAAACAAACAGGACAAGAAGTAAAGCTTTACCCTTAACTATAGGCTTATTTGAAGTACATTTATTTTCTGAAAAACAAAGGCATTGTGAAGATGCTGTTGATGCAAGTGATTTTGTCAGGAACTGTTCGTATGCTTTCAGAGAACAATGGTGAAGATATAGGAATGATAAGAAATGAAATGAATATCAGAAGTGAGAATATAATCATGAATATTTTGGGAATTGTGCAACAACGTGCAACTGAATTCATTCTGAGAGCAGTCATCTGAGCACACACTGAACTGAACGAGAATACTCCCTTTAAGAAATTATTAAGAGGCTTCAACTATAACATAAATAACCATGTGGCAGAAAGTGTTTGGATATGCCTTTAACGGAGAGGAGATAAACTGAGATAAGAAAGGAATCAGAAGAATTTTGTCTAAGAACAAGAAGTATTATTCTCAGACCCTAACGTTATACATGTGATTAGGGCTACATTGTTAGAATAACATGAAGTTTTATGGCAAGTCTACATTGTGGTATTACTGTTAAATAAATTTTAGCCACTGCTCCAGGTAAATCAAGGAATTTGACCTTCACATACAACAGAATTCCAATCCATAGGTCTAATTAATACTTGTAGTGAAGCAAATTAATTTGTACCTAAACACAGCATCCACTTCCATGCTCACAAAGATTTATTTTTTAGGCACTAGACTTAGTGGGTTTCTTATGTGCACAAGCGTGGCTCTGACACACAAGTGGGTATTTTTCTGAGACTTGCTCCAGTCCTAAGACTGTGGGGCTCAGTCCAGGCTGCATGACTTTGTGGAGGAGGAGGAAGTGATGTGTCCCAAATGTGTACATTGGTCAAATTAAAAAGAACTTAAGAAGTACCTTCTCTTTTTAAAAACTTTTTGTTGTTCTTTTGAATTGGTGATTCACTGTGAATGGTTCATATCTTGAGTTAACTTGCTTGTCCAGCTCTGGTGTATAAATCACACAATACCAATCACAATCTGATGTGTGAGGTGTTCTCAGAATGAAGAACCAGTCACTTAGCTGTTCCTTTTACACAAATGTACAGTATCACAGAATCACAGAATCACAGAATCACAAGTGTTGGAAGGGACCTTGAGAGATCATCAAGTCCAACCCCCCTGCCAAAGCAGGTTCCCTAGAGCAGGTCACACAGGTAGGTGTCCAGACGGGTCTTGAATATCTCCAGTGAAGGAGACTCCACAACCACCAAGGAACAAACTGGTAAATAAATATTACCATGTCTACCCTGCCTAGGATGAGAAATAATAAGCTTAAGCAAAAGCAAAGTTTAGGATCTTAGGAGGAGTTAAATCATGTAGAAGATTGCTCAGGGAATTTATAGGATGTCCATCACTAAATACTATTAAGAACAGGCTGGAAAAATATATGTCAGGAATTACTTGGACAGAGTTGGTACTGCCTTTGCACAGAGAGATGAGCTGTATGACCTCCTGAGGTCCTTTCAGGTCTTATTTTCCATGATTTTGTGACCATGGCAGTCTGCCCAGACTGATGTGTTTGGGTGCAAGACCTTGCTAACATGACTGTGCTGCATTTCAGGCCTGAAATGCTCCCTTTGCTGAATTAATGAATCCACTTAGTGGTGGCTTGAGGATCCCTAAACTAGACTCCAATATGGCCTGCAGTTCTGCTGTTTGGCATCAAATAACCACCTTAGACATTCAAAAGATTCACTCTGAAAAGCAGGTTGGGTACTGCATCTATTGAGAACACCTTTGAGCTCAGGGGTCAGCTGGGGAGAAGGCTCTGTTAACCACTGTCAAACACCATCTGTGAGGGAGTCACATGAAGTGACACTTCTCCGTCTCTGGCATCACACATTCTTTCCACGGTCTGGTGCATGTGACCGCTTGCTTTGGTCTGTGACAGCCAGCATTGCAGGGGGTGTCAGCAGCTGCAATAGGCTGTCCTCAGGCTCTCTTTTTAGCTCCTTCTGTTAGGGCTTGTGCTTTAGGGGCTATGCACCTCTGTGTTGAGTGCTAGTGACGCATGGCACTGTGCTTGAAGAGCACAATCTGCTGTTCTTTTTTATAGGGTTTGGCTTTCCAACCTTGCCACTTTTCCTTTGATAAGCAGCTAGTGTTGCTGTGCTATTTCTGTCCTACAGGGAATTCCTAGGGAATACTCCAAATACTGTGGTGATACGGCCTAGTGTCAGCTGAAGTGTGTGAGAGGGTGCAATGTACTGGTTTGCTGGGGAAAGAAAATTGAGTCATATTAAATCTAGTAGGTTCTTTATTTGGCATCACTGCAGAAAATCATTATCTCTGTTGTATACGAGACAGCCAATACACAGGCAACACGCACAACTAGTGTGCAACCAAATCCATGGGTCCATAGGGCTGGTGCTGTGGGGTTCACAACCTCTTGAAATCCCGTTGCAAAAGCATCCTTTGGCTTCATACCCCTGCTCAGCTCTGGCTAGCTATAGTGATCTGTGAGACTAGTGGGCTGGATCATGAGTGTTCCACTGGCTTTTGGTCTCCACACTTGTGAGCACTTCAGCTGCAGTTCCTATGTCCAAGACAGGCAGAGTAGCCAAAAGGACAGACAGTAAGACAGACATACTGGCCCAAGGAGACTTAGATCTTTCAAACCCTCAAGTGTTACAAGGAAGAAGCCAGAAAGTTCTTCTGCTGCAGCAACGTACACAGAGTTTGGTTTTTTTTGAGATCTGCACAAGGTGCCCAAACTTGCTCTGCAATGTACTGGGTTTGACAAGAATTTAGGAACAATGTACTTGATTTATGTTATTATGGAAACTTATCTAACTTTTCCCAAGAGGAATTGTGGGTGACAGAGAAATTCAGGATGGGGATTTCCATTCACTATGTAATGCAGAACCTGTGCTCTCCTTGGAGACTGCTTCTGCAAAGAAAGACACTCATAGTAATGCTGGTATTCATTTGACAAGAAAAGGGACCTTGGATCATGAGATACCTTGAATCTTTTAGAAAAAAGGAGAAAACCCAAGTAAGAATATCTTGAACCTTTAAACAGAGACCTGTGCTAGTGAAATGATATCAGCTGTTACAGTGAATATCACAAGACAAAGCTTTTGTCTTCTGACTGTAGTTCATTTAAAGCTACAGAATTGTAGTTTATAAAGGGATTGGATTTTTTCTTTCTGCTAAAGGGACTAAAAGTGACATATGATCTTCCTTCTTCTGGAATTGAATTAACGTGAGTGTGGGATTTTAAGATCACATGTTCTGATTCTGATTTTGAAGTTATTTTTGTTTTCAAAACAGCTCCCTAATTAATACCAGCAAGTGCAAATTCAGGTTTTCATGGCATAGCATATGCTACTTATTTCTCTAATTAACAGTTTCCAGAGTTTTTACAGATTTTGATACACATGCATGCATGCACACAAACACAAGTCTGAACATGTGTCTATATGAAACAGTTCAAAGAAATAGAAGGAAAACTACAAAATGGTATAAAATCTGAAAACAGAAAATAGATTAAGGTTCTCGTAAAATGCGTTTTTGCTCCAAAGTGTACTGACAGAGATATTAACTTTGTAAGAATACTGTCATTAAAAGCACCTTTTCATTAAAAAATCAGGAGTATTAATTTGTCACTTTAATAATAAGTTCAGCATCAGAACATTCTTCAAAGATAAATTAATTACCGTATTGTAAATGTGTCTCAGCTGACAATGCTATAAGGATAGAAAGGTACATTGGTTGCATTCCCCTCAGAACAGATGATGGACACACTGCTCTCTCCCTGCTTCTTTCCTTGGTTATTGTGGTCTAAACCAGAAGCTGCAACACTTTTTCCACACTTTTTTCATGGCTTTGTGAGTAGCCACTAAACATTGCCTTACAGTCTCAAGGACAGATACTCCATTCACAGATGCAAGGAGAAGGACTACAGACTGATGTTATTCCTTGGCCAGGGCACAGCCAGACACTTGCAATGGTTGGCAGATTAATTAAACGTGATTTAATCTCATTTTTAGTTTCTGCCTTCAGTTACTAAACTCCTTAGCTTCAAAATATGTTACTATGGTCTTGGTTGGTGTTTTTCTAGGATGCTTCGCTGACCTATCTTAATGATGATGAGATGGATTGACAGTAATCTTTTGCTGATATCATCCAGATAGCAAGTCTGCATATCAGTGCATTTTAGTAAATGTTTGCAACAATCTCTAGAGGGACTTTGTATATTTGATTCTGGCTTTTACTGAGTAGTATGTTGGCCAAAATGGCATGTCCTCCCTCTTGAAGTAGTTTTTTTTTTTCCTTTGATGTTCTTGTAAGACATTTATTCTCTCTTCTCCTAACAAAAGATTGTATTGGTAGAATAACTTCTATTTATCTTTTGATCTCTAATGAAAATAAGAATTTCTTCATCCTTATCTTTAAAGCTCATCTACTGCATCAGATGATCACATGTCATGTTCACTTCTCTGTGTGAGCTTTATTGTAAGATACACATTGTTTTGTCTATAAACAAACAGGCTGACTAGCCTTGTATCTATGCAGCTACACTGCTGACAAGTACAGTCTATAAACACAGAGGCAGTCTTGCTCTGTCTTATGTTTAGACAATGTAGTGGTCACAACAGACAAACATAGAATGTCAACAATCTCAGAGTCCGTGTGACCAGGTTTTGGGTTTGTCTTTGGTCAAACTTTGATTTAAAAGAAAACAAAAGCTCAGGCTAAGTCCCCACTCAGTATAAATTGATGTAGCTCCACTGAAGTCAGTTTATACCAGTTGAGACTGTAGTCTTGTGTCTGTTGACTGTAAGCTAGCTCAAACATCTTATCCAGATGAAGTGTGGTTAAAATGATTACATCTTCTCTTACCTGAACAGCTGAAGGTGTCGCTTTTGGCTACAAAAAGGTTTTATCTGAGTATGGGGAAATGTCTCTCCCAGATGTCCCAGTTCACATCTGGGGGTGCTGTAGCATGTCTGCAACTTGTTTATCAATGTAACAGCAACTGGTCTAAACTTTGGGATGACTGCAATATAATTTGGAAAATTCTGTTTCTGTTATTTGAAATTAAAGTTGGACAAACGGTGTAATTTTTTGCTTTAGATTACCCTGCTACTAAGGTTGAATCTAACTGAAAACCAGTTACTGTAGCATAATTAAGGAGCACACATTAAAAAGATCAAACCTTTCCTGATTGAAAGGCTGTCTACCTAAAGTCACAGGATTTCAATATTAGAAAATAGAAAAACTGCTTAAAATTGAAATATCAGAGAGTTTTGTATGGGCATAAAAGACAAAGGAGAAGATTAATCTGAAATAGGTTTAATTAAAAAAAAATCTTTTTTCTTTTTGCTATATTTTCAGTTTTATCTGTCAGGGCTTAATATATTTGATGTAAGTTATGCACACCAACTGTAGCAAACTTGGATGTGAGTTTGAGTGTAGTAGTAGTAATCAGAGGAGCCCCTGAATACCTGCTCTGGCATTAACCTCCAATGCTACTAACTAGTGTTATTAAAACTATCTGCTTTGTGACTGAAATCAACATATTCCCTGAACAATTTAATTTTCTTACACATAGACAAAACTGAGTTACCTATGAGAAAGTGTTTCTGCTATGTTACAACCAGAGGTCATTCAATGCATCATCTGGCTGGACATGAGGTTCTTCCAAAGTTGATCTTTCTTTGGTTGGAGTACCTGGATAGAGAGCGAGGTAGAAGAAAGTTGACAGCATAGTTAATGGGTGGTTATCCTAGTTTCACGGAGGGAAACCAGAGTCTGTCATTAGGCTCTGACTCTATAGAGAAACTTGCAATGGCTATCCACACCTCAAAGCCTAGAATATTTCTGAATAGTTTTAACTGGTTGTTATTATATTTCAATAACAGCCTGCAATCCCTTCCAGACAATCAAGAAATAAAGGTCTTACAACGTATATTGCCAGTACTCGCCATATTACAAATTTCTTTGAATATAATTTAAAACAATTTTCATCAGCAGAACTGGATTTATATATTATTTCTTGTTCTGTTTTGTTAAAGGTTTCTTGCATATCTTTGCTAAAGTAGAGGCAGCCTTTAAAAGACTCTCAATAGATTCCCATGCGATCTTCATACAAAGATGAAACCAGCTTCATAATAGTTTTCCACCGGAATCTATGGATATTTTGGGAAATAGATTGTTATTTTGGGAAATAGATTGTTGCTTGGCCATGCATTTATTTCTGCTCTTTACCATTAAGAAAAAAAAAAACCCAAACCAAACCAAACAAAACAAAACAAAAAAAAACCACCACAAATGCTAAGATTGTAAAGAAGAGGTGAAACATTTTTAAAGATAGGTTATGTAGGTCAGATTAAAAGTAGTAAAAATAAAAACGTTTATCCTAAAATTAGAGGAAAATAAGCATCTTTGGTACCGCAGGTTGAATAAAACCCATAATATTATTGGTTATTTTGTGAGAACACTGCATTTTAGTATAAGACAATAAATTGCAGTTTACTAACAATTTTCCGATTTGCTTTCATGATGTAACATTTTTCCAACCAGTGCTACTCCACTGCTTTGGATTATTTGTCCATTAGGTAACTCATGGCCTCCTGCCAATACACTAGCCTCTTTGGAATGGGTCGTGTTTGCTAACCCTGGGCCTTTAGTTGTTTATAACCCCTTTAGCTTTGTATTGTTTGGAAATTAAGCATGAAATGACTTATTCTAAATCAGCTAAGCAAACAGGAACAAATATGACACTTGCCTTGAGAAAAAAACCCCACAACTAACAACAAAAACAAAAGCCAACCACTAAATAGTATATTATTTGGTAGTAGGTAACAAATATATTTTTAAATAAAAATATATAAGTATAAATTATCTAATAAATAAATACTTGATAATATAATAAATGCACATTATATTAAAATATAATTAAAATATTAATTAAAATAACAAAATTTTATATTTCTATTAGGTATTACTTTATAGTGCATATAGTTCCATTCGTCTCATTAGGGCCATGCTGGAGCACAGTGCATTCAGTGTAAAAAGTGGTATAAAAATTCAGTCATATTGTTAGCTGCCCAAAATTACAGAAACAGAATTGAATATTTTAAAAAAACCCCAAACAACAAAACAGCACTTTAAGACTCTAGAAGTCTACTTGCCTTATCGTTTAATAGTCACACACATTGGAAAAACAATTCAAATCCACAATGGGTATGTTATCACTCTGCAGTGGAGCAAAATGCAGAGAAACTTGGGCTGACAGAGAGGTGCCAGCCCAGAAAAAGGATCTGCTAGGGTTGCCTCAACTCTTTACTGAGCCAGAACCAGAAAATTACCCTTATAGAAGGCTTTTTATGAGAGGTATATTGTTTCATCAGTACATGCTACAGGTTTCCAAGCTATACCACATTGCATTGCAGAGCATCAGCAGCTATGTTATATTAAATTTGATATNACAAAAGCCAACCACTAAATAGTATATTATTTGGTAGTAGGTAACAAATATATTTTTAAATAAAAATATATAAGTATAAATTATCTAATAAATAAATACTTGATAATATAATAAATGCACATTATATTAAAATATAATTAAAATATTAATTAAAATAACAAAATTTTATATTTCTATTAGGTATTACTTTATAGTGCATATAGTTCCATTCGTCTCATTAGGGCCATGCTGGAGCACAGTGCATTCAGTGTAAAAAGTGGTATAAAAATTCAGTCATATTGTTAGCTGCCCAAAATTACAGAAACAGAATTGAATATTTTAAAAAAACCCCAAACAACAAAACAGCACTTTAAGACTCTAGAAGTCTACTTGCCTTATCGTTTAATAGTCACACACATTGGAAAAACAATTCAAATCCACAATGGGTATGTTATCACTCTGCAGTGGAGCAAAATGCAGAGAAACTTGGGCTGACAGAGAGGTGCCAGCCCAGAAAAAGGATCTGCTAGGGTTGCCTCAACTCTTTACTGAGCCAGAACCAGAAAATTACCCTTATAGAAGGCTTTTTATGAGAGGTATATTGTTTCATCAGTACATGCTACAGGTTTCCAAGCTATACCACATTGCATTGCAGAGCATCAGCAGCTATGTTATATTAAATTTGATATGAACATTAGAAACTACATATCCTGCCCAGATAATTTGAAGTCAATAATAATAGCAGTAGAAAACTCTTCATTCTCTCATCTTAGTAATACATAAGTTCTCTGAGACATTTTTGGACTCTGGGATGTTTGTTCCATCCGAACTGCCTTTTACTTTTACTTTATCTTTTCCTTTATCTGCAGATCACTGTCTTTGCCTTTCCTCATATTCCACATAGGCCTCATCCTGTTCATCTTGCCTCTCTCTGCCACAGTTCCTTCTGCCTATATCACTCCTTCCTTATTGTTCTTAATATCAGCGCCCTCATTTCTTGCCTTCCTTCTGCCTGGCAACAGACACACACCACACACACACACCCCTTTACCAGTGTTGATCTAATTACTTCTTCTAGATTGGCATTTAGCAGAAATATTCTTGTCTTGAGCAGGATCGATTATGATTCTATGATTAACAGCACACCTCTGAGAACAGTGTTGCTGCTCGAGGGGAGAACAATTAGTCGCTTATATAAATGGACAACTTCTGAAGTGATTAATGTGATCTGTAAAACTGTCACACTAAGTGAATGCTCTAAAAAGGCCTTTGTTCTTTTCCAAAAAACCAAAACCATAAGAGAAAGCACTGTAGTTTCCAAAACTGACATTGAAATTCAAGAAATGGGCAGACTTCCTATGCTGCAGCAAAGATGCATTGTTTAATTCTTCTCTTTTGGCTTTATTCTTATTTATAATTTTGAAGGAGTAGAATGTCCTTTTCATGATGACTTGGAGTGGACAATTCAGAGGAAATCCCCAAGTGAAACAATGATTCACTGGTGATGACTCAGTCAGTGTTTGTCCCCTGAAGTCAGTGTTAGCCCAGCGCTGGGCAGACGGCAAGGCTGATGGTTTGTGTGGTAAAAAGCCAAACTGCAGTCCCAAACATTTCAAGCAATTAAAGAAGCCAAAGAAGTTTTTGCAAGAACAAGGATTTTGCTGCACTCCAGACATGTTTTGTCATTGTCATGTGCTAATATTTTTCTAAGATGTTGAATTCAATAAGTCAGAAGTTTCGGTGAAGGACAAAGCTATTTACAGGGTTGGGTTTTTGTGAATTTATTTATTTGATACTAGGAAGAAATTGTTCACTATGAGGTTAGTGAGTCACTGGCACAGGTTCCCCAGAGAAGCTGTGCTGTCCCCCCTTCAGAGGTGTTCAAGGCCAGGTTGGATGGGGCTTTGGGCAACCTGATTTAATAAAAGGTGTCCCAGTCCATGGCAGGGGGGTTGGAATTTGGCAATTCCCTTCCAGCACTAACCATTCTGTGATTCTATGATTCTATTAATCTATGATTCTATGGTTTGATCTATACTGGATGCAAGCATATGAAAAGTGTGGTGAAGGTTGGTGGCTGAGCTAAATATGCAGGGTTCTCACTCTCTGGTTCCACTGACCGTAGGAGAGATCCATGGATGAAATAGAAGCAATTAAGTACATTAAAGAGGATCTGCATATAGGTACTATAACAACAAAACAATTTAGTCACTGTGACAGAAATCTCCTTAGGTTTAGGTAGCTTTTCCTTCTGACTGAGGAAGAAATTGAAACTGGAAACTTGTAGGTGAATTGTTCAGCTATGCTCTACCCCTGGTTAAAATACTTAAAGTTGTATATGAAGTCTTGGCCAGATCTTGCAAAACATTTACCATACTGCTAAGCTATGGGGCTTTCACACACCAGGTTGTGTATTCTGCAGTTGCTACTAGCTTGGACAAAGCTGGAATGAGGGAGTGGGAGTTATGAGATACCAGTAAATGTCAATGTTAATGTTATCCAGTGAGCCAGCTACTTCAAGCCTGAGCCAGTGCTTGTTCAAGCACAGTCAGATGATCTGTCCTACTGCTATGTACTCATGGTAGGAACAGTGAGATATTTTGAGGCAGAGATAGCTGGAATGGGCAATCCTTGTATGCATATGGTTGTGTAAACATTTAGACTGGGAACAGTGAGCCATATTTTCAAATCCCTTTGTAGGATCTGTGCTTTCATCTGAGAATTTCAAAGAAAACAAACTCAGCAATATGAAGAAGAGGGGCAGTCAGGAGAGCAATAAATTCCTACCGCTCTTGGAAAACTATCCCAACAAACAAATTTATGGAATCAAATTTTATTCCATAAAATTGATTAATAATTCTTTTCCAGTGAACATAAGGGTCCAGATTCTGGATCCAAGTGCCCTGCTAAATGTTTATCAGGAGGTTGCTTCCAAAGGATTTTTAAAGGTTGATTGTGGTTCTCTTTTCCTCGTGCTGCTCCCGGCTCCACCCTCTGAGTGGAACAGAGTGATGCCATTCTAATTTTTTCTGGAGGACTTGAAGTGGAGTCCAAGGTGAACAGAAGCGCTGAAGTCACTTGAAACTTCTCGTGAGCACTTGTGTGGCTCCATGGAGCCCTTATGCAGGTGCAGTTAACCACAGGCAAATTGCAGTCACACTGGGGACATGAAGGCTCAACATGAGCCGACAATGTGCTCTTGTAGCCCAGAAGGCCAACCGCATCCTGGGCTGCATCAAAAGAAGACTGGCCAGCAGGTCAAGGGCGGTGATTCTCCCCCTCTACTCTGCCCTTGTGAGACCTCACCTGGAGTACTGTGTCCAGTTCTGGAACCCCCAACATAAGAAGGACATAGACCAGTTGGAGAGGGTCCAGAGGAGGGCCACAAAGATGATAAAG